>BSBK01002487.1:2500-502500 GCA_027943335.1 Chamaecyparis obtusa | reverse complement strand
TGGACAGTGGTCTCTCTTTTTATTGTGACTAGATGAATACTACCAGTTTTCAAGGTCTCACTTTGGGGGTCTATTTTTGGTTAAAATTTGTAGCTGGTTTTGGGGATTCCCCCAACCCATTGATTATGTGTAGTGTGATGTTTTTCAGTAGTTGGGCTAGGTACTTCTTCTTGACTTCTTCTCTCACAATTGCTATGGAGGTGGAGTAGTCTCCTATTGAGGTGGAGATTATATTCGTGACTTTGGAGATGGATGAGTCTCCTATTGAGGTGGAGAGTTTTTGGGTTCCTTGTTGTGGACATGTTGTTGGATGGTGATCTTTTAGTTTGTTCCTTTGTGTGTTGATATTCCCCCTTGTTGTCCCTATTGAGGTGGACCCCTTTGATATTGAGGTGAAAAGGGAGTTTGTAGCTGGTGTTTGTATCAACTTTCAAGGTGTTGATGAGATGTCAACCTTGTCTATTCCAAAGGGTTTTGGATTATGGGTCACACTATTGATGGCTAGCAGTATATTGACTAAGGCTCTTTTGGCACTTGCATTTTTAATGGTCATGGTGGGTCAATAATTTGTCTTTATTTTATGATACTTTTATGGTTTGTTCCAGATATTTCTAAAATACTTGTTATGCCTTTTCAGTATTTGAACCTATGAACATGCTATAAGTACAGTCAAACCAAAAAAACCTATGGGTATATAATAGTTGATATACTTTGCCAAATATTATACATTTGTTGCAATATTTCATATAATTGTTTGAATGTATGTTAGATAATATTTAGATTAAGTTGAATGGTTAAATACTTGAATATATGCATGTGCTACTAACCTGCCAGAGAAAGAGGAGTGATTGAAGAGTGGATAGATGAGCATCAATGAAGAGCAAGGAAGACTCAGTCATGATGATGGAGAGCCATTATGATACCATGGGACATGCCTGATAAATTGAAGGGAGAATCATTCCAAGAAATATAGGAACATGCCTACACTATATTTTCTTTGTGATCAATGTTTTGTTGAAGCGGTCATGCAACCTTTATGATATTTTGTCATGGATTGTTTCACTTTCCTTTCTTTATGGCATGAATTAGTTTGAACTTATCTTTTATGTTCAAATAAGTTTCAATCCTCTATATAAAGGGATATGATTGTTAGATAGAAAGTTAGTCAGATGGTTGTATTATTTGCTATAATCTGAAGCAAAGTTACTTTTCCAGTTCTGTATGTTGTTTCATGATATTTAATCAGTTTTCAGGAAATGCAATGAAGAAGTGATTTTGAGTTGTATTTTGTGTTGATAGTTAGAAGAAGTCAACCAAGGTGGCCCACTTGGAAGGTGGATTAGAGTATACTAGATTAAGTTGTTTAAGCATTTATAATAGTTCAAATAGAATTCACTGTTCTTTCCTGTAGCACTATACATTGTGTATGTTCTTGTAACACTTGCAGAGATAATCATTGTGAATGCTTTGGGTTGATAGAATAGGTTAAGATTGAAATTATAGTTGTCAACATCATTTTCATTAGTAGTTGTGTGTGTTTACTTTCCTGCAAGAATAGTGTAAGTTTCTTTCATGTATTTTCCTTCTTGTAGCTTAAGCAAAATGACTCCATGAGAGACTTAGTGCACAAACCATGCTATCCCATTTCAAGTATACATCCCTGGGTTGACAATTTAAATTTACTTCATGATAGGGAAAATGATACTAAGTTTGAATATACTATTCCTAGGAGAAGCCTTGGCATGATTATTTTTACCTATTATGGGGATGTTCATTTTTGGCACCGTTGTTGGGGATGGTGTCAAGATAAGAACCTTATTGAGTCATTTTAGATAGTTTCCTATTTTCTAGATAGTAGTTTTTAGTTCTAAACTTTCTTTACAGGTTTGTCAAATTACCTGCATGCATCGAAGAGGAAGAAGACGAGATGTCTATGGCAGATTCCTTCCAAGAGAACCCAATAATTTGAATGAAGAATATAAAGAAGTTGAATTACCTTTTGTTGATGCAAGTCCTGAATTTCCTTTAGCATTCTCATTTGTAGAAGACCCTTTTGATCCATCTGATCTTCAACCTTTTGCTAAAATTTTGGCTAGTTTTCTTGATAATTCCACCGCAAGTATACCTATTGCTAATAATCCTTTGGCTATTGTCACTTCCTAGCTACAAATTCACTCCCAAGTACTTGTAGTGATGGCATAATCTACCTTTCCATTCCCTCTTCCTAGCCTTATAAATAATGATAATCTCAAGAACATACCCACTATTGTACTTCCAAGGTTCTATGGTCTAATAATTGAATACCTTGACACCTTTCTATTTGAGTTTGACATTCTTTGTCGAAGCTTTGATTAAAACACTAATAGTCATAAACTCAAGTTGTTTCTAACAACATTAAAGGAGTCAAATTTAAGATGGTTTATGGGATTAGGGGCTAATGCAAAAACCACTTGGAATGAGATGCAAACTTTATTTCTGCAGAAGTATAAAGAGTATTGTAAAGGGGGTGACTTGAGGGGGGATGGAATTTTTTAGTATTTAACAAAAGGAAGATGAAACTCTAGAAGATTATATTTCATGCTTCCTGTATAATTTACAGAAGAATCCTCAGCATACGCTACACGAGGATTCACAAAAACTCATTTTTTTCATAAGAGTAAATGACAAGTGTCTTGAAGCACTGAATCTTATGGTTGGAGGAGACATTTCTCAATCTTCCTGGGATGATCTTAAGAAAATATGTCTTAACTATTCAAGATCAGCAATGAAGAAAGACAGAGGATTTCAACCCACACTTGCTAAAGGGAATGGCTCTGGTATCTCTAAGATAGAAATTTTTAACTTGCTGTCATATTTCAAACAAGATATTATCAATGATGTTGCTACACACTTAAACACAATGCAGGTAAAAAAGAAGCATGAAGATGCCGATGCAAAGCTAGCTAAATATTTCCCTCACATTCAGTAGCAAAAGAAGGATTGTCGGTGCAAGCTAGTGGCAAATTTGGAGACCCAACACCTTCCTACTGAGTTTAGGCAAATAAAAGGAGAGGATGAACAAGTATTCTTTGTTGCTCAACGTCAACCATGGGCCCCAAGACAAGGTATGCCCCAAGATCCTTTCCAATCTTTTAGTCCTTATAATAACCAATGGAAGAACCATTATAATAACCAATGGAAGAACCAAAATTTTCAATACCCTTCTCAGTATTCCCAACCTGCTTGGAACAATACCTAGCCTAATACTCAATAGAACCAGTGGTTTAATTCATAGCAAACCCAATGGCCACAACCTCAAAATCAATGGCAGCCACCACAAGGGAATTGGAAACCATATAACTAGTGGAAAGGATCCCAACAATGGCCTAATCAAAATCCTGGTTATCAATCCTTACCACCTCAAGTGTCTCAACCTGCACTCATGCCACCTCTTGTAGCCTCATGTCCTCCTCCAAGGCCAACATAATTACCTACTCAACCATAACCTAATCCTAACAACACGCAACAAGAACAACCTGTGTATGCTATTGATACTCAATAGTACCATGCCTATGCATTAGAAATAACTGATATTCACTTAAGATCTGGCACTACTTTACCTGCACCAGAACCTCATGTTATTAAAAAAGTTCCAAACCTTCTTGTGGCATCAACACTTCTTCCATAAACTACTTTTACAAATACAGTCCCCAACTAATACATCAATTCAAGCTAATTTTCATATCACAGTTAATCCTCCTTTTCCTTAAAGGATTAGAGCTGATAAATCTATACCCGAGGATGAAACACCATTTGATATTCTTGATCAGTTGAAAAATATGCATATTTAAATTCCACTCTTCCTAGCTATCAAAGATGTTCCTTTCTATGGGAAAGCCATTAAAGAAGCCTGCCTCAAGTAGTTTGGATGTAATAAAAAAGATCCCCAAATAGTACATGTTATTAGTCAACTTGCAGATATTATATTGAGAAAGATAGTCATTCAAAAGTATTCTGACCCTAGAAGTCTAGTTGTTGATATTATAATTAATGGACAATCTATGAAAAATGCTTTAATAGATTTGGGTGTTGCTATTAATATTATGACTAAGGATACCATGCATAGACTGAGTATAGAAGGATTGAGGAACACTCCAACAATCTTACAACTTGCAGATAGTTCCACTGTCACCCCAGATGGCATAATAGAAGACATAGTAGTTATATTGGATTCTTGGGAATATCATGTTGACTTTATGATATTATCACCCAAGGTAACTCTTTTTGGTTACCCAATCATCCTTAGACAACCTTTGTTAGCAATAGTTGATGCCAATATCAGTTGTTGTTTAGGAAACATGACTATTTCATATGGCCAAACAATTAAGAAGTTAACATCATATTCTCTAGCCCAACCTTAACCAGATTTAAGTACTCCTATTTGGCCTAATTTGGGAGATGAGGTATAAGAGATTAACTCTATTGGTTAACTGATGATGTTACACAAAAAATATTTCCTAAAACTTCAAGAAGATGATGATGTGATTCAAAGCATCCTTACTAATGACTGTGTTACAATAAAAGATATTTCTGAAAGTTCTATTTTGCAGTTGTCTACCTATGAGGACTATGTTCTACCTGTGGAACCTAATATTATCCATCAATTACTACCTTGTGAGATATCCATATCTACTATACCTAAAGTATCAATGCTTGAACTACCAACTATGGTGGAGCTCTCACCTGATCACAACCTGCACGTTAGCAATAAACTACCACCGCAACAATTATCATTGTTAACTCAACTCCTTTGTAAACATGATTTTTTTTTTTCTTGGGACTATGGAGATATGAAAAGATTGAGCCCAAAAATATGTACACACATAATTTACATCAATTAAGGTAGTTTACCACTCCACCAACCTCAAAGAAGAATTAACCCAGCCTTGAGAGAAATTGTAAAGACTGAGTTGCAGAAACTATTGAATGTTGGTTTTATTTACCCAATCTTAGACATCAAATGCATTTCTCCTTTGGTAATAGTCCATAAAAAGGGAGGTAAATGAATAATATGTTTATATTATAGAGAACTGAACAATGCTACAAAGAAAGTTCATTTTCCCTTGCCATTCATTGATCAAGTTCTAGATACCTTAGTTGGTAAAAAGTACTTTTCTTTTCTTGATAGATATAGTGGATATAACCAGATCAACATTGCTCTAGAGGATCAAGAAAAGATCACATTTACATTTCCCTAGGGAACATATGCCTATTTTGTGTTACCTTTTGGTTTATGTAATGCTCCAACTACTTTTCAAAGAGTTTTAATCGGTGTCTTTGTTGATATCTCACATGACTACATGGAAATCTACATGGATGATTTCACCACATTTGGTGTTACTTTTGAAGAAGCTTTGGTGAATTTAGAAAAAGCATTGATTATATGTAAAGAGCACAATATGTCCCTGAACAGTGAAAAATGTTTTATGATGATGCAAGGAGTTGTGCTAAGACACTTCATCTTAGAAGTTGGAATATAAGTGGACCCTGCAAAAATTGAGTTAATTCTTACATTGCCTACACCTACAAAAGAAAAATATGTTAGATCCTTTTTAGGAAATGCTAGTTATTATAGGCGTTTCGTTATAAATTTTAGTCAAATAGTCAGTCCATTATACACATTTCTTACAAAAGAGGCCGAGTTCACATGGACATCAGCCTGTGAGGAATCTTTCCTGCAACTCAAGTCCCTTCTTACAACAACACCAATGCTTAAAGGGCCTGATTGGTCTTTACCATTCCATATTCATACTGATGCTTCCAATTATGCAATAGGAGTATTCTTAGTTTAGAAAGCCAATAACCTTGAAAATGCCATTTACTATAACAACAAGAGTTTACATGGACCAGAGCTCAATTATACAGTCACTGAAAAAGAGTTGTTGGCTATTGTCTATGCTTTGAATAAATTTCATCACTATGTTATAGGATACCCAATATTTGTTCATACTAACCATGCAACCATAAAATATCTTATGAACAAACCTTCCATCTCAGGCAGGTTAGCAAGATGGCTTTTGCTATTACAAGAATTTGATCTAACCATCATTGACAAGCTAGGTAAAGCTAATATTATGGCTGATTATTTAACAAGTATCTAGAATGATGATACTAACACTACTGTGATAGATGATACATTCCCTGATGAGCATTTATTTCATATTGTTGTCAAAAGCCCATGGTATGCTGATATAGAAAATTAGCTTACAACTAATAAGATGCCTACACATTTTTCTCCTAAGGAAAGAAAATTGCTTGTTGAGAAAAGTTTTCAATTTTATTGTATTGACAACATATTGTTTTATACTGGTCCAGACCAAGTTATGTGAAGATGTGTACATGAGGATGAGACTTATGACATCCTTCAAACTTGTCATGATGAGCCCTGTGGAGGACAATTTGCAGCTAAATGGAAAACTATGAAAATATTGACAACTGGTTATTATTGGCCTACACTTCATAATGATTCATCAAACTATACTAGGAAATGTAATAAGTTCCAACAGATGAGTCATCCCACAAAGTCAGATGAAATGCATCTACATCCACAAGTGGTTGTCACACTATTTGATAAATGGGGCATGGATTTTATTGGTCCCATAGACCCACCATCTAATGGTAAATCATACATTCTAGTTTTCACTGACTATGCCACCAAATGGGTAGAGGTCAAAGTCATGAAATATGCATGAGACAACAAAGTAGTTGAGTTCTTGTATGAAGAAATATTTACCCATTATGGTGTACCTAGAGAGCTAGTGACATATCAAGGAGCACAATTCACATCAACCCTGATCACAACAATTATGAATGTGTACAATATTAGACATAGGAAGTCTAGTCCTTACCATCCTCAAGAAAATGGACAAGCAAAAGTTATAAATAGATAAATTGAAGCTATTCTTACCAAAATAGTTCACCTACATCACTGAGATTAGAGAAGCCACCTTCCAGAAATAGTCTAGGATTACAGAACAATATGGAAGACAACAATAGGATTCATTGAATTTGAACATAAAACATTGCGCACTACCCTGAAGCTGAACATTAATCTTCCTATAGCACAACGAGACCATCTTCTACAACTCAACTCTTTGGATGAGATGAGAAAATATGCTTTGGAAAGAACATAGATAATCCAAAAACATAGGAAGAAGTGGCATGACTCCCACATAAAGAACAAACACTTCTCAGGTGTTGATTGGGTGTTACTATTTGATTTATGATTTCAAGAAATTTTAGGCAAGTTGCAAACATGGTGGTTAGGACCCTACAAAATAGATCATATTTTTGATAATGGAGCAGTCCAACTATCAATAATTGATCCTGTTCACTTCAAGCTATTGGTCAATGGTCATAGACTTCATCTATACCATCAGCCATAGACCAAGAATGAATTCCTGTAGCAATTCAGTGACACTACTCCATAATCACAAAAGCTACTACTTCCTATAGCCAAAGGTGCGAACCTTCTTCCTACAGCTTCACCTTAATTTTCTTCGGGTATGCTCATAATAAATATTTCATTTTCAATGAAGTTTCTTTCTCCATTCACTTTCTAAATTCTTCTTTCCATGCCACTCCACTTCTCTACCTTCCATCCACCCATCCTCCACATCATAACATTTTCTATTTTTCTATAGTTTCAATAATTGCCACATCAGCAGATGTAGACATCATCAACACTCATTCCTTTGCTGATGATTTCCAATCTCATCACCTTCTAGCACATGTCACAACATAACAACAGGTACAAATCTTCAATATTTTTCAACTTTTAGTTCGTACATTTAGAGTATTATATATAATACTACACTTATTTATAATATCGCATTACACTAGTTTCCTCCCTTCCGCTATGTTGGAAACTGCAATTGAAACAATTGTTGTATTGTCATTGATGTCAAACCTTAATTGGTAAGACTATTGCTACTTAGGAAAGTACTATATCTATTTGAGTGTTGCTAAGGGGATAGGCAAGGTTGGTAACAATAGCACCTAAGGAAAGGTTGAGTTATCTTGATACTACAAAGTGTACTTGACTATGTTGCACAATGATGAGACAATGTATTGTTTATGTTAGTAAGACTGAAGACTAAATTGGTAGGCTTGACTGAGCAAAGAATGGAGAAATCATGTTTAAGCCAAGTAATGTTAGTGTCGATCAAGTTAGTATATGCTGAGAAAAATTCTGGTGTCGACCGAACAACAGTTAATTACTAAGTAAGACAGTGTAAGTCGAGGAAACATTTTTAGTCATGACCAAGCTTTCTACATGAAGAATGAGTAGTTGATCATAGTACTGACCAAGCATCAATAATTTTACATTTGAAGAGAATTTAGTTTTGGAACTGACATAGTTGAATTCTTGGATTATGTAAAATGTGTTGACTTTATTTATTGATTGTTTGAAAGCATTAAATGCACTGTAAAACATTTTATTGTAAATCTTTAAGAGATTTGAGATGATTCTAGAAGAGGAGACAAAGAACATGAAGCAGGTAGATTCAATGAATTTGACCTAACCCTAAGAACTACGAATGAGATTGAGCAGCATAAGATGAGTTAACTTAATTGAGGAAAGTATAAAGTGAACTTGAGCATTTGTATATGTAAGTGCATGGGTGAATAGAGAATGCTAGAAGATTAGAAAAGTTTTACTCATTGTTTAAGAAGAAAAGGCTGAAGGAAAATTGTGGTGGTTGCTTGAAGAAAAGTTCCGAGCAGATCAGAGATGGAGATGGCAAAGTTTCAAAGTCAGTAAACCAGCATTAGTGTACAGAATTAGATTTGATATTTGCAAAGTGAGTTGTATATTTTTTAGATAATATTGCTCCTAATTTCTAACCATTGTAATAGTCAAAATACTTTTAACAGAGGTTGACCTAACAGTCATATGTTAAATCCTTTGAACAAGGTTGCATTCTAATGGAGTGTATGTAAGTCCTATGACTAGGCTCACTTTTAATAGGGTGATTGAAATCCTTTAACAAGGTCACACCTGATAGTGTGTATTGAATCCTTTGACAAGGTTGGCTTTTTACCGAGCTCACTTTAGAAGAGTGAAAATAATAGTAGCATGTTACAAAGTGGTTTTTTCCCAGATTGGGTTTCCACTATAAATCTTGGTGTTAATACTTGTATGAATGTTTTGGTTTGAAAATTTCTGTGTTTTACAAGTTAAGTTACAGCTGGGTAGTGGACTACATTATTATATGTTTCTGTTATTGAATCAGTGATGACCGAGTTTATTTTGGTTATTGGATCTGATTTAAGGAAAAGTTTTTGAAATTGTTTTATACATCAAGACTTGAGAACAACTGATTCACCCCCCCCCTCTCTATTGTTCTAATTAATATTAACAATTGGTATCAAAGCTTTGTTGCTTATTATTAGTGTTGACAGAAATCAAGTTTAAAAGGGCTTGAAGCAAATGATCAAGTTGTATAAGAAGGAGGTATCGAAGCTGAATAAGGGAAACTTCCCTGCATGGCAAAGTTTGATGAAGCTACATCTAGCCAAGATTGGTGACTCTGCAAAGTACTACATTTAGAATAGCTATGTCTCACCTATCACACCTTTGACTAATGAAGAAATGAGAGCTAAGCAAGAACATAATTAGGCAATGCTGGAAATTGCATCTGCCCTAAGCTATCAAGAATTTGAGGACATCAAGGACTGCACAACTACTAAGGATATGTGGGACACACTTGCAAGAATCTATGGTGGTGACCTAAATGTATTGAAAGAAAAGAATGAGAGTCTTAGAGGTAAGTTTGATGAAATGAGAATGCAAGAAGGTGAAAACATTACACAATATTGTGGTAGAATAAAAGAAGTTGGGAATGCTATTAGAGGAGCTAATGGGGCTATTGATGATGAAACTATAATTGGGAAAGTACTAAGAACCCTACATCCTATATATGCTATTAAGATCTCAGCTATTCAGGAATCTAGATGCAACTCTGCTAATGTGCTTACTTTAGAAAGTTTGGTTGGTAAGGTGACTACTTTTGAACTCTCTAACTATGATAATTTCATTGTTGGAAGTATTGGAAATGTTGAATCTGCTTTGAAGTCACAGCTAGTTCTGAATAAGCCAAAGAAAGAAAATGAAATATGCATTAGTGAAAGTGAAAGTGATAGTGAAAGTGAAAGTGACAGTGACACTTTTGATGAAGAACTAGAAGATCTAGAAGCTCTTATGGCTAGAAGACTGAGAAGGGGAAAAGGAAAGTATAAAGGTAAACTCCGTATTATATGTTTTGCAAGTAATAAAGTTGGTCATATAGCTGCTAGATGTCCTAACAGGAAGGATAAAGATAATGAAAGGAAAAACAAACACAAAGACAGAAGAGATGACATAAGCTACTGATGGAACAAAGACTATAAAGGAAACGGTAAGAAATCTTGTTACATTGCTGAAAAAGAAACTAACACTGATAGTGATGATTTTGAAATTGAGGTAGTGAACAAGAATGATAAATGGATTATTGACAGTGGTTGTTCACATCACATGACTGGTGAGAAAAATAAGTTTGAGACCTTACATCATTACAGAGGTAAAAGTGTAAAATTTGGTAATGATGCACCATGTCCTGTTAGAGGAAAAGGTTTGATTAAACTGACTGATAAGATATCTTGTGAAAATGCATATTGGGTTGAAGGTCTTAATTATAATTTTTTAAGTGTTGCTCAACTTAACAAAATTGGTTACCAAGTGGAATTTCATCACAAGCAAGCTAAAATATTTGATGCTACTAGAGAACTAATTGGAAGTGGAGATTAGACAAGAGGTAATTTGTTCTATCTTGACCTATCTGAAGAAACATGTTTAATTGCACAACTTGATGATATTTGGTTATGACACAAAAGGCTATGTCATGTTAACTTTGACAATTTGGTAGAGATAAGTAAGAAGAAAAAGGTAAGAGGTCTACCTAGATTGAAGAAATCTGAGAATGTGATGTGCAAGGAATGCCCGTTAGGAAAAATGACAAAGTCAAGTTTCAAGAGCAAAACCTTTACTTCTGAAAACATTTTAGATTTAGTTCATAATGACCTTTGTGGACCCATGGGTGTACAAAGTTATTGTGGTGCTAGATAATTTATCTTATTTGTTGATGATCATACTAGGATGATGCATGTAATGTTTCTAAAAGAAAAATCTAAAGCTTTTCAATTCTTTAAGTGGTATTTTGCTAAAGTTGAGAAGGAGACAGGTAGGAACCTGAAATGTCTTAGATCTAACCGAGGTGGAGAATTTACATCAAATGAATTTAATCTATTTTGCAATGATATAGGAATTAAAAGACAAGTGTCTACACCTAGAACACCTCCATAGAATGGTATAGTAGAAAGGAGAAACAGATCTATCTTGGACTGTGCAAGGAAATTGTTGATCGAAAAGCATGTGGCATAGAAATAATGGAAAGAAGATATAAGCACTACTATCTACACTCTTAATTGGGTATAGATCAAGAAAGGTACAAATCTAACACCCTACGAATTATTGCATAGGCATGCACCGAGTGTTAAATACTTTAGAATATTTGGAAGTAAGTTCTATATATTAAAAGACACTAGGAATGGAAAGTTTGATGCTAAAAGTGATGAAGGCATATTCCTAAGATACTCCACAAAAAGTAAAGCCTATCAGTGTATGAACGCTAACAATAATAAAATTGTGGAAAGTGTGAATGTCAAAATTGATGAGTATGCAGAAAGAATTGAAGCTGACAGCAAAAGAGAACCAGAAGATTATAGATCTTTTGTGTACATTGAAGAAGAAGAAGAGGCAAGTAATAGACCTACACTTGATGCCGAGTCTTGGGTAAGTAATGCAGAGCGATAGATAGATGCTACTGAGCATCAAGAAAATAGTGCCAAAAGAGAACAAGAACATGCTGAGCTACAAGAAAATGCTACCGAGTATTAGGAAGAGGTTGCCAAGCATTCAAAAGTTGATTCTGACAATCTTGTTGGGGAACCTGATGAAATAGAGGAGAGAAGAGCTGAACCTATTTTGGCAAAATATGTAAGAAGACTACACGAGCCTAAATAGATAATTAGAGACAAGGATATTGGAATTTAGACTAGAAGTAAGACTAAGGATCGAACATGCCTACTGTGTGAATTTGAACCCAAGTCAACTAGAGAGACATTGGAGAATGAAGACTGGATACAAGCAATGAATGAAGAGATTGACCAGATTGAGAAGAATGATACTTGGACTTTGGTGCTTAGACTTGAACACAAAAATGATATAGGAATAAAGTGGGTGTTTTAGAATAAAATGAATGAGAATGGTGAAATCACTAAGAACAAAGCTAGGCTGGTATGCAAAGGATACGCACAAGAAGAAGGAATAGATTATGGGGAGACATTTGCCCCTATAGCTAGATTGGAAGGAGTAAGAACTTTGCTTGCATATGCTGCTTATAAAAACTTCAAGGTATATCAAATGGATGTCAAGTCTGCATTTTTGAATGGTATACTAGAATAAGAAGTTTACATAGAACAATCAAAAGGTTTTATTGATCCAAACAGAAGACACATGGTGTGCAAACTGAACAAAGCACTATATGGATTGAAGCAAGCTCCCAAAGCATGGTTTGAGAGGTTGCACAACTACTTGATACAGATTGGATTTTCAAGAACAAATGACACAAGCAATCTGTACATGAAGGATGAAGAAGGTAAAGGTATCCTTCTGGCAAAAATTTTTGTGGATGACATTATTTTTGGTGGACAAGATGCATTGTGTAAAAGATTTTCAAATGAAATGCAAACTAAATTTGAAAAGAGTATGTTTGGTGAGATCAAGTTCTTTGTTGGTTTACAAGTATATCATAAGAAGAATGGAATTTTCATTACACAATCTAAGTATGTTAATGAAATACTAAAATCTTTTGGGATGGAAGAAGCTAAACCAGTGGGAACTCCTATGGTTACTGGACAAAAGTTATCTAAGAATGATGATGCTGTAGAAGTGAATCAGACTTTGTACAAATCCATGATTGGAAAATTGCAGTATGTTGTACATAGTAGACCAAATATTGCACTAGCTGTTGGGATTGTGGCAAGATTCTTTGCCAATCCTAAGGAAACACACATGATGGTTGTGAAAAGAATTATGAGATACTTAAAAGGAACTGCTGACTTTGGTCTATATTATAAGATGGATGACAAATTTGAACTCAGAGTTTATACATATGCTGATTGGGCAGGAAATGTAGATGAAAGAAAAAGTACTAGTGGTGGAGCTTTCTTTCTTGGACAGAGATTAGTCTCCTGGATGAGAAAGAAACAAAATTGCATTTCCCAATCTACTGCCGAGGCCAAGTATGTTGTTGCTGTAGTAAACTGTTCAAATTTGGTATGGATAAAACAATTGTTGATAGGCATGAAAGAAGAAATCATAGAACTTGTTATTTTCTATGACAACACAAGTGCTATCAATATTTCTAAGAATCCAGTGATGCACACTAAGACCAACCACATTGCAATTAAGTATCACTACTTGAGAGAATTAGTACAAGACAAAGAAGTCCAGATGGAAAATGTGAATACAAAAGAAAAATTAGCCAACATATTCACTAAATCTTTACCCAGAGAAGGTCATGAGTATTTGAGAAGTCAATTAGGGGTCCTTCCCCTAACTAAGGCTTCCTAGACAAGCTAGGAGCACTACATCAAATATGCTACAACAAAATATTTGACAAATTGATGCAAAAGATTGTCACACTTTAGGGCTGGCCTAGAGTTGTGAAAAAAGCAAAGACAAGGAATCAATCATAAGCAAGATGATAGATGGAGAAAACACTGAACTGCACAGATAGTATCTACATCTGATGGATTTATGTTTTAGTTGTTGGTTTGGCATTTTTGTCAAAGAGAGAGATGAACTGATATGATAACACATGACACTAAAGAGTAAGGATGATGAACTAAAATGAAGGATTAGGATAGAGGAAGATCTGAATACTTCTGACGGTCATAGAAGTGAGGCTTATAGGATTCTAAATTAGAATGAAGCTAAGGATATTATAAATAATTCTCTGATGAAGAGATAAGTTTTTGGATTGGTTGGTAATCCATGTGTTATTCTGGTGACATCATATGGTGTTTCCATCAATGCCAAAGAGGGAGATCATTGGAAATTGTAATTGAAACAATTGTTCTATTGTCATTGATGTCAAACCTTAATTGGTAAGACTATTGCTACTTAGGAAAGTACTATATCTATTTGAGTGTTGCTAAGGGGATAGGCAAGGTTGGTAACAATAGCACCTAAGGAAAGGTTGAGTTATCTTGATACTAAAAAGTGTACTTGACTATGCTGCACAATGATGAGACAATGTATTGTTTATCTTAGTAAGACTGAAGACTAAACTGGTAGGCTTGACCGAGCAAAGAATGGAGAAATCATGTTTAAGCTGAGTAATGTTAGTGTCAACCGAGTTAGTATATGCCGAGAAAAATTCTAGTGTCGACTAAACAATAGTTAATTTCTGAGTAAGACAGTGTAAGCTGAGGAAACATTTTTAGTAATGATCGAGATTTCTACATGAAAACTGAGTAGTTGATCACAATATTGACCGAGCATCAGCAATTTTATATTTGAAGAGAATTTAGTTTTGGAGTCGACATTGTTGAATTCTTGGATTATGTAAAATGTGTTGACTTTATTTATTGATTGTTTGAAAGCATTAAATGCACTCAAAAATGTTTTATTGTAAATCGTTAAGGGATTTGAGATGATTCTAGAAGAGGAGACGAAGAACATGAAGCAGGTAGATTCAATGAATCTGACCTAACTCTAAGATCTACAAATGAGATTGAGTAGCATAAGATGAGTTAACCTAATTGAGGAAATTATAAAGTGAACCTGAGCATTTGGATATGTAAGTGCATGTGTGAACAAAGAATGTTGGAAGATCATAAAAGTTTTACTGACTGTTTAAGCAGGAAAGGTTGAAGGAGAATTGTGGTGGTTGCTTGAAGAAAATTTCTGAGTAGATCAGAGATGGGGATGGAAAATTTTCAAAGTCAGTAAACCAACATTAGTGTACGAAATCGGATCTGATATTTGCAAAGTGAGTTGTATATTTTTCAGATAATATTGCTACTACTTTCTAACCATTGTAACAGTCAAAATCCTTTTAACAGAGGTTGACCTAACAGTCATATGTTAAATCCTTTGAACAAGGTTGCATTCTAATGGAGTGTATGTAAGCCCTATGACTAGGCTCACTTTTAATAGGGTGATTGAAATCCTTTAACCGGGTCACACCTGACAGTGTGTATTGTAACCTTTGACAAGGTTGGCTTTTTACTGAGCTCACTTTAGAAGAGTGAAAATAATAGTAGCATGTTACAAATTGGTTTTTCCTAAATTGGGTTTGCACTATAAATCCTGGTGTTAATACTTGTGTGAATGTTTTGGTTTGAACATTTTTGTATTTTACAAGTTAAGTTACAGCTGGGTAGTGGACTACATTGTTATATGTTTCTGTTATTGAATCAGTGATGACCAAGTTTGTTTTGGTTATTGGATCTAATTTAAGGAAATTTTTTTGAGATTGTTTTATACATCAAGACCTAAGAATAACTGATTCACCCACCCTCTCTGTTGTTCTAAATCATATTAACAATTATTATCAGAGCTTTGTTGCTTATTATTAGTTTTGACAGAAATCAAGTTTAAAAGGGCTTGAAGAAAATGATCAAGATGTATAAGAAGGAGGTACCAAAGTTGAATAAGGGAAACTTTCCTACATGGAAAAGTTTGATGAAGCTACATCTAGCTGGTATTGGTGACTCTGCAATGTACTACATTGAGAATAGCTATGTCTCACCTATCACACCTTTGAATGCCAAAGAAATGAAAGCTAAGCAAGAACATAATTAGGCAATGCTGGAAATTGCATCTACCCTAAGCTATCCAGAATTTGAGGACATGAAGGATTGCACAACTGCTAAAGATACGTGGGACACACTTGGAAGAATCTATGGTGGTGACTTAAATGTACTGAAAGAAAAGGCCGAGAGTCTTAGAGGTAAGTTTGATGAAATGAGAATGCAAGAAGGTGAAAACATTGCACAATATTGTGGTAGAATAAAAGAAGTTGTGAATGCTATTAGAGGAGCTAATGGGGCTATTGATGATGAAACTATAAATGGGAAAGTACTAAGAACCCTGCATCCTATATATGCTATTAAGATCTCAGCTATTCAGGCATCTAGATCCAACTCTGCTAAAGTTCTTACTTTGGAAAGTTTGGTTGGTAAGCTGACTCCTTTTGAACTCTCTAACTATGATAATTTCATTGTTGGAAGCATTGGAAACGTTGAATCTACTTTCAAGTCACGACTAGTTCTGAATAAGCCAAAGAAAGAAAAAGAAAGATGCATTAGTGAAAGTGAAAGTGATAGTGATAGTGAAAGTGAATGTGACAGTGACACTTCTGATGAAGAACTAGAAGATCTAGAAGCTCTTATGGCTAGAAGACTGAGAAGGGGAAAAGGAAAGTATAAAGGTAAACTCCGTATTATATGTTTTGCATGTAATAAAGTTGGTCATATAGCTGCTAGATGTCCTAACAGGAAGGATAAAGATGATGAAAGGAAAAAAAAACACAAAGACAGAAGAGATGACATAAGCTACTGATGGAACAAAGACTATAAAGGAAAAGGTAAGAAATCTTGTTACATTGCTGAAAAAGAAACTAACACTGATAGTGATGATTTTGAAATTGAGGTAGTCTATGTTGCAATGAAAGATGAATCTGATGAGGATGAGAAAATTGCATTGATATTTTATGTGAATAAGAATGATAAATGGATTATTGATAGTGGTTGTTCACATCACATGATTGGTGACAAAAATAAGTTTGAGACCTTACATCATTACAGAGGTAAAAGTGTAAAATTTGGTAATGATGCACCATGTCCTATTAGAGGAAAAGGTTTGATTAAACTGACTGATAAGATATCTTGTGAAAATGCATATTGGGTTGAAGGTCTTAATTATAATTTGTTAAGTGTTGGTCAACTTAACAAAATTGGTTACCAAGTGGAATTTCATCACAAGCAAGCTAAAATATTTGATGCTACTAGAGAACTAATTGGAAGTGGAGATCAGACAAGAGGTAATTTGTTCTATCTTGACCTATCTGAAGAAACATGTTTAATTGCACAACTTGACGATATTTAGTTATGGCACAAAAGGCTATGTCATGTTAACTTTGACAATCTGGTAGAGATAAGTAAGAAGAAAAAGGTAAGAGGTCTACCTAGATTGAAGAAACCTGAGAATGTGATGTGCAAGAAATGCCTGTTAGGAAAAATGACAAAGTCAAGTTTCAAGAGCAAAACCTTTACTTTTGAAAACATTTTAGATTTGGTTCATACTGACCTTTGTGGACCCATGGGTGTACAAAGTTATTGTGGTGCTAGATACTTTATCTTATTTGTTGATGATCATACTAGGATGATGCATGTAATGTTTCTAAAAGAAAAATCTAAAGCTTTTCAATTCTTTAAGTGGTATTTGGCTAAAGTTGAGAAGGAGATAGGTAGGAACCTGAAATGTCTTAGATCTGACCAAGGTGGAGAATTTACATCAAATGAATTTAATCTATTTTGTAATGATAGAGGAATTAAAAGACAAATGTCTGCACCTAGAACACCTCCACATAATGGTATAATAGAAAGGAGAAACAGATCTATCTTAGATTGTGCAAGGACATTGCTGATCAAAAAGCATATGGCACAGAAATACTAGAAAGATGCTATAAGCACTGGTGTCTACACTCTTAACTAGGTAAAGATCAAGAAAGGTACAAATCTGACACCCTACAAATTATGGTAAGGGCATGCACCGAGTGTTAAATACTTTAGAATATTTGGAAGTAAGTGCTATATATTAAAAGACACTAGGAATGGAAAGTTTGATGCTAAAAGTGATGAAGGCATATTCCTAGGATACTCCACAAAAAGTAAAGCCTATAAGTGTTTGAATTCTAACACTAACAAAATTGTGGAATGTGTGAATGTCAAAATTGATGAGTATGCAGAAAGAAATGAAGCTGACAGCAAAAGAGAACCAAAAGATTATAGATCTTTTGTGTACATTGAAGAAGAAGAAGAGGCAAGTAACAGACCTGCACCTAATGCCAAGTCTCTAGTAAGCAATGCCGAGCGACAGATAGACACTGTCCAGCATTAGGAAAACTGTGTCGAAAGAGAACAAGAACATGCTGAGCTACAAGAAAATGCTACCGAGAATCAGGAAGAGGTTACTGAGCATTCAGAAGTTGATTCTGACAATCTTGTTGGGGAACCCGATGAAATAGAGGGGAGAGGAGCTGAACCTATTTTGGAAAAAATATGTAAGAAGACATCAGAAGCCTGAACAGATAATTGGAGACAAGGATATTGGAATTCATCACAAAAGTAAGACTAAGGATCCAACATGCCTACTATGTGAATTTGAACCCAAGTCAACTAGAGAGGCATTGGAGAATGAAGACTAGATACAAGCAATGAAAGAAGAGATTGACTAGATTGATAAGAATGATACTTGGACTCTGGTGCCGAGACCTGAAAACAAAAATGTTATAGGAACAAAGTGGGTGTTTTAGAATAAAATGAATGAGAATGGTGAAATCACTAGGAAAAAAGCTAGGCTGGTATGCAAAGGCTACACACAAGAATAATGAATAGATTATGGGGAGACATTTGCCCCTATAGCTAGATTGGAAGGAGTAAGAACTCTACTTGCATATGCTGCTTATAAAAATTTCAAGGTATATCAAATGGATGTCAAGTCTGCATTTTTGAATGGTATACTGGAAGAAGTTTACATAGAACAACCAGAAGGTTTTATTGATCCAAACAGAAGACACATAGTGTGCAAACTGAATAAAGCACTATATGGATTGAAGCAAGCTCCCAGAGCATGGTATGAGATGTTGCACAACTACTTGATACAGATTGGACTTTCAAGAACAAATGACCCAAGTAATCTGTACATGAAGGATGAAGAAGGTAAAGGTATCCTGTTGGCAAAAAATTTTGTGGATGACATTATTTTTGGTGGACAAGATGCATTGCGTAAAAGATTTTCAAATGAAATGCAAATTGAATTTGAAAAGAGTATGTTTGGTGAGATCAAATTCTTTATTGGTTTACAAGTATATCAGAAGAAGAATGGAATTTTCATTACACAATCTAAGTATGTTAATGAAATACTAAATTTTTTTGGGATGGAAGATGGTAAACTAGTGGGAACTCCTATGGTTACTGGACAAAAGTTATCAAAGAATAATGATGCTGCAAAAGTGAATCAGACTTTCTATAGATCCATGATTGGAAAATTGTAGTATGCTGTACATAGTAGACTAGATATTGCACTAGTTGTTGGGATTGTGGTAAGATTCTCTGCCAATCCTAAGGAAACACACATGATGGCTGTGAAAAGAATTATGAGAACTTGAAAGGAACTGCTGACTTTGGTCTATATTATAAGATGGATGACAAATTTGAACTCAGAGTTTATACATATGCTGATTGGGTAGGAAATGTAGATGATAGAAAAAGTACTAGTGGTGGAGCTTTCTTTCTTGGACAGAGATTAGTCACCTGGATGAGCAAGAGACAAAAATTTTATTTCCCAATCTACTGCCAAGGCCGAGTATGTTGCTGCTACAGTAAACTGTTCAAATTTGGTATGGATAAAACAATTGTTGATAGGCATGAAAGACAAAATCACTGAACCTGTTGTTATTTTCTATGACAACACAAGTGCTATCAATATTTCTAAGAATCCAGTGATGCACACTAAGACCAAGCACATTACAATTAAGGATCACTACTTGAGAGAATTAGTACAAGACAAAGAAGTCTGAATGGAATATGTGAATACAAAAGAAAAATTAGCCAACATATTCACTAAATCTTTACCCAGAGAAGCTCATGAGTATTTGAGAAGTCAATTAGGGGTCCTTCCCCTAACTAAGGCTTCCTAGACAAGCTAGGAGCACTGCATCAAATATGTTACAAAAAAATATTTGACAAATCACTGCAGAAGATTGTCACACTTTAGGGCTGGCCTGGAGTTGTGAAAAGAGCAAAGACAAGGAATCAATCATAAGCAAGATGACAGAGGGAGAAAACACTAAACTGCATAGATATTATCTACATCTGATGGATGTATGTTTTAGTTGTTGCTTTGGCATTTTTGTCAAAGAGGGAGATGAACTGATATGATAACATATGACACTAAAAAGTAAGGATGATGAATTAAAATGAAGGATTAGGATAGAGGGAGATCTGAATACTTCTGACGGTCACAGAAGTGAGGCTTATAGGATTCTGAATCAGAATGAAGCTAAGGATATTATAAATAATTCTTTAATGGACAGATAAGTTTTTGGATTGGTTGGTAATCCATATGTTATCATGGTGATATCATATGGTGTTTACATCAATGCCAAAGAGGGAGATTGATGGAAACTACAATTGAAACAATTGTTGTATTATCATTGTTGTCAAACCTTAATTGGTAAGACTATTGCTACTTAGGAAAGTACTATATCTATTTGAGTGTTGCTAATGGGATAGGCAAGGTTGGTAAAAATAGCACCTAAGGAAAGGTTGAGTTATCTTGATACTACAAAGTGTACTTGACTATGCTGCACAATGATGAGACAATGTATTGTTTATCTTAGTAAGACTGAAGACTAAACTGGTAGGCTTGACCAAGCAAAGAATGGAGAAATCATGTTTAAGCTGAGTAATGTTAGTGTGGATCGAGTTAGTATATGCCGAGCAAAATTCTAGTGTTGACTAAACAACAGTTAATTGACGAGTAAGACAGTATAAGTCGAGGAAACATTTTTAGTGATGATCGAGCTTTCTACTTGAAGACCGAGTAGTTGATCACAGTATTGATTGAGCATTAGCAATTTTATATTTGAAGAGAATTTAGTTTTGGAGTCAACATTGTTGAATTCTTGGATTATGTAATTGTGTTGACTTTATTTATTGATTGTTTGAAAGCATTAAATGCATTGTAAAATGTTTTATTGTAAATTTTTAAGAGATTTGAGATGATTCTAGAAGAGGAGACAAATAACATGAAGTGGGTAGATTCAATGAATCTGACCTAACCCTAAGATCTACGAATGAGATTGAGTGGCATAAGATGGGTTAACCTAATTGAGGAAAGTATAAAGTGAGCCTGAGCATTTGGATATGTAAGTGCATGGGTGAGCAGAGAATGCTAGAAGATCAGAAATGTTTTACTGATTGTTTAAGCAGAAAAGGCTGAAGGAGAATTGTGGTGGTTGCTTGAAGAAAAGTTTCGAGCAGATCAGAGATGGAGATGGCAAAGTTTCAAAGTCAGTAAACCAACATTAGTGTATGGAATCGGATCTGATATTTGCAAAGCGAGTTGTATATTTTTCAGATAATATTGCTGCTACTTTCTAACCATTGTAACAATCAAAATCCTTTTAACAGAGGTTGACCTAACAGTCATATGTTAAATCCTTTGAACAAGGTTGCATTCTAATGGAGTGTATGTAAGTCCTATGACTAGGCTCACTTTTAACAGGGTGATTGAAATCCTTTAACCGGGTCACACCTGACAATGTTTATTGTAACCTTTGACAAGGTTGGCTTTTTACCAAGCTCACTTTAGAAGAGTGAAAATAATAGTACCATGTTACAAAGTGGTTTTTCCCAAATGGGGTTTCCACTATAAATCTTGGTGTTAATACTTGGGTGAATGTTTTGGTTTGAACATTTCTGTGTTTTAAAAGTTAAGTTATAGCTGGGTAGTGGACTACATTGTTATATGTTTCTGTTATTGAATCAATGATGACTGCATTTGTTTTGGTTATTGGATCTGATTTAAGGAAAAGTTTTTGAGATTGTTTTATACATTAGGACCTGAGAACAACTGATTCACCCCCCCTCTCTTTTTTTCTAAATCATATTAACACACTAAGTATGACAAGTGTGGACACTTGTCTTCATTTCGTAGGGGGCAGGGAAGTGTATTAATTTCTCCAATTCACTATTGTCATACCCATCATTCCTTACGAGATTGTGTGTCAGTTCAAATCTATACTTATAATCTATTTTATTAAGTCCTTTATTTTTCACACAAGTGTCGTACGTCAATTTCCAAATTATCTTTGATTTGTGACTTGATGTAACCCTAGGATGATATAATCAAGTATGTGGAAGTTAATTTCATTTAAAACTATAATTCCTTGCCGTAAAGTGCTATTATTATCATTTAAAAAAAAAATGTAACATAGAGATTGGAAGGAAATTTGTAGTTTAAGGTGCAGTTAGGAGTTGAATTTCATGGTGTTTTAGAAGAGATTAGGGAATTGGGGAATTTCAGAAGTAGAAAACAATTTTCATTGACAAATTGTAGAAAGAATTCAAAGAAAGCATTTGGAACAATGAGAGGGAATTTAATGCATCATGAACCAGTGGTTCACACCATTCTGTCCATAGATGTAGAAGCAGTCTGAAGATTCCATGCTTGTGGGTGGCTTGGGTATTTCCTAAAATTGGCAAAACTTGATGAGGAGGTAGCCACCCAATTTTTTAATAACTTCAAAGAAGGAGAGGCAAATGTGTGGGGCTTGACAGTTTTGGCAACAGAGGAACGCATTGTAGAAGTAACTAGGTTTCCTGCAATTATGGAGCATTATCCTAATGAACATAATGCTAGGTCAGCTCGGGCTCAGTTCACCCTTCCTACAAATCCTCCAATGGAGGTGAACAAACAAGGCTACAAGTGTGTGTCCCTTCCTACCCCATTTGATGAGCTAGCAATGCATATTATAAGGTACCTCACCTACGAAGGAAGGTTTTCTCATTTACATGCACACCATTTTAAATTACTTAGTTATGTCAGGCATAATTTTCCAGTCAATTTTCCAACTTTTCTTTATAATATGTTGAGTATTGGTGCCGAAGAAACCAGGAAAGGAAAAACAAATTTTGTTATCCACCATGCTTTGATTAAATTTCTTATTGAGAGGTCTCTCAGAGATGTGTATCCCTTGGCTTGGGATAAATTTGTTCAGGTCAAGACTTTGCATCGCCAAAATGACCTTGTTGAATAACCTGTCAATGAAAATGAAATTCCCTCCAAGCCAATTGCTGAAGCAGCTAGCCAAGGAGGTGAACCTAAAAATCTTAGAGAAGATGAACCTCTCCCTACTCCAGTGGAAAATGTACCTACCTCTTCACAAAATAAAGGGAAAATAAAAATTGATGATAGAAATTTAATTCCTGAGAATGACAATGAACCACAAAACCCTACAGTTTCAAAGAATAAAGAAAAGAAAATCGGCTCCTACAGCAACAACTCTTGTAGTAGAGAGACTGAAGAAAATTGTTAGAAAGAAAGCTTTAGAGGTTACAAAGATTCCTTTGTGGAGAAGCTCTCAGATGAGAGGGAAAATTCCACATGTTCCTCTAGATGGCCAATCTATTTCCTCAGATAAACCTGCCATTGTACCCCACATTGATTATGTTCCTGATAGTTCCCCAGCACAAAAAAATGTTCTAGGTAATTCCCAGAGTTTGAATGAATCACTTCATAATCATCTTGAAAGTACTTACCATGATCCACCTCAACAACATAGTGATCTTGAGGAAATGCATCAAACAGTTCAAGAAGACAAGCAAGAAGAACCTCAATTGCCGTAACCATCAACTCACTCTTGTTCCAAGAATGCTATTGTACCCTTTAAAAGAACCTAGCTCACTGATTACCTAGAATAGGTCTATAGTGAAAAGAAAAAGCCTCAGCTAGAAGAGTTTGGCCCACCTACTCTTCAATCTATTGTTTTTAGTTTGTATACTCAGTTTTTTTTAAAAAGGACTCTATGGAAAGAAGAAAGAAAGAAGATGAAAAAATAAATTGATGGCCAAAGGGAGGAAATAGAATATTTGAAAGAAAAAATGCAAAAGCAGAAGCAGAAGCAGAAAATGGACCATGCTTTAAAACTAGCCAATCAAGTTATAGCCTGTAGGCCTCCTCCCAGAGTTTATGACATTTGATTAAAAGAACAATTTCTTTTGTTTTAGTTAATGATGACCATTAAAGATAAAGAGTTAGAGTTTAAAATAGCTCAAAAATTATATGGTCTGTACCAAACCCTTCCTACTTGGCAACAAAACCTAATTTGTGAACTTTACCTCCATAACTTTATTATTCTTAAAGAAACTGATTAGAATCCCCTACTTTATATTGGAGATATACATCTAAAGGCCTTAATGTCATAAATGCACAATGAAACCAATTATGATAGGCAATTAGATAATTATAGGGATTAAGAGAGATTAGAAAAGTTACCCTTAAGGGTTGAAAGTAGTAAGCCTGATGTTTTACTGAGGGACTGGTTAACTCTTACTTATGGAAATACAAAAGTAGAAACCATGGATAGAATTTTTGCTGTTAGAGAGAACGTTTACAAAGAGTATCAGGGGATGCCCTATTTTACCTTCCAGAAAGCTCTAACAGGTGTCATGAATAGATGGAATGAGTTGTCAAAGGCTTTTAAGAAGTTGAAACCACATAGCCCTCTCAACCTTGAAGCAACAATGAACATGACACCCAAGTACATGTTGTTGGGAAGGAAAATTCAGCGTGAGCTCTAGTGTCCCTTGACATTCTAGCCACCAATGCTCATTTGGCCTTTGCATGATTTTAATGCTACAAAAATGGATCAGCTCTAGGAATATTACAAGGTGGATTACTGGGAAAAGACTAGAGGATTCTATTACACTTTCAAGAGAAAAAGGAGAGGAAAGACTGAAGTTGGGGAGTTATGAGGAATAGAAAAGAAATGCAATGCTTGAGGAAAATCATTATGATCATAGGGGGAAGATGATGGGTCAATAATTTGTCTTTGTTTTATGATACTTTTATGCTCTATTACAAACATTTATAAAACATGTGTTATGCCTTTTCAATATTTGAACCTATGAACATGCTATAAGTACAGTTAAACCAACAAAACCTATGGGTTTATAATAGTTGATATATTTTTCCAAACATTATACATATGTTGCAGTATTTCATATAATTGTTTGAATGCATGTTCTAATATTTGGATTAAGTTGAATGGTTAAATACTTGAATATATGCATGTGTTACTAACCTACCAGGGAAAGAGGAGCGACTGAAGAGTGGATCAACGAACATTGATGAAGAGCGAGGATGACTCAATCATGATGATGGAGAGCCATTATGATACTACGAGTCATGCATGATAAATTGAAGGGAGAATTGTTTTAAGAAATATAGGAACACACCTACACTATATTTTCTCTGTGATCAATGTTCTGTTGAAGTGTTATGCATCCTTTATGATATTCTGTCATGGATTGTTGAACTTTCCTTTCTTTATGGCACGAATTAGTTTGACCTTATCATTTATGTTCAAACAAGTATCAATCCTCTATATAAAGGGACATGATTGTTAGATATAAAGTTAGTTAGATGGTTGTATTATTTTCTATAATGTGAAGAAAAGTTACTTTTCGAGTTCCATTTTTTGTTTCATGATATGTAATCAGTTTTCTGGAAATATAATGAAGAAGTGATTTTGAGTTTTATTCTATGCTGATAGTTAGCAGAAGCTAACCAAGGGGGCCCACTTGGAAGGTGGATTAGAGTAGAATAGATTAATTTGTTTAAGAATTTACAATAGTTCAAGTAGAATTCATTTTTCTTTCCTATAGCACTATACACTGTGTATGTTCCTGCAACACTTGCAGAGATAATCAATATGAATGTTTTGGGTTGACATAATAGGTTAAGATTGAAATTATTGTTGTCAACATCATTTTCATTAGTAGCTGTGTGTGTTTACTTTCCTGTAGCAATAGTGTAAGTTTCTTTCATGTATTTTCCTTCCTGCAACTTAAGTAAAATGACTCCATGAGAAACTTAGTGCACAAACTATGCTGTCCCATTTCAAGTATATGTCCCTATGTTGACAATTTAAATGCACCTCATGATAGGGAAAATGATACTCAGTTTGAATATACTATTCCTAGGAGAAGCCTTGGCATGATTATTATTACCTATTATGGGGTTGTTTAGGTCAGATGGAGCCTTTTTCTCTTTCTTGTAATTGGCCTCTTGTGGCACTGTGTACTCCTAGTAGTATTGCTACTAAAGTTAGTTTTTGCATGTGTGTCATTAGAGGCCTTTTTTTGTAAGTCTTAGCACACTTGTTGTGTTTTTGTTTACTAGACAATTTTAAGGCTATCTTTTTGTAAGGGTCAGCCCTCTTGTTAAGCTACTACTACAATAAAAAAAATTAAAACAAAAATGTTAGAAATGTGAGAAATTTTTTAGCTTATGATAGTTATAATCATGTTTTAATGTTTTTTATTAATAATATTTTATGTTTTAGACATTGAGGTAACATGGTTTGAAAAAGGTGCTTTGCAACTTGTACGAGCTCCAACAAAGGATGGCTTCTCACACTCCTTGGAGAATGTGCCCTATTTTCTAGCATTTTATTATGTGCTTGGTGTCTTGCTTTTCATTATGTGGTCTATATTTATTTTATTGGATCTTGGGTAGTTTTTCATGTTTGATTCATGAATTAATTTTCTCTTTTTTATTATTCTCTTTGATCTTCATTTTGTTGGCCCTCATTTTATACCAATTAAGCCCCTTGTGTGGCCTGGGTTGTCTTGTCTCGACCCCGACTCGATTTTACTTGTGCGATTGTTAATGAGTTCTATTAATGATGATGGAACTCAAAGTTGCAGGGAAGAGGACATGGATATCATTGATAATAGTGGGAATGCATAAAATACAATTAATAGTGCCCCTAGCTCTTCTATGGAGAATCAAGAGAAGTTGTCTTACAAGGATATGGTGTTGGAGAAATCTCTTCTGATGTGCTTGCCCTCTTCCAACTTTGATGGAAGGTTTTCTAGATAGTCAATTTCAGACCCCAGAGGAGGTTTGGGAGGGTCTGCAACTGATGGAAACATACATGGAGATGGAGGCCTCAATACATTCAAAGACCCTGGTGGGGGAGGAAATGGTAAGCCTACCTCTTATCATTTGAAAATTCACTACCTTTCTCCCAATAAGGAAATGGTGAAAGTTATCAGGTCTAAACAATATCATTTAAAAGTATTGTTATTTTATTTATTTGCATGGATAGAGATTCTCCACCTTTTCAAAAATTCTTTAATGATTAGATTGCTAATGTTTGGGGGAAGAAATTGGGAATTAATGTAAGTTTTTGTAGAATGAAACAAAAAGGATTATTTGTGGTGTTTTTTAAATCTCATAATATGTAGGATAGGGTTTTGAAGAAGAGTTTTTGGAATGTGGGACATTGTTTATTTAGAGCATTTCCATGGTCCCCTAAAAGGAATTTTGAGAAAGTCATTACTCGTTCCTCTCCTAACTGGGTTGAGATTATAAACTTGCAGCCAAAATTTTGATCATTTATTTCTCATATTTTGAAACTGTTAGGCTCTATCCTCCAGGTTGAGGAATCAAGAACCACTCTTCCTCATTTAAATGTTAGGGTCCTTTTAGCACTCTATCTAGAGGTTGATTTTCTTGAAATTATTTCTTTAAGTATTGAAGGAGAAATTTTCTCATCAGAATTATCCATGCTAGGTAACTTGGGGACGTGCTTTTACTGTAAATTAAATAGACACACAAAGCGTGATTTTCCATCCCTTAAGAACCCCCATAATGCTAGTTTTAATGTGGCCTTTAAGGAACCCATGAAAGAAGACCCTAATGGAAAAAAGGAAATTAATATGACTTCGAAGATAGATAACATGGTTTCTTCAACTGGTACTACTGGTATTGGTGAAAAGGTTGATAAGACAAATATTGATAAAGCATCACATACCCATATGAACAATGATTTCAATAGCTTGATAAATCCACTCTTTGAGGATAAATTTGAAGTGGTTCCTTCTTCCACTAGTAATGATAAGTCTATCATTCTAATCAAGTATCAAACAAAGCCTTCCATTGATAACCCTAGTTGTGGTGTTAAGGGAGAAAATGTAACCCCCCTACCAGTATTAATGCTCAACAATTGACTTTAGTCACTATTATTGAAAAAGAAGAGCATTTGAGAAATGCTAGACATGCCCCTTTGGATGAGAATAACTCCATACCTAGTGCCATGGTTGTCATGAAAGAATTAACAATAGATAAACCTATTATTTTGACTGATGCATAATTAGGGTGTCCTAAAAATATTGCAAAGCAATTTACTAAATTTATCAATACAAATATTAAAAATAAAAGAAAGAATTTGGATAGACAATCCCTATCCAACAAGAGTAAGAAAAAGGATAATGAGATCCCAGAGTGCTTTAATAGATTATATAAGAATAAAAAACCTTCCTCCCAATAATTTTTATGATGATGCACATCCACAACTAGAGGCTTGGAGATTCCAGATAGGAAGTATGTGGTTAGAAAATGGTGTAATAATATAAAAATAAAAGATATTATTTATTTATAAGAAATTAAGGTGGTAGATTTTCAAGCATACACCATTTTGAGTTCTTGTGGGATCAAGTTACCGGGTTCCACTCTAACCATGAGAGGGGTAAAGGTGTCACTTCCATCCTTATTGGCCCCTAGTGGGATGATAAGATAATTGCTAATGGGATCTCTCCTTGTCAAAGGGCCCTCTAGGTAACATTTAAAGAGAATGATAATATCTTTGCAATCTGCAACATTTATGTTGCAAATGATTATAGAGATAGACCTGACCCCTGAGATTGGTTGAACTTAGGTTTTCCTAATACCCATTGGATGTTTGTGGGTGATTTTAATATGATCGAGTAGATGGAAGATAAAAGTGGAGGAAACAAGCACTGTTGGAAAGGCAATGAACACTTTTTTAGGAAAAGTTTAAAAGGAGATTCAATCTTGTTTCAATCCTATTAAAATGAAGAAGGATTATTTTTTTGATATTTAGTTCACATGGTGTAACAATCAAAGTGGTCATCAGAGAATTTATTGTAGACTAGATATAATCTATGATGAAGCCTCTTTTTTATCCTTTACATCTCAGGGTGGACATGCACCTATATGTGTTTCCCCTGCCACCATTTCAGATCAATCTCTCATATCTGCCATTGTTTCTCTTTACTCTAACCCTTCATCTCCTATTAGGCATAAGAAGAATAATGGATTCAAGTTGAATGTTTCTCTATTAAATGATGATGAATCTAGTAAGGCCATTAAGATGGTCTCTTGTATGGTGAAGTTTGGTAATATGAATCTTAGTACTAGAGATCAGTGGGTATCCCTCATGGTTACATGGAGGATTCTGTTTCATATTATTGGTAAGAAAAAAGCCATGGAGAGAACAAGGGCAGAAACTTTATTGCAAAAAAAATTGAATTGTATTGAGAAGGAGCTCCAAATTAATAGAAATGAATGCATATTGGAAGAATAACTATTCTCCATTAGGAACTACTTGAGGAGATTACATAACTACAAGATTCAAGGTCAAAAAGTCAGAGCCAAGATGAACTAGCTCAAAGAAGGTGATAAGGGGTCCAAATATTTCTTTAACCTAATCAGAGATAAGAATAACAAAAAGATTATTGATGAGATTCAAATTAAGGAATCTCTCACTAATGATATTGTCTCTATTAAGGAGGCATTCTATAGTTTTTATAAGGATCTATTCTCTTCAGAACATGGAGATGACAATCGGGAGACTCTGAAACCTCCCGATGAAAAATGTGCTCTACAAATTGTATGAGCTCCAAAAAAGGATGGCTTCTCACACTCCTTGGAGAATGTGCCCTATTTGCTATTATTTTATTATGTTCTTTTTGTCTTTCCTTTCATTACATGGCATGTATTTATTTTATTGGATATTGTGTAGTTTTTCATGTCTGATTCATGAATTGATTTTCTCTTTTTTAATATTCTCTTTGATCTTCATTTTGTTGGCCCTTGTTTTATTCCAATTAAGCCCCTTGTGTGGCTTGGGTTGGCTTGTCTTGACCCCGACCTAGTTTTTCTCATATGATTATTAATGGTTTCTATTAATGATGATGGCACTCAAAGTTGTAGGGAAGAAGACATGGCTATCATTAATAATAGTGAGAATGTGAAGAATATGATTAATAGTACCCTTGGATCTTCTACGAAGAATCAAGAGAAGTTATCTTACAAGGCTATGGTGTTGGAGCAATCTCTTCTAGTTTGCTCACCCTCTTCCAACTTTGATGGAAGGTTTTCTAGACAATCAATTTCAAACTCCGAAGGAGGTTTGGTAGGATCTACAACTGATGGAAATAGACATGGAGATGGAGGCCTCATTACATTCAGAGACCCTGGTGGGGGAGGAAATGGTAAGCCTACCTCTTGTGGTTTGAAAATTCTCTCTCTTTCTCCCAACGAGGAAATGGTGAAATCTATCAAGTTTGAACAATCTCATTTGAAAGTATTTTTATTTTCTTTGTTGCATGGATAGAGATTCTCCACCTTCATGAAAATTCTTGAATTATTGGATTTCTAATGTTTGGGGGAAGAAAATGGGAATTTATGTAAGTTTTGTAGAATAATACAAAAAGGATTATTTGTGGTGTTTTTTAAATCTCATAATATGTAGGATAGGGTTTTGAAGAAGAGTTTTTGGAATGTGGGACATTCTTTATTCTGAGCATTTTCATGATCCTCGAAAGGGAATTTTGAGCAAGTCATTTCTTGTTCCTCCCCTAATTGGATTGAGATTAAAAACTTGTAGCCAGAATTTTGGTTGTTTATTTCTGATAGTTTTAAACTGTTAAGCTCTATCCTGTAGGTTGAAGAACCAAGAACCACTCTTCCTCATTTAAATGCTAGGGTCCTTTTAGCACTCTATCCAAAGATTAATTTTCCTAAAATTATTTCTTTAAGTATCGAAGGATAAAATTTCTCATGGGAATTATCCATGTTGGGTAACTTGGGGACATGCTTTCACTGTAAATTAAATGGGCACACAAAGTGTGATTTCCCATCCCTTAAGAACCCCCATAATGCTAGTTTCAATGTGGCCTCTAAGGAATCCATGAATGAAAACCCTAATGGAAATAAGGAAACTGATATGACTTCAAAGAGGGATAACATTATTTCTTCAACCATTACTACTGGTATTGGTGAAGAGGTTGATAGGAAAGACATTAATAAAGCATCTCATACCCATATGAACAATGATTTCACTAGCTTGATCAATCCCCTATTTGAGGAGGAATTTGAAGTGGCTCCTTCTTCTGCTAGTAATGATAAGTCTTTCACCCTAGTCGGGTATCAAAAAAATCCTTCCATTGATAACCATAGCTTTGGTAACAAGGGAGAAAATGTAACCCCCCTACCAGAATTAATGTTCAACAATTGACTTTAGCGACTATTATTTAAAAAGCAAAGCATTTGACAAATGCTAGACATACCCCTTTGGATGAGAATAACTCCATACCTAGTGCCATGGTTGTCATGAAAGAATTAACAATAGATAAACCTATTATTCTGATTGATGCAAAATTAGGGTGTACTAAAAAGATTGTAAAACATTTTATTGAAGTTATCAGTAAAAATATTTTAAAAAAAGAAAGACTATGGATAGACAATCCCTATCCAACAACAGTAAGAAAAAGGATAATGACATCCCATAGTGCTTTAACATATAATATAAGAATAAAAAACCTTCCTCCCAATAATTTGTATGATGATGCACATCCACAATTGGAATTTCAGAGGCTTGGAGATGCTAGATAGGAAGTATGTGGTTAGAAAATGGTGTAATAATCTAAAAATGAAAGATATTATTTTTTTACAAGAAATTAAGGTGGTAGGTTTTCAAGCATACACCAATTTGAGATTCTTGTGGGATCAAGCTACTAGGTTCCACTCTAACCATGAGAGGGGTAAAGGTGGAACTGCCATCCTTATTGGCCCCCAGTGGGCTAATAAGATAATTGCTAATGGGATCTCTCCTTTTCAAAGGGCCCTCTGGGTCACATTCAAAGAGAATGACAGTGTCTTTGGAATATGCAACATATATGTTGCAAATGATTGTAGAGATAGAGCTTACCTATGAGATTGGTTGACCTTAGGTTTTCCTAATGGCCATTGGATGTTTGTGGGTATTTTAATATGATCGAATAGAGGGAAGATAAAAGTGGAGGAAACAAGCACTGTTGGAAAGGTAATGAACACTTTTTTTGGGAAAAGTTTAAAAGGAGATTCAATCTTGTTGATCCTATTGAAAATAAGGGTTCTTTTTTGTATATTTGGTTTACATGGTGTAACAATCAAAGTGGTCATCAGAGAATTTATTGTAGACTAGATAGAATCTATGACAAGGCTTCTTTTTTCTCCTTTGCATCTCAAGGTGGACATGCACCTATCTATGTTTCCCTTGCCACCATTTCGGATCACTTTCCCATGTCTACCATTATTTTACTTGAATCTAACCCTTCCTCTCCTATTAGGCCTAAGAAGAATAATGGATTCAAGTTGAATGTTTCTTTATTAAATGATGAGGACTCTAGGAAGCCCATTAAGATGGTCTCTTATCTAGTGAAGTTTGATAATATGAATCTTAGTCCTAGAGATCAGTGGGTATCCCTCACGGTCACAAGGAGGAATCTATTTCATATTAATGGTAAGAAAAAAGCCATGGAGAGAACAAGGGAAGAAACTTTATTGCAAATTTTTTTGAATTGTATTGAGAAGGAGCTCCAAATTAATAGAAATGACTGCATATTTGAAGAACAACTATTCTAGATTAGGATCTACTTGAGGAGATTACATAACTACAAGATTCAAGGTTAGAAAGTCAGAGCCAAGATGAACTGGCTCAAAGAAGGTGATAAGGAGTCCAAATATTTCTTTAACCTAATCAGAGATAAGAATAAAAGAGAGATTATTGATAAGATTCAAATTAAGGACTCTCTCACTAATGATATTGTCTCTATTAAGGAGGCATTCTATAGTTTTTATAAGGATATATTCTATTATTTTATGAGATAATTTATTTTTGTTATGTCTATTAGAACATGTAGTTGAACTTGTAAAGCCAAAAAAGGTTGTGTATGAGGTTGTATAGGGGTTCACCTAAGTCAAACCTTGAATTGGAACTTAACCCTACAACATTGATGAATTGAAATATAAATCTAATTTGAAATTCTTAATTTAAATGATTCTACCTCTAATTAGTGATGCAATACTCTTAGGATAAGTCCTCCATGTGTTTATACAATAGTGTGATAAAACATCATGAAATCATAAATAAAATATAATTGAAGATGCCTAATGTAGTTGTTGCTCCTTGAATTAGATATGCTCTTGATGTTATGTGATAATTACTTGATGATGAGATGTGACAAGATGTTGAAATGAATTGAGAGGGATGCCTTATATATGGGTCTCAAAGTGAAATCACCTTTTGGCTAGCTTAGAATTATTATATTTTTGCATAAGGGTAGTTTTTGAAAGGGTAACACTACCATATTATGATCTTAAAATTTTGGGGAAAAGGCCCAGGAGAATGTTGCCCCATTCAACATCGTCTAGGACAAGGCTACCTCAAGAAACATCATCTCAACTAAAATTGTGAATAATTTTAGATATCTCAATCAATAAAGGTCATATAATGCACAAAATAATGACATATACTAAAAGGAGTGTTAGGAGAGTATGAAATTGGACACCTTAATTAAAGATGTACAATTTACAATTCTACAGATTGCAAATATGAATTGATTAAGAGCACATAGGTCATATCTAAAAATAAAAATTAGAATATGCAAGCATGTAACATGTCAAGTTCACCAAGATGTAATGGTGGAAAATGAGTTCATTAGTTTATCCATGCAAGCTAGGAACTATACTTATTTCCCTTTATTACATTAAGGAGACTAGATTCACTTGGCTCAATCTCAAATTTTATTGAAAAGGATAGAGCATAAGGTTAATTAAAAACACCTTGATTGAGTTGAAATTAACTATACTAAATGTGTGAGTTGGATGGTAGATCTAGGGTCAACAATAAGAAATTGAGGGTATTCAACATCATAAAAAACCACATAACATATATGTAGACAAGAGTTATAGATCTCAAAAGAGGGGGTAAAAACCTAGACATGTGTTTGAAATCGAGGCTAAAATTAGGAGGTCAATACATTGGGTGAGGTGATTGACTAGTTTTCATTAAGGATGATTGGTAAGTGTAGACAACTCAATACACTATCCTAATGAAGTAACTAATATTTGATTAAGTAAACTTTCACCCTAATGGAGACTCATTTAATTATTGACAAGGGAAACATTTTCTTAGATGGAGCTTGCATTATATGTACATATCATAGTCAATCTATCACCAAACAAAATATAAAACTTCAATTGAAAACAAGTACATTAACAAATTCTATACTAATCCCAACACGTGTAGCTTTGGCTACAGGTAAAAAAATGTGATTACGTGTGACAAAATTAGTGTTTAATAGAACTAACTAAAATTAACTAATTAAGAAAAGGACCACCACATGAATCTTAACTACCTAAACCTATATTAACTATACAAGAGATTAACTCGTAAACTTATATTAACCATGCATCACATCAAATAAGTTAAAAAAAAAGTTGAGCTTCTCTAATTAATAAGTATAACTGAAAATATACTAATTAAAATGCAACTAACTAATTCTACACTACTAGATAATTACATCACCTCAAGTGGCCCTTTCTTGAGGATCTGTAAGCTCAAATTAAAAGAGTACTCTTCTTAAATAAAAATCACCATCCACCTTTTATTAGCCACAACAAAAGCAGAGTAATGAGTTAATTATGATGCTAACTAGAATAAAATCTAATATTGTGATTTTATCACCTATCAACTAACTTTTCTCAATAGAGTTCTCTTCTTTTTTTTAGAAGAGAGATCTTGACTAAACTAACAATAGCTCTAAAATATTTCATTACACTTGTCACTCTTTAGAAGAGTTTGAATTTTTCACTAACAAAAAATACACCAAAGAAAAACTAAAAACATGGAATGTTAAATGAGACATGATCATGTGTCATGGGGCATGTGGTTGAATTGGTGTGAGACTCTTTCCTTTAGTTGAACAATCATTACCAGTCACCTTGTTCAGCCTGTACCATTCATGGAAATGATGGGTTTAGAAACATTGTAATTGACAAAGGTTTCTTAATTGTAGGTTTGACCATATCTTCATTGTAGTAGGAATTAGTCCACCATCCGATCTTCTAGTTCTATGGCTGTAGGTTAGCTTAAACAATAGAGGATATACATCAAAATACCTCAAAACATCACATTTAATTATGATCAATTACTATTTCACATAGAATTAGATCTATAATATATAACATTATATCATGTATATAATACCCATAATAACCATCATAATGTATTGAAGTATAACTCGGTCTTAGATAAGTTTGCTAACATATCATAAAACTAGACCTAAAACATCCTAAAAAAGGCACCAAACATGGACTCATCACACCCCCCACTTAAATTTTTTCTTGTCCTTAAGAAGGTTTACTATTATAGTAAATAAAATCAAGCCTATAATCCACAACATGTGTGACTCCATTTCCATCTTTCATGTAGAAGCCCTTTCAGCCTCCGATCTGCTCTCATTTTTCTCTATCCTTAACAAAGTCTACTACTCGGCCCATAGGAAGTGTGACATTGGGTAAAGGAGTGATGGTGGTTGAAACTTTGAGGGAAGCCAACTATTCATGGTGTCCATTGTTAATCAAATGGACTTGACTATCTTAGATTCTAGTGCAATGTGATTGTAAATGGAGTGGGGCTAATTCTTTAATTCTTAGGTGAGTTGAGACCATCATTCTTGACATGCATCCTTGATTTCCTTCCCATGTTAAATAATCAAGTCTTTAATGATGAACTACAACTAATTTGAATAAATTATATGACTTGAAGATCTGTGATTTTAGATCACTGAGTTGCTGATTAGATATGTAAGATGATTAAATCAGTAATATGTTGTCATTGATGTCAACTAATTTTGACAATACTTATCTTGTAAGTTACTATACCCAAACATCTATAGAAAGAAGAAGAAAAGAGATGAAGAACATATATATCTACATGAGGAAGATGGATATGATAGATAAGGATGAGGAATACATTGGGTAACTTATGAATGAGTCTATGACCTTATGTTATTGACTTGATTATGTTGCACTCATCTATGATGAAGGATAGATAAAAATGCACAAAGCAGTGTGGTCGGTTAAAGAAGCATTTCAGTATACACCGACGCAGTGTAGTGTATACTGAGCACAATATAAACTAAGCTTGTGTTCACTGACACATTTCTTTGTTAACCGAGTAGGAGAAAAGAACTAAATGATTAGTTTAGCCGATGGAAGCTGATGAGTTGTAAAGTACTTCGTAATCAGAGTTGAAGATAATGTTTGTTACGAATATCGATGGCTAACATAATTCAAAGAAGATCTAAGGGATTGAAATAAAACATGTTACTGACACATCAACCAAGGAAGGTTAAAGTGACAAAATCAACAAAGGAGATTAAGCGACAAAATTTGATGGATGGAGTTAAAACGGTTTACTTGTCTATTTAAGAGACTAGGATTTCATGATGAAATCATGCTAGAAGAAGGAGACTATAGAGATATCATGTGAAAAAGCTTCATACATGCCTGATCAGACTGGTTAAGGAGAACTGAACTATAGAGATTATCGAGCGTCAGAAATCTATAACCGAGAGATAGTAAGTTATTGAATATTGATTGAAATAGAATTGATATATTAATTAGAGGATTTGAATGAGCTTAACATAGATCTGATAATCTGCAATTGAAGTTGTGTTGTGATCAAATCACCTGCTATTGCATTTTAACCATTGTAAATAGATAAATCTCTTAACAGAGTGGACTAGAAAGTCTTGTAATGTCATTCATAGAGTGTACATTTGTTATCCTGTCAACCCCATAGTGAATGCTGGTTGGATGATAACGATTGGTCTAAAATACTCTAACAAGGTCACACCTCACAGTGTGTTTGTAACCTTTAACAGGGTTGGGTCTTCACCGACCTCACTTCAGAAGAGTGAACAATTTTTGGGTTGCCGGTCCCAAGTGTTTTTTCCCTTTACAGGGTTTCCACATTAAATCTCTTGTGTTATGTGTTGACTATGATGATTGTTTGTTGTCATACTTTACATGTTGCATATTGGATTTGATCGGTAATCACTATATGTTATTAATTGGTAATCGGTAAAAGCACAAAAATAATACTATTTTATGTTACCAAGTTGCAGAAGGTTTAGTAAATTGTTTTTGGATATACATTTTGTGATTGGGACAGTGGATAATTGATCCACCCCCCTCTTAGTTATTCTAACAATTGATATTAGAGCGTTGGTTTCTTGGAAATTTTTTTAAAGGACTTCAGCACAAGATCTCAAAATGTATAAGAGGGAAGTGCCAAAGCTAAACAAGGATAACTTCACAGTATGGAAAAGATGAATGAAGTTTCATGTATCTAGAATTGGGAATTCTTTCCTCACACTAATAGAGAATGGCTACATTGCACCGCCCACTGGTTCCTTGACCCTTGATCAACTAAGAGATAGACATGAACATAATGTTACTATGATGGAGATTGCTGCTACCTGTACAGATGCTGAATTTGAAGATATTAAAAATTGCACTACTGCTAAAGATATGTGGGATAAACTTGCTCAAGTTTATAGTGGTGATGTGAATGTCAAAAGAGCCAGAGCTGAAAGCTTAAGGGGAAGATTCGATGATATGAAAATGAAGGAAGGAGAAAATATTGTGCAGTACACAAATAGACTAAAAGAGGTAGTTCATGCTATTAGAGTATCTGATGGTGTTATTGAAGAAGAGACAGTGGTAAGAAAATTTCTCAGAACCTTATTGCTGGTTTATGCAATCAAAATATCTGCAACTCATGAAACTAGGTCTACATCTGGTAACAACCTTACTCTTGATAATCTGATTGGTAAGCTTACAACCTTTGAACTAAACAACTTTGATAATAGTGTTGTACCATCTATTGAATCTTCTTTTATGTCTTCTCTGAAGATTGGTAAGTCTAGTAGCAGAAATAAGAATGATGATAGTGATAGAAATACTAATGATGAGCTTGATGAACTTGAAGCTTTTATGGCCAGAAGGTTACCTAAATGTAAAGGAAGATATAGAGGTAAATTACCTTTAGCATGCTTTAATTGTAAAGAGGTTGGTCATATTGCTACTAGATGTCCACACATGAAAGATGATGATAGAAACAAAGACCGATCTGGTGAAGGAAGCTATGGGAGAAGAGGCAATAGAAGTTACCAACACTACAACAGAGACAACTGAGATAATAATAATAAAGGCAAGAAGGTGTGCTACATTGCAGAAGAAGATATCATCGATACCAAAACTGATGAAGATGTGGAGGTAGTATTTGTTGCAATGAAGGATGACTTGGAGGAAGATGAAAGGCATGTAGAGACAATACTTATCTCTAAGGTTAATAAAAATGATACATGGATCATAGATAGTGGTTGTACACATCACATGACTGGTGATGAAGAAAAATTTGATCATCTTGAAGAACACAATGGAGGATCTGTTAGAATGGGTAATGATGCACCTTTTATGGTTAGAGGAAAAGGATCCCTGATGATAAATGATAAAATTAGATGTGACAATGCTTATTGGGTAAAAGGACTAAACTATAATTTGCTAAGTGTGGCACAACTAAAAAATTCAGGCCACCGAGTTGCTTTTGAGAGCAAGAAAGTGAAGATATTTGTTGATGGAGGAAGACTTATTGGAACTAGAACACAATCGAGAGGTAATTTGTTTTATCTTGATAACGATTAGTCTTTTTGTTTAATGATGAAAGATGAAGATGCATGGTTGTGGCATAAAAGGTTATGCCATGTGACTTTTGATAACATGATTAAGATCAGTAAAAAGAAAAAGGTTAGAGGTATGCCTAACTTATCTAAGCCCAATCATGCTATGTGTCATGAATGTCAGAAAGGTAAAATGATAAAATCTAGTTTCAAAAGAAAAGATTATTCAACAAAGAAATTACTTGAGTTAGTGCATACCGACCTATGTGGTCCTTTGAGAACTCAAAGTTACTATGGAGACATATATTTTATTCTTTTTGTTGATGATTATACTATATTAATGACAGTCATGTTCTTGAAAGAAAAATCAGAGGCATTTAAGATATTCAAGTGGTATAAAGAAAAAGTTGAGAAAGAGACTGGTAAAGAATTGAAATGCTTAAGATCTGATCGAGGTGGTGAATTTACTAACTTTTGTAATGAGCATGGTATTAAAAGATAGGTCTCTACACTGAGGGCACCTCAATAAAATGGAATAGCTAAAAGGAGGAATAGGTCAATTATTGTATGTGCAAGAACACTGATGTTACAAAATAATGTTGCTTAGACATACTGGAGAGAAGCAGTTAGCATAGCTATTTATGTTCTGAACCAAGTACAACTAAATAAGGACACTAATAAGACACCCTATGAGTTATGGTTTGGCCACAAACCCACTGTAAGTTATTTTAAAATTTTTGGAAGTAAATGCTTTATTTTGAAAGATGAAAGAAATGGGAAGTTTGAATCAAAAGGTGATGAAGGGATATTTCTAGGATATTTGACTAAAAGCAAAGCATACAAGTGTCTTAACAAAGTAACTAATAAAATGATTGAAAGTACAAATGTTCAGGTTGATGAGTTTGATGATAAGGATGTAGAGGAAAGCACAAAGGAACTAGAAGACTATGGTAGATTCACTTACATTGAACAACTAGAGTACCTATCGACGCTGTAGACAGTGACAACTGGTCAGCAGGAAAACAATACTGACGGACAAGACAGAGAAACCGACGAGTAGGAAGCACCTATCGAGCAAGAAAATGAACCTACATAGGATGAATGAGAAAGAAGAGATTAGATACTAGCAAGATTTGTCAGAAGACATCATCTTGAGACACAAATCATTGGAGATAGACAAGTTGGCATGCAAACAAGAAGTAAAGCAAGACAAGGTACATGTCTAGTTTGTGAACATGAACCGAAGAATGTAAAAGTTGCATTGGAAAATGATGAATGGGTTAATGCAATGAAAGAGGAAATAGAATAGATAGAGAAGACCAAAACTTGGAGTTTAGTACCCAGACCCAAGGACAAGAATCTTATTGGTACTAAGTGGATATTCAGAAACAAGCTTAATGAGAATGGAGAGGTAACAAGGAACAAGGCTAGGTTAGTATGCAAGGGATATGTACAGGAGGAAGGCATAGATTATGGTGAGACTTTTGCACTTGTTTCTAGATTAGAAGGAGTTAGAATGTTACTTGCATATGCTGCACACAAGAAGTTCAAAGTTTACCAAATGGATGTTAAATCTGCTTTTCTGAATGGGATACTTGAAGAAGAAGTCTACATAGAAAAACCTGAAGGGTTCGTTGATCCAGAAAACAAAGATATGGTATGTAGACTATATAAAGCTTTATATGGTTTAAAGAAAGCACCGAGAGCCTGGTATGAGAGGCTGCATAACTATTTGTTGAGTATTGGATTTGTTAGAACCAGTGAGAACAATAATTTGTACATGAAAGGAAATTCTAATGATACTATCTTGATTGTTGAGATATTTGTGGATGACATAATATTTGGAGGACAAAATCACATCTGTAAGTCATTTTCTGATGAAATGAAAAGTGAATTTAAAATGTCTATGTTTGGAGAGATTAAGTTCTTTATAGGCTTACAAGTGATTGAGTAGAATGATGGTATATTCATCACACAATCTAAATATATAAAGGAAGCATTGAAGACATTTAACATGGAAGATGCTAAACCTATGGGAACATTGATGGCTACTAGACGTAAACTGACTAAAGAATATGGAACTACTAAGGTAAACCAAACACTGTACCAATCCATGATTGGTAAGTTAATGTATGTAGTTCACAGTAGACCTAATATAGCACATGTTGTTGGAATAGTTGCTATATTTTTTGTAAACCCTAGAGAGTCACACATGGTTGCTACAAAAAGAATCTTAAGATACCTAAAGAAAATTGAAGATTATGGACTATGGTATCCTAATAAAGGAAAGTTTGAACTTAAGGTATACACCGATGCTGATTGGGCTGGAAATGTGGATGATAGAAAGAGTACCACCAGAGGAGCATTCTTATTTGGTGAAAGAATTGTTACATGGATAAGTAAGAAATAGTCTTGCATTTCCCAGTCTACAACTGAAGTAGAGTATGTTGTTGTTGCTACTAACTGTTCAAATATTTCTTGTTTCAAGCAAGTGTTGGAAGGTATGAATGAGGTAATCACTGAGATGGTGATTATATATTGTGACAACACTAGTGCAATTAATATTTCAAAGAATCCAGTGATGCACTCTAAAACAAATCACATATCTATTAAGTATCACTACTTAAGGGAACAAGTACAGGAGAAGCAAGTGAAGCTAGAATTTGTTAGATCAAAAGAACAACTTGCTGATATTTTCACAAAGCCTCTACCAAAGAATACATATGAATACTTGAGGACTGGACTTGGGGTCCGTCCCCTGTCTACCAGTCACTAAGGTGATTTGGAGGTTGCATCAACCTAATCTTATTAGAAGATCATACATGTTGATGCAACAAAGTTCATACTTTGGATTTCTGTCTAAGGTTGTGAAAGGTTGAAGAACTAGAACAGATTTGCACTTCAGTATACCAAGATACAAAGAATGCACCAGACAACAGAGAGTTACATGGCTACTACAGAGCTGTATGTTTTTATTTCTCTTTGGCATTGCTGTCAAATGGAGAGAGATCTCAATATGAAGCCAAAGAGAATGGGAGAGAGATACAAAAAATGGAGAGCATTGAAGATCAGTTACTAAGAATAGAAGAAAACCTGCGAGTTGAAAAGATCATATCTGCGGAAGTTAGTCTGCACTTGAAAATGCTTTTATGTAATGTAGTGATTAAACATATTAAGCTAGGGAGAGCTTGTACCAAGTTACAACATTTTTTGACAGAGTTGTAGAATACATGTTTGGTATGTGTATGACATATTTCATATTGCTTGTGTTGCCATCAATGCCAAAGGGAGACATTGATGAACTACAACTGATTTGAATAAATTGTATGACTTGAAGATCTATGATTTTAGATCACTGAGTTACTGATTAGATATGTAAGATGATTAAATCAGTAATATGTTGTCATTGATGTCAACTAGTTTTGATAATACTTATCTTGTAAGTTACTATACCCAAACATCTGTAGAAAGAAGAAGAAAAGAGATGAAGAATAGATATATCTACATGAGGAAGATGGATATGACAGATTAGGATGAGAAATACATTGGGTAACTTATGAATGAGTCTATGACCTTATGTTATTGACTTGATTATGTTGCACTCATCTATGATGAAGGATAGAGAAAAATGCCCAAAGCAGTGTGGTCGGTTAAAGAAGCATTTCAGTATACATCGACATAGTGTAGTGTATACCGAGCAGAGTATACATTGAGCTTGTGTTCACTAACACATTTCTTTGTTAACCGAGTAGGAGAAAAGAACTAAATGATTAGTTTAGTCGATGGAAGTTGATGAGCTACAAAGTACTCCATAATCAGAGTTGAAGATAATGTTTGTTACAAAGATCGACGAATAACATAATTTGAAGAAGATCTAAGGGATTGAAATAAAATGTGTTACTGACACATCAGCCAAGGAAAGTTAAAGTGGAAAAATCAACAAAGGAGATTAAGCGACCAAATTTTGATGGATGGAATTAAAACAGTTTACTTGTCTATTTAAGAGACTAGGATTTCATGTTGAAATCATGCCGGAAGAAGGAGACTACAGAGATATCATGTGAAAAAGCTTCATACATGCCTGATTAGACTGGTTAAGGAGCCAAACTACAAAGATTACCGAGTGTTAGAAAGCTATAACCGAGAGACAGTAAGTTACTGAATATTGATTGAAATAGAATTGATATATTGATCAAAGGATTTGAATGAGCTTAACATAGATCTGATATTCTACAATTGAACTTGTGTTGTGATCAAATCACCTACTGTTACATTTTAACCATTGTAAATAGATAAATTTCTTAACAGAGTGGACTAGAAAGTCTTGTAATGTCATTCATAGCGTGTACATTTTGTATCCTATCAACCCCATAGTGAATGCTGGTTAGATGATAATGGTTGGTCTAAAATCCTCTAACAAGGTCACACCTCACAGTGTGTTTGTAACCTTTAACAGGGTTGGGTCTTCACTGACCTCACTTCAGAAGAGTGAACAATTTTTGGGTTGTTGTTCCTAGGTGGTTTTTCCCTTTACAGGGTTTCCATGTTAAATCTCTTGTGTTATGTGTTGACTGTGATGATTGTTTGTTGTCATACTTTACATGTTGCATATTGGATCTGATTAGTAATCACTATATGTTATTAATTGGTAATCGGTAAAAGGACAGACAAAATACTATTTTATGTTACCGAGCTGCAAAAGGTTTAGTAAATTATTTTTGGATATACATTTTGTGATTGGGACTATGGATAACTGATTCACCCCCCTCTTAGTTATTCTAACATTTAATTCTATTGTAATCTTGAAATCTACATTGGTGAACTATCTCTACAATTGTACCTTTGTGCATCATGTCAACCCAACTATTAATTATTTGTTCTGGATTTTCTACTTATGTCCTTATATAAAGTGGGTGACCCTTATCTCTCTCCTTGTAGGTTTTTTCTAACTCTCCTCATTCCTTTCAATTTCTTAGATAAGAGATTAAATATCTTATTCATATATGTCCAACATAAAATGTAAGATTCTAAGTTGACCTATATAGTACTACTAAGTTATGCATGTAGAACTCACATAATTGATCTTGCATGTCTTGGGGTACTTTACCCAAAAAAATAAAAATGACCTTGGTTCAACGAAGGAGGATGGAAGATTACTCAATAATTGACTAATTTGGAAATAGAGAAAAAAAAATTGGAGATAAAGGGAGTAAACCCTTGATGGGGGTCTATAACTACGCAACTAATTTTCCAAATTTTCCATGTGTTCTAAGGAGACCTTTAGTTTCTTTATCTCTTCCTCTTTCTCCTCAAGCTGTGTGTTAAAATCAAGCTGCATTTTCTCTTTTTCTTTATCCTACTAATTTTTGGGCCACTTAAATTTCAAATAGAGTCTCCACATTGTCATGCCAAATATGATGGTGGTAAGAATAGACAATGGTTTTATGCCATTTTCTTTTGCAATACTTTACTTTTGAGCTTCCTTCTCTTTCTTGTGTCTGGCTTTAATCTTAGATTCCAAATTATTCACCTATGTCTTCAGTTCTGCTTCTTTATATTTTTCCAATTTTAGTTCATCCTTAAGAAGTTTGATTTTTCATAGTACAACTGGCACTTCATCATCTTCACTATCATCTATGAGGATGTACTCTAGTTTTCTTTCAGATGTTGGTGATTGTTTCTTATAAAGGCTTAGAAACTATGTATAATTTTGAACTTAGGGATTGGACATCTGACCGAGCAGTTTATCCTCCTTATAAAAAATCATTTAGTATGTCAACCCAGGGATGTTTTAATTGAAATGGGCCAGCAAGGTATATGCACCAAGTGTCACTCAACCATACATTCTACAGTTGCTGCAGGAAATAAATGTTGAAAGGAAACTAACTTATGGTTGCAGGAAATAAATACTAGAATGGTACTTAAACTAAAACTAAAGAATAGTAAGTACTAGAATGGAAATTAAAGAAATGAAGATGCTAAAAAAACATGAAGACCTTTGCAGACTATGCCATAATACTTCAGTTGTCCTACTGCTTTGGCTGCAGGAAGCGTTAATTAGCCTGTGGCTTTGGCTGCAGGAACAATTTGACACTTAACATTGAAATAGTGGAAATGCAGGAAAGCAATTCTAACTAGCATGAATCTAACTAACTATGGATTTATCACTAAGTGGGCCACCTTGGATGAGTATCCCAATCACAATTATGTAAAGTTAAATCTCAACACTTCATTTGTTCATTGATTGAATAACTGAGTACAGAGATATAAACCAGAAAACAATAGAAAACTATATTGCTAGTAAACCGATAATGCCCCCTACTCATGTAGGAGTGGGGATTTATTTAAAATAAAACTTCTAACAACTTAACTAATCATGCCATATAAATAGGTGAAACTTTATTACAACACTACTAACAGAAAAGAAGGAAAACTATAAGACTAGAACAGATTAGATCTAGAAAAGAGGAAAGAATTGTTATGACAACAAATCTAACTTCCCACTCTCTCCTAGATTTCCTTAGAGAATTCATCACATTTCTTTGGTCTTTGTTGGGCAACTATCACCTTGATCATTTGGAAACCCTCTATTGGTGCTACATTAATGCTTCTCTGCTGGAGCTTGAGGAAAGACCAGGTTGAGCATTCAGTAAATGAATACGCTTTACCTTGTCAAGACAACAATTGCTATTTCAATGTGCTGCACTTCAAAGGTTAGGATAAAATACATTCATGGTAATAAAAACCAAAATACACATGATCATTTACATTCAAATAACTATTTTACTTATTAAAAACATAACCATAACTTCAAAGTAATTAATATAGTATATCTATCCAAGTGTAGCATATTAAGTATGTTTAAACCATGATACAATTTAGTGGTAGCATGCCATATAATAACATGGTATAGTATAAAAGTCTTGACACAAATATATCATAACAAGGTAAAAGACCTAGCAAATACTATCCTAGGGTGTCTAAAATATAGCATTAATATGCCTCATCATTTCCCCCTACAAAGACTAGTGCTGACCCTTAGGAACTAAAACATTTCTAATTTTTGCAAGTACCCCGAGGTCTCCTTCCCATTTCTCTCCAATCATTGGATTGCCCACTCACTAGTAGAAACCATTTGTTCATTCTATCTTTATGCGTTGACTCATCTCCAAGTCTTCATCAATCTCATTATCGATGCAGCTGTACAGTGGCCATAAAAGAAGAGGAGGTTGGAAGGTGAGGGGTAACCACCTCTCTGGTTGTGGTTGTCATCCCAACTCTATGTACCATTGGAACTGCTGCATTGTAGCTCAAAAGTTGATGAGATTGTGGGGTTTTGCTTTCTTTAAGGCCATAGTTAACCTGGCCCATCTTTGTTGTAACCCTTTTGCCGCTCTGTGCCCTTCTGCCAATGATAACCTTTCAAATTATACGAACACCTATTCCCTATTTTTCAGTATTCTCCTTCTGTGTGTACAGTCATTGAATCCATAAATAGTTTCCAACCAATTACAATAGAGCTTTCTGGGTGAGCTAATCTTAGGACGCAAGGGAAGTGTAATGGTTTGTTCAATCTCACCGTATCTGTTCAATTGCTCCCCATAGTTGATCTCATTTCTTACCCAAAATAGTAGAGAGGACAAGTGAATATCACCCACAAATAATAGGGGATTCCAATCAGTGTTAGAAGGAATGACATGATTATGCATGTAGAGTTCACACAAAAGATTCTTGATAAAATTTGGTGATGTCTCATATGTAGCCACAAAGTTTTGAGGTGTACTTATGTTAGTGCTCAAATCTCTAAGAACCCTCATCAATTTAAACATTAAAAATTTCTCCTTTAAACATAGGGAATAAACCCTAGGAGGTGGCCTACATTCAATTATCGTAGGAACTAATTCTGTGACCGAATCCAACTTTCCTTGCAGAAGTTGAATTTACTTTTTTTGCATTCCTATTTCCTTTTTCAATTTATCTCTTTCAAACTCCCACATGGATTTTTCATACTAAACTTGTGTAAAGTAATCAATAGACAGGGAGTGTACTGTTACCTTTTCTTGATTTCTTGGTAGAACTGGGTGTGCCTCTTGATTTTCTTGTTGACCTTGCTCTGGTATTATTGCCTCTTAGTTTTCTGGTGGAACTGGCATCAATGCTACCAAAATGTCATTCATTTGAACATTTCCTAGATGGGAAGAAGATACATCAGAGACTTCTTTTTGCTTTGTTTCTTTTTTTGCTATTGCTTGGCCTGAAATAGTGGCTGCAAGATCTTCCTCCATTATATCATGACACCCTATGAATGAACTACCTGCTTGTGGTTGTATGTCCATGGGTTCCTTAATAGGAACATCATGGGTAGAGCTAGTCATTGTAGGAGAGTCCTTCTCCATTTGTTTTGTGATCAGATGAACATTGCGTCATAGTGGTGTGTCAACTGATGCTGCAGGACATTTCTGTGGGATCTTTCTCTTTGTAGCAGATGTGGCTACATGAGGAACATGGGCATCACCCATATTATATTTAGCCATTTTTCCTTTCCCTTTCTCCTTATCCAGGGCATCCTGTGGACTATGGGATTCTTTAGGAACCTTGGTTTTACCGCCCTCCAAATTAGGGTTTGGATCATTTATTGCCACATTCTCTTTGTGAATTAATGAGGTAGAAGGGTTTTCCTAAGCCTTCTTTATAATAGAAGGCTCCACATTATCAGGAATGACCTCATCAGGAATATTTTCTTTCTCTTCTTGATTTTTAGGTTGTGGCCCTATAGGCATTGGCCTGTCACCATGTAACTGCACATGAGGTGCTGCAAGGAACTCATCCCAGGTCATGGGAGAGGTATCATGTAGAGCTCTTTCAACTAGGAGTTTTACTAGACCATGATGGGTGATGACATTTTTCCTTCACTTCCAAACCTTTTTAGAACTAAAATTCAATAATTAATACAGGACATTGAGACTATTTACCAAGTGACCATGCCACAAATGACTCAGAAGCTTGAAATGAATGGTATGTAGGAAAGAAAACCACCCTTCACAGGTAATGTACCTTATGATGTGTACTTCTAGCTGAGGGTACTCATGAGGAAGAGATGTTCATCTAGCACCTTGTTTGTTGTATTCCAATGTAGTGTCTGCTGGAAAAAAAATTCTTCTTGAGCTATGCGAGCATCATGACTATGTGGAAAGGCTTCGCCTATGGCGTGAAGACCAGAAACTTCTGCAATTCATGCCTCTGAAGCCTCTACTCATAATCCCTTTACATAAGATACCCTGTTGCTATATGCCCATAGGAATTCTAATGCAATGGCCTCATTGTGACAACTCAATATTACAAATATGTGAGCAATCCTACATGGTTAAACATCTGAACACTAGCTTGATCTTGCAATAAATATGCATGATTAGCTAGCTCATAGCGTATAAGATGTCCATCCATTTTGCTTGCTTGAGATATTCTACAACCTTAATTCTTTTAATTCCAGCGACTTCCCTAATAACTCCTCCCGCTCTCCGTACTACCTAGTATTCAACTGCACCAAGGTTTGGTGATTATCTAGAAAATACTATCCTAGCTCGCTCAATGGGTATTTTAGGTGAAATGGTAGAGGAATTTGAAAAAATTGTTTTGAAAAACTAAAGTTGGAATTTCGTATTTTAAAACTTAAGGCTATAGAGAATTTCGTATATAGAGGATGTTAAATCAATGACTACGCAATACATGCTTGCAAGTTAATAATGATGAATAATGGTGATCTTAAGTGAGAATATTTATTACATCACACACTAAATTGACTTCCCCCAACAAAAATAATGTAGGTTTCCTCACTAGCATGGTTTAGAAGTACAATAGTACTTGGATAAATTACTAAATTAATTGCATCGCTAGTTATAATAATGTTAAAGCAAGTAAAGAGCATTTGAAACAATAAATGGATGTGTACCTAGAATATAATAACCGTAAATGCCAAAATCTGAAAAGATTGAGTGACGTGTGCCAAAAAAAAGTAACACATTGTGTAATGATGATGTGACAGATGAATGTATATGGTAGATAAAGTTGATGAGATGTGATGTGATGGGTGCTTTATTATGAAAAGAGATATTTTCATGGGAAATGAAAACTTTACTATGACTGCATATGTGTAGAGTCAAAGCAATGACCGGAGGAAGTTGTTGGATGTAGGAGAGCCTTCAATTCAAGGAGGTCGGTCAACTATAGGAAAATCTTCAGCTGGAGGAGGTTTGTCGGTTGTAGGAGGTTCATTGAATATAGGATTATTATCAGATGTAGGGGGTTCAACTACGATAGGAGAAATCTCAAACTGCCATAGGAAGTTGACCTTTGTTTCTAGCTTATGGTATAGATGAAGTTTGTGGCCATTTATCAACAACTTGAAATGTATAGGGTCGATGGTTGATAACTAAACTACACCATTAGCATATATATGTTCAATTTCATGAGGACCAAGCCATCTTGTAGTAAGCTTACCTTGTGTCTCTTGATATTGAGAGTCATACAAGAGGGTCCAATCACCAGGAATAAACTATTTGTTGAGGATATGTGAGTCATGCCACTTTTTTGTGTTGTATCTAGATTATCTCAGTCTACTGTAGGACTTCCTTTTATGTTTCATCCATATGGTTAAGCTGCAGGATCCTATTGTGTTGTGCTATTGGAAGATCAATGTTTAGTTGTAATGTCATTCTCAGGGTCTTATGCTCAAATTCTATAGGCATTACAATGTTCTTTCCATAAACTAATTCAAAAGGTGTGAAACTGGTTGTTGTCTTGCATGTTGTCCTATATGCCCAGACTGCCTCTTGTAACCTTGTGCTCTAGTCCCTTTTAAGTAACTGGACTATTTTTGTAAGGATGGCTTCTATCTCTCTATTTGTGATTTCTATTTTCCCATTTTCCTATGGGTGATATGGACTTGATTTCTTGTGGTGAATATTATATTCATTCATTAGGGCAGTGATCAATGTTGATGTGAATTGAGTGCCTTGATCAGTAATTAGTTCTCATGGTACACCATATTGTGTGAAGATTTCTTCATATAAGAACTCAACCACCTTATTATCCTAATCATGTTTAATGGCTCGTACCTCCCCCCATTTTGTTAAGTAGTCTATGCACACAAGAATATATGAATTATCATTTGATGGGTCTGAAAAAATCTAACCCCCATTTATCAAATGGAGTGACTACCACTTGAGGAAAGAGAGGCATTTTGTCAGACTTTGTTGGTCACCCTATCCTTTGGTATCAATCACATTTCCTTATGTAGTTGATCACATCTTTATGGAGGGTTGGATAGTAGTATCCAGTGTTTAGTATCTTCATTGTTGTTCTTTTGGCTACAAAATTACCTCCACAAGGCTCATCATGATAGGCATGGAGGATGTCATAGGTTTCATCCTCCTTGACACACCTTCTCAATAATCAATTAGGTCCATTATAGAATAGACAATCAACAATCCATGAAAATTTGAAAGTATTTTCTATGAGGAGTCTCTTTTCTTTTGGTGAGAAATAGGGAGGTACCTTTTGAGAAAATAAGTAGTTAGAAATATCCGCATACTAGGGGGTTTTGGCTGAAATAGAGAATAGGTGATCATCAGGGAAGCTATCATCAATTATTTATGGTTCATCTACATTCTGCAATCATGATAGGAAGTTTGCAACCACATTTGATTTTCCTAGCTTATCCACTATTGTGATATGAAATTCTTGTAATAGTAGAAGCCATCAAGATAATCATCCTATGATCACATGCTTATTTACGAGATACTTAATGGTTGCATGATCAGTATGCACAAATATTTGGTAGCTTGTGATATAGTGGTGGAATTTTTTTAGAGCATAGATAATGGCCAAAAGCTCATTCTCTATGACTGTGTAATTCAGTTCCGCTCCTTGCAGATTTTTGCTAATGAAATATATTGCATGTTCTACCATACCTTATTTATGTCCTAGTACAACTCCTACTGCATGATTTGAGGCATTTGTAGGAATGTGTAATGTTAGTGCCCAGTTAGGACCTTGTAGAATAGGAGCTTGAGTAAGAACTAACTTTAACTGTAGGAAGGCTTTATCACAACTGGGTGTCCATATGAATTCTAAATCCTTAGTGAGTAGAGAATGCAGGGGACTGGCCATTTTTTTGAAGTCTTTGATAAATCTTTTGTAATAAACAGCGTGTCCAAGAAAATTGCGGACATCTTTTTTCTTGGTTGGTGTTGGAATATTTTGAATAACTTCAATTTTGGCCGGGTCCACTTGGATTCCAATAGCAGATATATAGTGGCCTAGCACCATCCCTTCTTGCATCATCATAAAGCACTTTTCACTGTTAAGAGATAGGTTGTGTTCTTCACACCTTTTTATAACTTTATCTAGGTTTTTTAGAGCTTCCTCTTAAGTTTTTCCATATGTTGTAAAGTCATCCATATAGATCAAGATCTCCATACAGTCATGAGAGATATTAGCAAAAATGCTGATAATTGCTCTTTGGAATGTTGCTGGGGCATTACAAAGACCAAAAGGAAAAAATTAATAGGTAAATGTTCCCCATTGGTAGGTGAATGTAGTCTTTTATTGATCCTCAGGAAAAATTTGGATTTCATTGTATCCACTATACCCATCTAGGAAGGAAAAATTCTTTTTTCCTACTAAGGAGTCTAACACCTGGTCAATGAATGGAAGGGGGAAGTGATCCTTTTTAGTTGCATTGTTGAGTTCCCTATAGTCTACACACACTCACCATTTTCCTCCTTTTTTTGGAATAATTACTAATGGGAAATCCACTGTGTTAGTCCATTTTCTAGTCAACGTGAAATCCTATGAAAATGGACTCTTCCTTGCAAATTTTGAAGTTATGCCACCCTGATACACAATTTTAACTTGCGATGAAAATCCATAATGTTTCATGGTGTGTGCCCTTAACCCTGTGTTCTTCATATTGTCACCATGCTCTAGTTCAGATCGCACCTCCTAAATCGCAAAACCCAGAGAGTTATTCAAGTTTTAAGGTCTGCAGGAAATAATTTCAGAATATGCCTAAGTGTCGAAAACCCACAATGTTGTTGAGAACCCATGATGTTTTCTATCGTCTGTATGAAAACCCTAGTTGTTTTCAACCTTGTGCTTCCTATTTTTGCACGCTTGTCTTCTGGCATTGAAAACCCTGGATGTTTTTGATCCTTCACTATTGTAAAAACTTTGGATGTTTTCAACTTCGCTTTTCTTCCCTTTTGCTGGCATTTCTTGTTCGTCAGTCTTAACTGCGCAAGTGCGATCGGTTGGTGAGACCTTTTCCTTCCCAAGGGGTTAAACTTCAGTAAGATCTTGCAGTTGTCATTATACCGCTAGGGAAAGCTGCTCATTTTTTAAGATCGTTGTATAGCGACAACCGTCGATCTTCTTCGGTGATGCAATGGACCATGGGATCACTATTAGAGGATGTTGAGGTGGTAGAGTTCTATTGGATGCAGAGCGGTGATGTAGTGAAGTTGCCAGTCACAGGCCCAGTTGTCAGATCCCTTTGATCTTACGGTTGTCGCATGATCGCAAGGAATATTCTTTCCCCTTGCTATCATGTGACAACCGTCTGATCTTCCAGTGATTCACAAGGGCAACAGTGTGGTGGGTTCGGTTCTCAATTTGTTGTGACATGTGCACTTTTCATTGGTCGGGGAGTAGTGACTTGGCTTTTTGTTAGTGGGGCCAAGGGTTGTAGTGTTTAAAGGGGTCCAGTTGATCCATTTTCATGATGAGGTTGTTCCTGATTGGCCAGCGGGTGACAGGGTGGCAATCTTGTGGCTTGTTGCATGTTCGCATAGCCTAATTTTGGGCTATGCGATCATGCAACAACTATTTGGCATCATAGTTACGGAGTTACAGGTGGATCCACAGTGCCAGTGCTATCGATGTGCTCTTTTCCAATTGGTTGCTGATTGGTGACAGGGTTGTTGACTTTTTGAGGGGCCCACGACTGTCATGAATTAAATATGATCGCCCAATTTTCTGGGAAGGGAAAAAGATCTATGGTTGCATTTTAAATTTTGATGTGACCGTTGGATTTTGAATTCAAATTTGTAGAAGGGTTTGCAGTGACATGAAGTACCATAATTGATAGTTTCTACGATAGTTTTTGATCTGGTTTGGTGGCGTTGGTTGTTGCAATGTGATCCAGGGCTCCTATGGTTGGTTGCAGAAGTTGTTTTGTACCTGGTGGAGTGTATTTTTGAGCTTGAGAAGCTGTTTGCAGGTGGTCAATTTGACTGGTTTTCATGGCTATCCCTAGTGTCTTGTACTGGCTCACAAATTTTCATGATTGCAGATCTGCTTGAGATTTGTTTCCTCCAAGTTGCCTGCATTTCCTACCCCTGCATTAAATTTTTGGCTATTTTAGGTTGGTTTAGCTGTTGAAATGCTAACCCTAGTTGTTTGAAGCTTTTTGCATCCTACTCTTAGGATTCCAAGGTGGCTAGTGGTATAAATTTTTGATTTTTTGGCCGAGGAAGGGTTCAAATTTTGATCAGTTCCAAGGGTTCTAAATTTTGTCAGTTCCAGTGGTTCCAATTTTGGGTTCCATGAGTAGTTTCTTCATGTAAACATTCTCATCCTGGTTGTATCAACATTAGGGAAAATTCTCATGTATCTTTTTCATATTGTCTATGGTGTTTTCTAAATCAACTTGTAATACAGGGATTTGAATCCACATAGTTAATACAGTTTCTCATTCTTGGATCTCTCCTTTAGTTGTTCTTAATGAATTCTGAGTTTTCTGGCTCATTGCATTTGGTTGCTTATGTATATGTTTCATCTCTCAGCCTTGATTTAGAATCAAGTTAAAAGTCTCTGAGTGAAGCATAGATTCATTTGGTTCAATCAGTAAGGATACTTGTAAGTAGTGTAAGAGATGTTTAACTATGTTTATGGCTTGGATTCTAAGATGAATCTAGTAGTTGTCCTTGTGTTCCATGTTCACTTCAGGTGTGATACCCAATGGATAAGGCATTGATCTTAAGCTAGTATCCCTATGTTGATGCAAAGTGTTGCATGGTTGTCTGCATCCTACAAGAAACCCAATTATATTTAATATCTCCAATCCTGCAATCCTTCATAGTCTTGAGGTCACAAGGCCATTTTATACCCAATAGCAATTGAGATTCAATGAATGTCTGGTTAACATTTAGTAGTCTCTTGCTATCATCTGCTTTGTTTAATCTAGTCTAAAGTCCTAAAATGCCATAAGTTACTGGATTAGGTACACCCGCCATGGTTTTGTAGAGCCAGAAGAGAAGAGGGCATATTAAGACCCTATAGTTGGTCCAGTTGTCTTGTAGAGCTCTCATACTTGGAATTAACCACTCCTAACATTAGTCTCAAGGCATATTGGTAGCCCTAAGTGGCATAAGCATTTGCAAACACCAACACACTACCTTTTTGATATTGGATATATGAATCCAACATTAAGAAGTTTTTGCAGTTCTGTTTTGATTATTTCTCTTAATGTAGGGTTGACACATCATTGAAACTGCCTAATAGGGGGTTTGTCTTCTTTTAGGTAAATTTGATGGGTACATAGCTTTGGGTCCAAGCCTTTCATGTCAACATAATCCCATGCAAATTCTTATGTATGGTCCATCAACATTTTAGTCAGTGATATTTGCTACTAAGGAGTTAGCTGGATATTAAATTTCAAGAAACAACCATGAGACACCTCTATTTTCTTTATCGGTTCTATCATAGATGTGTTTGTTAATGAAGGCACTTGTATCTCATGGAGAAGCACCTAGTGGTAGAGCCATTTGGTTGCAGAAGAAGCCCATTGGTAATCAGGGTTTAAAGCCTGCAGAGAGAAGTTATTGGAGGTACATTCCAAAGAGTCTAGGTTTGATCCATACTGATTATGTAGGATGTTGGTGATCACTTTGTCTTCTTCTTAGAGCTGTAGGAAGGGATCTCTATTTAACATCATTAATTGAGACATTGAGTTTATAACTTCAGCTTATTCTCCTATGCCAAGCCATATTGGTGAGGCTATTTCCATTTGAGGTTGGGTAGGTGGATACAAGACTAGAGTCTTGGTATGTTGAACATCAAAGATGGTCATATCCCCTGAGTGACATCCAATGTAAGCATTAATAGTTGCTAACCAAGGTCTACCAAGAATAATTGGATATCCCCTAGTGTAGCTTTGGGTGATAGGATCTGTTAGGAATAGTCCCAAGAGATAACTAAGAGGGGGGGGGGGGGTTGAATCAGTTATCTAAAAGTTTCAATTCTTTGTCCAATTAAGTATACTTAAACATAAAGTATAAACACAATGAAAGAAAACTTGAACACAACACCAATATTTGGTTACGGGGAAACCCAAATAGGTAAAAACCCTGGTGGGAATTGACACCCACTAATATTCTGCACTAGTGTATTATGATCCTTGTTAGAAGATCCTTAACCCTGTTAGGAGTTTCTTTACAATATATTTAGTATAGTAGACCTGGTCAAGGGTCAGACCCTATTAGGAGTCTTTTACATTAGTCTCTATTAGGGGAGAGGACACACTGTTCGAGAGCTCACTGCTCAAAGGGGCGAAGGCTACAACCTTCTGAATAACAGATACACACTATATCTAGATCTTGGTGAACTATGCTTAGACATACTATCTAGATTAGTTACAATGTATAGCACAAATACCTCACTTGGTCACATAGACCTTCTGATGGCTCAACACTTTGCACACTCTGTTCTACTCTTCTTGATCAACAATGAACCACACTCAAGTAATCACAAATGACTGCCTATAAATATCTTTCCTCTAAATGATATAATCAAGTCAGCCTATTAGAACCACCTTGAAATAATATTAGAGAAGTCATAGAAAACTCAAATAATAAATCAGTCGGCTCTACTAAGCACGCAACACATTCTGGGTCCTGTCTAATAAGATAATTGTAGACCCACGCTACACACTGTCGGCTCTACAAAAACAACTGGATCTTACTTCTCAAGATGAATTACTTCATGTGCTCTTAACTAAACATCACTAACTCTTCTCTAAGCTTAAATCGAAGGGTGCATACCCAAATGATAGGCACAACTCTAGAACCAATAAAATCTCTGTCAGCTCTTTTGAATAAACACATGAAACTGTTACTAGAGAATAGCAACTGCATAACTTCACTTTTACTAATCATCAAACATTATGTCCATGAATGTAACATCACTAATATGTCTTCAACATATTATCCAAGTGTGCAAGGCTCCATGATAACTGTACAAAGAACCATACATAGAACACTGCCTGTTACTCTGTTAGAAACACTGCTGACACAAGCTGCTATATAACTGTCTGTATTAACAGTTAACCTCTACACCCATGATATCATGTTGATATCATGTCCATGCTATATATATTGAAATATTACTACATAAGAATTCCACACATGCTACTTTCCATATGTTGTCATTAATGACAAACATACAGTCAGTACTAGCCTGTTGGCAAATCTCCAACAATCTCCCCCTTTGGCATTGATGGCAACATATGGAATGAAAAACTCCACCAATCCAAATGAACATTTATTTTATAACATTCTCCATTTCCTCTTGAAAAATCCCCCAAGGATGAATCCTCCATCTGCTACAATATTCTTCAATATTCTTCATTTTATCAACTAGACTGTTGTCATAACTGAATACTACTCCCCCTTAGTGCATTACTCCTCCTTTTTCCTTCTATTTTCTATGATTATATATTACTCCCCCTTTGACATCAATGTCAAAGGGCAGAAATTAGTTTAAGCACTAGTACTACTCTAGAAGTAGAGTAGTCAACCATCCATCTGTCCCTAAGGACTCATGCTTTTCCTTCTTGCTTCTAAGCAGAATCAGGGAAGGGAATTACTCCCAACTTCTCCCAAAGATACTCAAAATTATCCTTTGGCAAGGGCTTTGTGAATATATCTACAAACTAATCTTTAGTACTCACATAGTCCATCTTGACTTCTTTTTCTGCCACTTTCATTCTTAGGAAGTGATACTTGATCTCAATGTGCTTTGTCTTTGCATGCATCATAGGGTTTTTCAACATATTGATAGTGCTAGTGTTATCACAATGAATAACATTAGGATAATCAATGTGAATACCAAAATCCTTTATAATCTATTTGATCCAAACAATTGTAGAACAATTCAAGGCTACTACAACATACTCCGCTTCTGCTGTTGACTGATAAATATAATTCTATTTCTTGCTTGTCCAAGTGACAAGTCTATCACCAAGAAACATTGTTCCACCTGATGTACTCTTTTTGTCATCAACGCAACCTACCCAATCTGCATCAGTGTACACATGAAGCTCAACATTTTCTAAATTAGGATACCATAGACCATAGTCTATAGTGCCTTGCAAATATCTGAATATCCTTTTTACTACCATGAGGTGACTTTGTTTAGGCTCTGCTGCAAATCTTCCAACTATGCCAACTACATTGGAAATGTCAGGTCTAGTCTGAGTAAGATAAATAAGTTTTCCAAAAATAGATTTATACAATGTTATATCTATTGCTGGTGAGTCATCTTCTTTTGTAAGCTTGCATCCAGTTATTATAGGAGTCCCTACTGGCTTGCAATCATCCATCTTGAATTTCTTTAATATTTCTTTCACATACTTGGACTGATTAATGAAAATACCTTTCTTTGTCTGCTGCACATTCAATCCCAAAAAGTATTTGATAGGACCAATCATACTCATCTCAAATTCATTTTGCATCTCCTTAGCAAATTCATCACTAAGTTTGTCATTACCTCCAAAGATAATGTCATCAACAAATATAGCTACAAGTAGTAAGCCTTCAGATGTCTCTCTTATGAATAGATTACAGTCTACTGCTCCTTTCTTGAATCCAATCTTTGTTAGATATCCATCTAGTCTCTCATACCATGCTCTAGGGGCTTGCTTAAGTCCATAGAGGGCCTTCTTCAATTTTCATACCATATCAGGTCTGTCTGATAAGGTGAATCCTTTTGGCTACTTAATGTATACTTCTTCTTTCAAGTCTCCATTCAGGAATGCTAACTTGACATCCATCTGATAAACTTTGAAGTTTTTGACTATAGCATAAGCTAGAAACAACTTAATAGCTTCTAATCTTCTCACACATACAAATGTGTCTAAATAATCAATGCCTTCTCTTTGTGCATATCCCTTACATACTAACCTTGCTTTATTTCTTACTACTGTACCATCTTCATTCATCTTGTTTCTGAATATCCACTTTGTTCCAATCACATTCTTATCACTAGGTCTTGGGACTAGTTCCCAAGTGTCATTCTTAATAATCTAATCAAGTTCTTCTTTCATAGCATCATGGCAATCTGAATCATTACAAGCATCTTCAACACTTAAAGGTTCAATCTGAGATAGTAAACATACCGCTTCACTACTGGCTGAGTTCTTTGCTTGTGATCTTGTTAAGAATTTTTCGCTCTGATCACTAATGATGTCTTTCTTGGAATGGTTTCTAGATGTAAACTTTGGAACCTTAGGTGATACTGACTCATTAGCTTTAGGAGTTTCTTCTTCACTTGTCTCAGGGTCATTGAATAACACATCAATACTGTCAAACATTTCTTTAATAACTATCTCACTAGTGGAGGGTCTGGGTTCTTCTTCAATCATGGGTGAATAATCATGATATCTTTCTTGAACCATAAAATTTTCATCAATCTTAACATGAGCACTTTCAATGATCTTTTTCAATCTTAAATTAAAACATCTATAAGCTTTACTTTTAGTAGAGTAACCAAGAAAAATACCTTCATCACTTCTTGCATCAAACTTGCCTACTACTTCATCCCTCTTGATGTAGCACTTGCTTCCAAAGATTATGAAGTATTTTATTGTGGGAACATTACCAAACCATAGCTCATATGGTGTTTTGTCAGTGGTAGACCTCAATTGAATTCTATTGATAGTGTAGACTGCTGTATTGATTGCATCTCTCCAATAGGTGTGTGCAACTTTTCCTTCAATCATGATGGTGCGTGTTGTATCAAGGATGATCCTATTCCTTCTTTCTGCAATTCCATTCTATTGAGGGGTTCTAGGTGCACTCAATTTTCTCTTTATGCCACGTTCTTCACAGTACTCATAGAATTTGTCAGAGGTGAATTCTCCCCCTCTATCCGATCTCAAACATTTTATCTTTAGTCTAGATTCATTTTCAACCTTATCTTTGAATATTTTGAACTTCTCAAATTCTTCTGACTTATCTTTCAAGAATGCAACCCACATCATCCTAGTATAATCATCAACAAACAAAATGAAATACCTTTCACCATAGTATGATCTTGTTTGAGTTGGACCACACAGGTCTGTATGAATCAGATCCAACTTGTTCTTTTTTGAATTGTGCTTGCTCCTTAATGAGTTTCTTACATGCTTTCCCATCACACATTCCCTGCATATAGTATCAACTAGTTTTGCTATGCTAGGTAGATCTCTTACTGCCTTTACATTGCTTATCTTTACTATGTTATCAAAATTGATATGACATAGTCTTTTATGCCACAACCAACTGTCATCAACTTTAGGAACAAAACAACTTTCTTCTGAATTGAGTTGGAAAGCATTACCTTTAGTCTTCAAGCCTGATGCAATCATAACACCATCCTTATTGTTAATGATGCATTTTTCATCTTTGAACTCCAATTGATAACCTTTTCCAAGTAACTGTGCAACACTAAGAAGGTTATGTTTCAAACCATCTACATAGAGAACATCATCAGTACTATTCTTTCCATCCAAGGTGATGGCTCCTCTACCAACTATGGGTTTAGGAGTGTTATGTCCAAATCTAACCATGCCACCATTGTATTTGTCCAGATGAACAAACCTGCCTTTATCACTTGTCATGTGATGTGAACAACCACTATCTATAATCCAGTTTGTCCTTATATCAAATTGTGAAATCAATGCTAGCTCTTGATTCTCTTTCTTATCTTCATGATATGTTTTATTGTTCATTCTCTATGATAGCAATAAATCCAATTTCTTCTTCAGCTAAGTCATCATCTAAAACTCCATCTCCAGCATAGTAACATTCCTTGGAGAATTTAGGCTTGTAGTCATTTTTGAACTTTCTAGCTCTTAGAGGACATTTAGATGCAAAGTGACCAATCTTATTACATGAAAAGCATTTAAATGACAATTAACCTTCATATTTTCCTTTTCCTTTCTTTTCTCTTTTGGCAATCATAGCAATGAAATCATCTAGAGTTTTTTCTTCTTCATCATCATCAAAATTACCAGAAGTGATTGCAAATTTCTTACCATGAACTATTGCTTTGAAGGCTGTCTCACTTTTAGGTTCAGTCTTCAGTCTTGAAATCTCAAAAGCTGAGATTTTGTTGATCAAAGTCTCTCTCTTGAAATTTGATGTAAGCTACATGGTCTCATCAAGGATGTTGATCTTGTTTTCATATTCTGGAGTGAGAGTAGTCATTTAAGTTTTCCATAATGTCTTCCTCTAAGATCTCTCCACCATTGTTCTTGATTCCAACAACTGCTTCATTAATCCTTTGATTGTAAGCTCTAATATTTTCTTCAGGAAGCATCTCTAATGCATTGTATCTTTTCTTCCATGTCTTTCTGTGTGCATCCTTTTCTTGTTTGTCTCCTTCAAATATGTCTTCTAGGTACTTCCATATTTTGTGGGCTGTATCGACCTTCTTTATTTTTGAAAATTCACTATCAGAAAGGGTGCTGATAAGGGCCTCTTTGGCTATTGCATTCTGATGAAATAATTCCTTTTTCTTATCAGTAGCATCATCCTTTGCAAGGTCTTCTAAAGTAGGAATCTTGACTTCTTTGATAGTTACATCAAAAACTTCAAAAGCAATGCACTACAAGTGAGTCACCATCTTGTTCTTCCAATCAAGATAATTATCTCCATCAAACTTAGGACTTTCTTTTCTAAATAATGCCATTTGATCAACCTCAAGCCATTAGAATTTCTCTTGGAGGCACTTGGATCTAATACCAATTGTTAGGAATAGTCCCAAGAGATAACTGAGAGGGGGGGGGGGGGTGAATCAGTTATCTACAAGTTTTAATTCTTTGTCCAATTAAGTATACTTAAACATAAAGTATAAATACAATGAAAGAACACTTGAACACAACACCAATATTTTGGTTACAAGGAAACCTAAATAGGTAAAAACCCCAGTGGGAATTGACACCCACTAATATTCTGCACTATTGTATTATGATCCTTGTTAGAAGATCCTTAACCTTGTTAGGAGTTTCTTTACAATATATTTAGTATAGTAGACTTGGTCAAGGGTCAGACCCTATTAGGAGTCTTTTACAATAGTCCTTGTTAGGGGAGAAGATGCACTATCTGAGAGCTCACTGCTCAAAGGGTGGAAGGCTACAACCTTCTGAATAATAGATACACACTATATCTGGATCTTGGTGAACTGCACTTAGACCTTCTATTTGGATCAGTTCCAATGTATAGCACAAATACATCACTTGGTCACATAGACCTTCTTCTGATGGCTCAACACTTCACACACTTTGTTCTACTCTTCTTGATCAACAATGAACCACACTCAAGTAATAAAAAATGACTACCTATAAATATCTTTCCTCTAAATGATATAATCAAGTTGGCCTATTAGAACCACCTTGAAATCATATTAGAGAAGCCATAACAAAATCCAATAATAAATCGGTCAGCTCTACTAAGCATGCAACACATTCTAGGACCTATCCAATAAGATAATTGTAGACGCATGCTACACATTGTTGGCTCTATAAAAACAACTAGATCTTACTCCTTGAGCTGAATTACTTCATGCACTCTTAATTAAACATTAATAACTCTTCTCTAAGCTTAAATACAAGGGTGCATACCCAAATGATAGGCACAACTCTAGAACCAATAAAATCTCTGTCGGCTCTTCTGAATAAACACATGAAACTGTTACTAGCGAATAGCAACTACATAACTTCACTTCTACTGATCATCAGACACTACATCAATGAATGTAACATCACTAATATGTCTTCAACATATATCCAAGTGTGCAAGGCTCCATGATACTGTACAGACAACCATACACAATACACTACCTGTTACTTTGTTAGGAACACTGCTAACACAAGCTGCTATATAGTTGTCTATACTAACAGTTAACCTCTATGCCCATGATATCATGCTAATATCATGTCCATGCTATATATACTAAAAGCTTACTGCATAAAACTTCCACACATGCTACTTTCCATATGTTGTCATCAATGACAAACATACAGTTAGTACTGGTCTGCTGGCAAATCTCCAATAGGATCATGAAATTAGCTGGGTAAGACCAATATTCAAGGTCAATAACTATATCCTCCACCATTCCATCATGTTTCACAATGGAATTGTCTGCAAGCTACAGGATAGTGGGTGTGGTTTGGAGGTTGTTGATAGCAAGTTGTTGCATTATATCCCTAGTCATGACATTTATAGTGGCTCCAAGATCTATCAATGCATTTTTAAAGGTTGTCCCATTGATAATGACTTTGACAATAGGGCTGCCTAGGTCATAATATTTTGGGATGGTAAGCTTTCCTAACTTGATGTCAGCTAGTTTTCCCAAAACATGGATAGTTTGGGGATCCTTTTTCTTGCGGTCAGGCTTCTTAAAGAAAGCTTCTTTGATGGCTTTTCCATATGTAGGGACATCTTTGATTTCTTGAAATAAGGTTATTTGAACATTAATGTTCTTTCATTGATCAGGGATGTTAAAGGCCACTTCTTCAGTAGGCTTTGGATTGCTATGTTGCAGTCTTTGTGAAAAAGGAGGTCCATATGCTGGTTTTTATTAGGTGTAGGTTGTGGAAGTGGTGAAGGAGGTGTGTGTTCAACTTGGATAGGCTCCTCATGGGGTACTTCAGTGATAATTGGATGCTTAGGAGTAGGGAGGGTAGTTTGAGACTGTAGGTGAATATCATCAAGTGTGATGGCATAGGTAGGATATGGCATGGGGTACTACATTTGGTTGGTAGCATACACACTTTGTTTAGGTGTAGGAGGTCTATTGTTTGGGTTTGGCTATGGTTGCATAGGTAGTTGTGTAGGCTTGGGAGGTGGATTATTGGTTGCTGTTGGTGGTAAAAGTGCTTGTTGTTGTAGAGGCTAAAGAGGTGGAGGAAAATATCCTTGTGGCTAATTTGGCCATTGCTAACCTCCTCGCCATTTTAGGTTCTGCTACCAATTACCCTAAGGTGGCTGCCATGCCCCTTGGGGTTGTTGCCAATTCCCTTGAGGGTTTTTCCATTGTGAACTGGGGTAATTATGCCACTACTTCTGGAAATTGTTCCAAGGGGGATTTTGATAATTCATGGAAGGCTGCCATTAATTATTATAAAATGGATTACTGAATGTAAGTGGGTCTTGAGGCATACCTTGTCTTTACACCCATGGTAGTCATTGAGTGATGAAAAATAGTTGCTCATCCGCTAGTTCAATTGGTTTGTAGGTAGTTGGCATTTGTGTAGTCTCCACGTTAGCAATTAGTTTATACTGACAACCTCTCTTCTTCTATCTATAATGGGGACAAAATTCAACCAACATGGCCTCTGCCTCCTTAGTCTTCTTCTTAGCCTGCATGGTATCCAGTTGTGTGGCCATGTTATTAATGATATCTTGCTTAAAATCATACAAGAGGTGTGTTATCTCTCTTCTAGAAGCACCTGCACCATTTGTCTTTCCCAAAGTGGACCTATACCCCCTTCCTCTCTTACCGACAACTCTAGAGTACTTAAGGTATACATTTCTTATATCATCCCATGTAGATTGGGTTATATCACCTCCAACCATCAAGTCTAGTGCCTTTGTGCATCCATCTTGTATGCCTCTCAGAAAGAGTAACTTCTATGATTCTTCATTAAGCGCATGCTATGTGTTCTTTTGTAAGTTGAATATGGACCATGAGACATAATCCTCGATACTCTCATCCTCTTTCTCTATCATCTTAAAGATGGCATCCCCTCGCATATTAGTTCCTCAAAAATACTCCTTATATTTGAGTAAGAATCCAACCTTAATTTATGCCCAATCATGGACAACATCCTACCTTGAGCCCATGAACCAACACAATGCAGACTCCTTAAGAGTCACAGGAAAGAGTTTGAGCTTATGGGCATTAGTGGTGTAGTCATAGCTCCTACAAGGATATCAAACTCAAAGAGAAAGGTATCTAGATCTTCTATCATAAGACCATAGAATTTTGGAAGGGCAGAGGAAGGTTTATTTTTGAGGTTGTTATTGTCATGCTGGTTAGTGATGGGAAATGGAAATGTGGTGGGATTTTCCATCCTTGGTGGATTTCTAGGATGCAGAGGAGGTGGATGATGAGGGTGATAGATGAACAGTTATAAAGAGTTTTCCTGTTCAACATGATTTTTAGGGAATCATGATCTTAGATGAGAGAAGGCTTCAACAAATGCATTAATTTTAGGTTGCTCTCCAAAGGAACAAAGGTGTTCTTCTTCAGAAGATGAGGATGAGGATGTAGTTTCAGGAAGTTCAATGGTAGGATCAACAAACAAGTTCTCTTTTTCAAATGGATGATTATATTGATTTGGCAAGTACCTTCCTCGAGCGTCTCTTCTTCTATTATGCATGCAGCTAGTATGAAGTGATGCAAATTGCCATGTTTATCGATATGAAATGTATTATACTCAAAGTAGGAAATGAAACAAATCCTAGGAATGGATTAGTGAGGACTAGGTTCGACATCATCCCCGAGAATGATGCCAAAAATGACCACTTCTTATAAAGGCCCAAAAACTAGGCATAATCCTGAACTCGGGGATTGGACATCCGACCAAGCAGTTTATCCTCCTTATAAAAAATCATTTAGTATGTCAAGCCAGGGATGCATTACTTGAAATGGGCCAGCAAGGTATATGCACCAAGTGTCACTCAACCATACATTCTACAGTTGTTGCAAGAAAGAAATGCTGAAAGGAAACTAACTTATGATTGCAAAAAACAAATACTAGAATGATAATTAAACTAAAGCTACATAAAATTAAGTACTGGAATGGAAATTACAGAAATGAAGATGCTAACAAAACATGAAGACTCTTGCAGACTATGCCATAATACTTTAGTTGTCCCACTGCTTTGGCTGCAGGAAGCGTTAACTAGCCCGTGGCTTTGGTTGCAGGAACAGTTTGACACTTAACACTGAAATAGCAAAATGTAGGAAAGTAATTCTAACTAGCATGAATCTAACTAACTATGGATTTCTCACCAAGTGTGCCCCCTTGGATTAGTATCCCAATCACAATTATGCAAAGTTAAATCTCAAAACTTTATTTGTTCATTGATTGAATAACTGAGTACAAAGATATATAAACTAGAAAACAACATAAAACTATATTTCTAGTAAATTGACAATGCCCCCTTCTCACATAGGAGTGGGGCTTTATTTAAAGTAAAACTTCTAACAACTTAAATAATCACGCCATAGAAATAGGTGGAACTTTATTACAACACTACTAATAGAAAAGAAGGAAAGCTATAAGATTGGAATAGATTAGATCTAGAAAGGAGGAAAGATTTGTTGTGATAACAAATATAACTTCCCACTCTCTCCTATATTTCCTCAGATAATTCATCATGTTGCTTTGGTCTTTGTTGGGCGACTTCCACCTTGAACATTTGGAAACCCTTTGCTGGTGCTGTGTTAATGCTTCTACACTGGAGCTTGCTGAAAGACTAGGCTAAGCATTCAGTAAATGAATAAGCTTTACCTAGTCAAGACAACAGTTTCTATTTCAATGTGTTGCACTTCAAAGGTTAGGATAAAAGACATTCATGGTAATAAACACAAAAATATGCATGATCATTTACATTCAAACAAATATTTTACTTATTAAAAACATAACCATAACTTCAAAGCAAGTAATATAGTATATCTACCCAAGTGTAGCATATTAAGTATGTTTAAACCATGATAATAGTCTAGTGGAAGCATGCCATATAATAACAGGATTGAGTATAAAATTCTTGAAGAAAATGTACCATAACATGGAAAAAGACCTAGCAAATACTATCCTAGGGTGTCTAAAGTATGGCATTAATTATTAGAATAACTGAGAGGGGGGAATTAGTTATCCAGTGTCCCAAATCAAAATGTATAATCCAAAACAATTCTACTACTTCTGCAGGTCGGTAAACATATAATACTTTCATTGTATGTGTATTTACCGATTGATAGTCTAAACTTTGTAATAATTACCGATCAATTCTAACATGTAATATGCAAAATATGATAACAAATAAATATCACAATCAACACATAACACAAGAGATTTAATGTGGAAACCATGTGAAGGGAAAAACCACCTGGGACCGGGAACCCAAAATTGTTCACTCTTCTAAAGTGAGGTCGGTGAAGACCCAACCCTGTTAAAGGTTTACAAACACACTGTTAGGTGTGACCTTGTTAGAGGATTTAAGACCAGAAGTTATCGTCCAACTAGCAGTCACTTTGGGGTTGATAGGATAACAATGTTCACTCTATGAATGAAACATCAAAAGACTTTCATAGTCCACTCAGTTAAGAGATTTGACTGTGTACAATGGTTAAATATGTAATAGTAGATGATCTGCCTAAATACAAATTCAGTTTGCAATTTACAGATCAATGTTTAGCTCATTCAAATATTTCTGATCAATATAACACTTCAGATTCAATACTATATCAACTTACTATTCATTGATAATAAATCTCTGTAGCTCGATAACTGTTCTGCAACTCAGTTCTTATTAACCAGTATGATCATAATGCATAAAAACTTCTCCACGCGATAACTCTATAGTATCTTCTTCTTCTGGCATACATTTCATAATGAAACCAATGTCTCTTATATAGATGAGTAAATCATTTTCTTTTCCTCCATCAAATTTTTCCACTTAATCATATTCATAGATTTTGCCGCTTTAAGCTCCCTCGGCTGATGTGTTAGTAACACATTTCAATCTACTCCATTAGATCCTTTTGATTTATGTTAGCCGTCGATCTTCATAACAAACATTATCTATTACCTCGATTTCATACACTTTACAACTCATCACTTTATTGGCTAAACTGATCATTTAATTCCTTTCTATTTTGCTCGGTTAACAAAGAAATGCATTGGTGAACACAAGCTTGGTTAATACTATGCTCGGTATACACTACACTTTGTCGGTGTATACTGAAATGCTTTATTTACCGACAACACTGCTTTGTGTCTTTTAGCTCTATTCTTCATCATAGATGAATGCAACATAATAAAGTCAATTCCATCAAGTCATAGACTCATCAACAAGTTACTCAGTGTATTCCTTATCCTCATCTGTCATATACATCTTCCTCATGTAGATATTTCTATTCTTCATTTCTTTCACCTTCCTTCAGATGTGTCAGTATAGTAACTTACAAGATAAGTACTGGCAAGCTAGTTGACATCAATGACAACATAATACTGATTTAATCATCTTGCATATTTAATCATCAACTCCTCAGTAATCTTGAATTACAGATTCTTCATTCTGGTTCTAAATCAGTTGTAGTTCATCAATCTCTCCCTTTGGCTTTGATGGAAAATCAAGTAATATGAAAAGTACCATACACATACCAAACATGTCTTCTACAACTTTGTGATCAAATGTTGTGTAGTGTAAACTCTCCCTAGCTTAATATGTTTAATCACTACATTACTAAAACAACATTATAAAATACAAGTTTGTCATTCTGTAGATATAGCCTTTTCAGTTCTCAAGTTCCTTTCAGATTATCTCTCCCTTAGATAGTTCTCATTAGTGTATGTCTCCTTTTCTTTTCATATTATTTATCTCTCCCTTTGACAACAATGCTAAAGAAACAAATAAATAATCAGCTCTATAGTAGCTATGTAACTCTTTGTTGTCCATTACTTCCTCTGTATCTTAGTATATTGATATCCCAATCTATTTCAGTTCTTCAAACTTAATCACAACCTTGAACAAAATTCAAAGTGCGAACTATGCTGCATCAACATGAATGATCTTCTGATAAGATTAGGCTGATGCAACATCCAGATCACATTAGTGACCGATAGATAGGGGACAAACCCCAAGTCTAGTCCTCAAATACTCAAAAGTGTCCTTCGATAGAGGCTTTGTAAAAATGTCTGCAAGTTGTTCTTTAGATGTAAAAAATTATAACTTTACTTGCTTCTCTTGCACTTGTTCTCTTAAGTAGTGATACTTAATTGATATATGCTTTGTCTTTGAGTGCATCACATGATTCTTTGAAATATTAATAGCACTTGTGTTGTCATAGTATATGATCACTAGGTCAGTGATTACCTCGTTCATTCCATCCAACACTTGCTTCATGTATGCAATGTTTGAGCAATTAGTAGCAGCAACAACATACTCTGCTTCAACTATAGACTGAGAAATACAAGCCTGCTTTTTACTTGTCTAGGTTACAAGTCTTTCACCAAAGAAAAATGCTCCTCCGGTGGTACTTTTTTTGTCATCCACATTTCCAACCCAATTAACATCGATGTAAACTTTCAGCCCAAACTTACCTTCCTTAGGATACCATAATCCATAATTGTCTATCTTTTTTAGATATCTTAAGATTCTTTTAGTAGCAATCATGTGTGATTCTCTAGGATTAGCATAATATCTAGCAACAATTCCCATAGCATGTGCTATATCTAGTCTACTATGAACTACATGCATAAGCTTACCAATCATGGATCAGTAAAGTGTCTGGTTTACCTTTGTAGTTTCATCTTCCTTTGTCAATTTACTTCCAGTAGCCATCAGTGTTCCCACAGGTTCAACATCTTCCATGCCAAATGTCTTCAAGACTTCATTTATGTACTTAGACTATGTGATGAATATCCTATCACTCTGTTGTATCACTTGTAATCCGAGAAAGAATTTAATCTCTCCAAACATAGACATTTCAAATTCATTCCTCATGTCATCTGTAAAAGATTTACATACATGATCTTGACCTCAAAAAATAATATCATCAACAAAAATTTCAGCAATAATAATAGTGTCATTAGTATCACCTTTCATGTACAAATTGTTGTTCTCACTAGTTCTTACAAATCCAATACTTAACAAGTAAGTATGCAGTCTTTCATACCATGCTCTCAGTGCTTGCTTCAAACCATATAAAGCTTTTTGTAATCTACATACCATGTTTCTATTTTCTGGATCAACAAATCCTTCAGGTTGTTCTATGTAGACCTCTTCTTCAAGTATACCATTCAGAAATGCTGATTTCACATCCATTTGATAAACCTTAAGTTTCTTGTGTGTAGCATATGCAAGTAACATTCTAACTCCTTCTAATCTAGTAATAGGTGCAAATGTTTCACCATAATCAATGCCTTCTTCCTGTGCATATCCCTTGCATACCAATCTCACTTTATTTCTTGTCACTTCACCATTTTCATTCATTTTGTTTCTGAATATCCATTTAGTACCAATAATATTCTTATCTTTAGGTCGGGGTACTAAGGATCAAGTTTTCTTTTTCTCTATTTGTTCTATTTCCTCCTTCATTGCATTAACCCATTCTTCTTTCTAATTCAACTTTCAAATTCTTTGGTTCAAATTCACAAACTAAGCATGTACCTTGTCTTGTTTTGCTTCTTGTTTGCATTCCAGCTTGTCTATTTCCAATAATTTGTGTCTCAGGATGATGTCTTCTGAAAAAACTAGCCAGTACTCGATTTCTTCTGTCTTGTTCATCCTGTTTAGGTTCATTTTCTTGCTCGGTAGCACCATCTTGTTTGTTGGTTTCCCTTTCCTATTCCTCGGGGTTATTTTCCTACTGACCGGTTATCATAGGTTGCAACTTTGGTAGATAGTCAGGAATCTCAATGTAAGTGAATCTACCATAGTCTTCTAGTTCCTTTCTTTCTTCTGCATTTATGTCATCATACTCATCAACATGAACATTAGTACTTTAAATCATCTTATTTGTAACCTTATTCAGACATTTGTATGCTTTACTCTTAGTAGAATATCCTAAGAATATTTGTTCATCACCTTTAGAATCAAATTTCCCATTTCTCTCATCTTTCAAAATAAAACATTTGCTTCCAAAAATTCTGAAATAACTTACTATAGGTTTGTGTCCAAACCATAGCTCATAAGGTGTCCGATTGGTGTCCTTCTTCAGTTGTACTCGGTTAAGCACATATATAGCTGTGCTGTGCTAATAGCTTCCCTCCAATATGTCTGAGCAACATTCTTTTGTAGCATTATTGTTCTAGCATAGTCAATGATTGACCTATTCCTTTTTTCAACAATCCCATTCTGCTGAGGTGTTCTCGGTGCAGAGACCTGTCTTTTAATACCATTCTCATTACATAAATTAGTAAATACATCAGAGATAAATTCACCTCCTCTATTAGATCTTAAGTATTTGATTTCTTTTCTAGTCTCTTTTTCTACCTTAGCCTTATACCATTTGAACAACTTAAAAGCTTCAGATTTCTCTTTCAGGAACATAACAGTCATCAGTCTAGTATAGTCATCAACAAAAAGAATAAAGTATCTATCACCATAATAACTCTGAGTTCTCATAGGACCACATAGGTCAGTATGAACCAATTCAAGTATCTTCTTTGTTGAATAGTCTTTGCTTTTAAAATTGGACTTAGTCATCTTACCTTTTTGGCATTCATGACACATAGCATGATCTAGTTTTGACAAGTTAGGTAGTCCTCTAACCCTTTTCTTCTTACTAATCTTGACCATGTTATCAAAATTCACATGACATAACCTCTTATGCCACAACCATGCATCTTCATATTTCATTAATAAACAAGAAGATTGATCAATATCAAGATAAAATAGATTACCTCTGGATTGTGTACTGGTTCCAACAAGTCTTCCTCCATCATCATAGATTCTTACCTTTCTTCTCTCAAAAGCAAGTCGATGACCTGAGTTGTTTAGCTATGCCACACTTATCAAATTGTAGTTCAGTCCATCTACCCAGTATGCATTTTCACATTTTATTCTATCATTAATCATCAATGAACCTTTACCTCTTACCATACAAGGTGCATCATTTCCCATCATTACAGATCCACCATCATATTCATCATTTCCCATCCTTGCAACCACTGTCTATGATGCATGTATCATTTTTGCTTACTTTAGAGATCAGTGATATCTCTTCATTTTTCTCTTCTTCTTCTGAATCATCCTTCATAGCAACAAATACTACTTCTACATCATCATCAATGTCAGATTAAGATTCAAATTCTTTGGCTATGTAACATACCTTTTTCCCTTTGTCATAGCTATCTCAATTGTCTCTGTTGTTGTGTCGGTAGCCTCCATTGACCCTTCTCCCATAGCTTCCTTCAGATTGATCTTTGGATCTATTATCATCTTTCTTATTCAAACATCTAGCAGCAATGTGGCCAACTTCTTTACAATTAAAACATGCTAGAGGTAACTTGCCTCTATACCTTCGCTTGCCTTTGGGCAATCTTCTGGCCATAAGAGCTTCAAGCTCATCAAGTTCATCATTGGTATTACTATCACTGTCATTATCCTTATCATTCTTGCTACTAGACTTACCAATCTTCAAAGAGGACATGAAAGAGGATTCAATAGAAGGTACAAAACTATTGTCAAAGTTATTCAATTCAAAGGTTGTAAGCTTACCAATCAAAGTGTCAAGGGTGAGGTTGGATGTATCCCTTGTTTCATGAATTGCAGAGATCCTGATCGCATAAACTGGCAGTAAAGTTCTGAGAATCTTTCTTATCACTGTTTCACCATCAATAGCTTCGCTAGATGCTCTAATAGCATGTACTACCTCTTTTAGTCTATTTGTGTATTGCACAATGTTCTCACCTTCTTTCATCTTCATATCATCAAATCGACCTCTTAGGCTTTCTGCTCTAGCTCTTTTGACATTCGCATCTCCACTGTATATTAGAGTCAGCTTGCCCCACATCTTCTTAGCAGTATCACATTCCTTGATGTCATTAAATTTGGCATCGGTACAGGCAACAACAAGTTCCATCATAGTAATATGTGTTCATGCCTATCTTTTAGTTGATCAAGAGTTAGGGGACCTGGTGTCAGTTCAGTGTAGCCATTCTCCATCAGTTCTAGTGCAGAATTCCCAATTCTAGATATGTGCAACTTCATTCAGCTTTTCCATACTGTGAAGTTATCTTTGTTCAGCTTTGGAACTTCCCTCTTATACATCTTGAAACCTTTTTGCTAAAGTCCTTAAAAATTTGTTCTAAGAAACCAATGCTCTTATACCAATTGTTAGAATAACTGAGAGGGGGGGGGGGGGGGGGGGAATCAGTTATCCAGTGTCCCAAATCAAAATGTATAATCCAAAACAATTCTACTACTTCTATAGGTTGGTAAACATATAATACTTTCACTATCTATTTATTTACCGATTGACAATCTAAACTTTGTAATAATTACCAATAAAATCTAACATGTAATATGCAAAATATGATAACAAATAAATATCACAACCAACACATAACATACGAGATTTAACATGGAAACCCTGTGAAGGGAAAAACCACCTGGGACCGGCAACCCAAAATTGTTCACTCTTCTAAAGTGAGGTCAGTGAAGACCCAACCCCGTTAAAGGTTTACAAACACACTATTAGGTGTGACCTTGTTAGAGGATTTAAAACCAAAAGTTATCATCCAACCAGTAGTCACTCTAGGGTTGATAAGATAACAATGTTCACTCTATGAATGAAACATCAAAAGAATTTCATAGTCCACTCGGTTAAGAGATTTGACTATGTACAATGGTTAAATATGTAACAATAGATGATCTACCTAAATACAACTTTAGTTTGCAGTTTACAGATCAATGTTTAGCTCATTCAAATATTTTTGATCAATATAACACTTCAGATTCAATACTATATCAACTTACTATCAGTCGGTAATAACTCTCTGTAGCTCGTTAACTATTCTGCAGCTCGGTTCTTATTAACTAGTATGATTAGAATGCATGAAAACTTCTCCATGTGATAATTCTATAGTATCTTCTTCTTCTAGCATATTTTTCATAATGAAACCAATGTCTCTTATATAGATGAGTAAATCATTTTCTTTTCCTCCATCAGATTTTTTCGCTTTAAGCTCCCTCGGCTAATGTGTCAGTAACACGTTTCAATCTGCTCCATTAGATCCTTTTGATTTATGTTAGCCATCGATCTTCATAACAAACATTATCTGTTACCTTGATTTCATACACTTTACAGCTCATCACTTTATCAGCTAAATTGATCATTTAATTCCTTTCTATTTTGCTCGGTTAACAAAGAAATGCGTCGGTGAACACAAGCTCGATTAATACTGCGCTCGGTATACACTACACTTCGTTAGTGTATACTGAAATTCTTTATTTACCAACAACACTACTTTGTGTCTTTTAGCTCTATTCTTCATCATAGATGAATGCAACATAATAAAGTCAATTCCATCAAGTCATAGACTCATCAACAAGTTACTCAGTGTATTCCTTATCCTCATCTGTCGTATACATCTTCCTCATGTAGATATTTCTATTCTTCATTTCTTTCACCTTCCTTCAGATGTGTCGGTATAGTAACTTACAAGATAAGTACTGTCAAGCTAGTTTACATCAATGACAACATAATACTAATTTAATCATCATCTCCTCAGTAATCTTGAATTACAGATTCTTCATTCTAGTTCTAAATTAGTTTTAGTTCATCAATTAATATGCCTCATCATTTGGCTCCAATTTTATTAGGGAAACTGAAGGTGTAATAGAGTCAAGGGTTGGTTTTCTTTATTATCTTGGAGGCTCAACCTCTTATTCCTTTGCATGAGACAATTTCTCTTCATAAGGAAGTTCTTATTTCAACCCAAAGTTAATATTTCCTATATCACCTTGATTTTTTAGTTCCTCCAAATTCTCTTGTTGAATCCATTCTTGTCGTAATTTCTCATGCTCTTTCTCTCTTCTAAATAAATGCTCCCTTTTAGAGTTTGTATATTCATTTGTAAAAATGTGCCTTGAGGGCTTAGATGGCTCATTATTCTTTCTAAGGTGGTGTAAATTCCTTTTAGGGGTTTTGGTATCCCTTACAAAAATCTTCTTCATTTTTACCTTAGATGTTTCCCCAGCTGGTAGTTCATCAACCTTTTTTGTTGTAGGTTTTGTCTCTCCAATTCCCTTTGTCTATTGTTCTTCTCCAATCCCTTCTATTAGAGTACCCTCTTGAGTCTTTTTAGGAGGCTCCTCATCTTGCTTCTCTATAGTAATATTTTCTTCCTTAATCCTTTCTTCTTCCTCAACCCTCTCTTCATCTTCTTCTTCTTTTCTTATCACTTTCTACTTGGATTTAAAGGGTTTGTCCTTCAAGGGTTTCTACTTAGAGGATTCTTGTTCTTGATTTTTGAAATTTTTACTAGAGGATGAATAAGGCATTTAATCCTTACATTTCCTTAGTCTTGACTTGAGTAAAGATATTTCTGGTTCCTGGGAAGACTCATACCCCTATTTTTGTGAAGCTGTAGACACTTCCCTAGTGGTTGCAGGTACTTTCCTTTTAGGGTTTTTTTAGGGTTTTTGATCTCTCTATTATCTACTCCTCCAAATTCATGTATTCATGTGCAACATCTTCTAAAGTGAGTGATGTTGGAGGGTTTAACCCTTCCTCTTCTAATTGTTCATTAACATGTGCATTCCCCTCATTAATTATTTCTTCATTTGGTACATTTTGGAGGAGTCTATTAGGTAGGTTATCTCATTCTAAAAATTCACACCAAAAACCATTTGGATAATGGATAGAAATACTTTGTTTTACCAACAATAAAACTCTAAATAGTCATGAGAAAGACAATTTTGTGTACCCTTTTTTGCTATACTATGTAGTCATCCTGGTTAACATTTGGTGCAGATAATTTGAATATTAATTAGTCTATTATGTCTTAGATGAATTACTATTTTGAGATGATATGTATATAATATATAATGGTGGTCATTTCATGTTATGTACCTAATTACATGACCCACAACCTCTCTCCAAAGTGGTGACAAAGATAATCATTTTGTACCCTAGGTTGTAGACTCGAATTCCTCTCTTGGCCATGCAAATTATTTTCTTGTAGATTCTACATATGGAGATGTTGGGTACTCTTCCCTTGTTCTAGGAAGGCCAAATACTTCTAATATCATGGCCTTGAATGCATAAATTCTCACCCCTTAATAATTGCTTCATTATTCACAAAAGTGGCTGCAAATTATTCTATCATTTTAGAATTATACTTAGTCAACCTTAGAAAATAGTGAATCCAACTAGCTCATTCAAAGAAAAATAGACTGCTTGCATCCCAAAGCACTGGTGTGTATGGTCTATGGGTTCCCTTCTGATAGGATTTTTGCCCATGGATTCCTCTAGTATTTCCTTAACAACCCCTTTTCCTTACAATTTGTAAAAAGAAATCACAAAAAGAAATCTCAAATAATCTGTGTATACACCATACACTATTCTCCCTTCTACAATACAAGTCTCTCCTAATATGCAACTGAATTCTATTGATTTTTTAAACTCATAGTGAAAAGATGAGTGTTATATGAATGATAGATTTCATTATTTTGACTTACACACAACCAAACAAAATCCATTCACATGTGAATTAATTTCATGTAATAATTATATTGACAAACCATTAATTAGGAGTGTATAGGGTATCACCTCAAATCTTAAACACATTACAATATGATGACACATAAGTTTAGAAATGGAAATTTTCTTAGTCATAGAAATTATGGATGAGTACTTTAATACAATTGATATGACTTGGCACACAAGACACCACCAACCTAAATACACATTTGTCCTCAAATGATGGAAATGATTTGAAAAGACATAATATTATATGTTACATATAATATATAATCTTCTATGATGATATTAATTAATTATAACTAAGAAATAGTTAAAAGATATGACAAGGATAGTGTACTTGACATCATTAGTGTGCTTCATTGGAAATTAAGGCAAAAAGATATTGCAATGTGATGTTTAGTGAAAAATTTCATGCCAAGCCTGAAGAAACATAATAAATTTGAAAAGTGGTACTAAATGTCTAGTTGCATGAGATAATGCTACATGTTGAAGGGTATGAGACATAGGCCTTGTATCAGTTCTTGTGAGTGAGTAGGTAGCATGTCCCAAAACTGCATTATTATGTGTCCATGTAGCTTTATTGAAAACTAGAAATTAAAAATTAAAAAGGTGTAGATGGTAATTATGTTGTGTGTAAATGTGATTGATGTTGTTTATTTAGAGATCCTCATGAAGTGTGGGTGAACCAAGTTGTTCATCCAAAATATGTGATGGAGGAGATGAAGGAAATGGGTCTTCATGAATGGATGGAGGGATTGAAGGTGGATGAACAAGAATAGATGACAGAATCGAATGAGATGATAAAGGTATGTTGTATGGATTAGGGTCTAATATGGAGTTGATGGTGGATGATGAAATGGATGAATAAAATTGTTCTTGCAACTACTCAACAAACTACTTATTTTATGGCTTCTTATATAGATTAAGCTGATGTTTGTTGACCATGAGAGAAAAAAAAATGATCTATTGTAGTTAACTTGACTACTCCATTGGGATAGACCTTATCAATTTGATATGGTCCAAGTCATCTAGATTGTAGTTTTCCTTTTGTGATCTTGACTATTCGGTTCATAGATCTAAACCCAATCATGCTCACAAAACTATTTTGATTTGATATATTTGTCATGCCACTTGGTCCTTTCTTATTGCACTAGTGTTTTTTGAACTGCTTCCTTGCACATTTCATCAAGTGCATTGAGATATTGGAGTCACTCATGTTGTGCTTGTGAGAGACCCATATCAAGTTGTAGTGTAGTACAAAGTGTCTTATATTCAAATTCAATAGGCAAAATAATAGTTTTAACATAAACCAATTCATAGGGTTTAAAGAATGTTGTTTTCCATGTCATTTTATAAGCCCAAACTACTTCAGGTAATCTTGCAACCCAATCTCGCCCATGAATTTGTACTATCATTGTGAGAATATTCTCCATCTCCATGTGTTAGTAAATGAATTTGTCTCTTTCACATTTATTTCTTATGCTCTATCGCCCACTATGAAACATTTAAACTTTACTAACAAATGGATTAAACCTAGGTGTTTAATCCCCTAAATTGTGGTACAACTCCTAGCAATATTTTCAATGAATATTTTATGGAAAAGAATAATGTATTTACTACAAATATCAAACTTTTAACCAAAAAGTTGGTAAGGTTGAAACAGTAACTTTCATCAACATGATATAATTACTATGCAATGATAACTAATAAACTTGAAGCTCATAGGCTTCAGTGAATAAGCAATATATCAATTCAACACTACTTAAATTTAGATTCAAAGGAAATTATAAACATTCAATCAAGAAATTCCATTCAATTTAGAATACCCCAACAGAGGCCCACTCAAAGATATAAACCAACAGATCTATAGCAATAAGTTTCTTTCATTCACTGATAAGGAAAGACTTAATTCAAGTTTTGACAGAAAATCAAACTTCAACTACTTGACTTAAGCCTAAAATAACTAACTAACATCCCTCTTGAAAGTTTCTTCCTAGCTCTATATAGCCATTAATTACATTTATCAAAAATAATAATGTCTTGAAACTCCATCAGTTTTAGAAATTAACTAATTAAAATAACTAGAAAATACTAAAACCAGTAAACTTTAAGTTGGATAGAAACGACCCAAAAAGTGCGGAGAGAATCCACTAATATCAGCTGAGCTGGATGCTTGAAATTTAGTTTTGTGGCATCCCAGGTGCACATGCCTGCTTCCACTCTTCATGAGCCAATGATGCATTGATAAAGATTGCATGATACGATAGACTAATGAGAGCAATTCTTTGGCCAAGAACCTTCCTATCCTTGTAGATTTGATTCAACTTCATCTTCTGAGACTCCAAATGGTCTACACAGACAACCTTCATAGCCTCAGTGTTGGCTATGGAAGTAAAGTCTTCCATTGTGAGCTCCTTGCTATCTCTGATAGCCATTATCCTTGTTTCCAGTTCCTGAGTCATCTTCTTTGCACTCTTCACATCCTGAGTTTCTTCATCTATCAAAGCAATATTCAAGAATTTTAGATCTTTTTACATGGTATCAATCAAACTTTTGAGATCATTGAGCAGACGGGTTACCCCATCGCATCAATCTTTGATAATTGAATTTCTCCACTCAATGCTTTTCACAGAAACATACAAGACTTCTTCATTCAAGCCATGAACTAGTTTCTCCAAAAGGAACTTAGGCACCCCATAATTATCAATTTCCATCAGCTGATCAACTATTCCTCTCCACTTCTTCTTTTCCTTCCTCCACTCTGTCAGTTCAGCTAGTAGTTCTGAGATGACTTTTGTTACAACTCCATGAGTCTCAATCAACTGGGTGATGTAATCACCTCCACACTTGACCATGATCATAACCCATTTATTAAAAACCTCCACCACCATTTTATTTCTTTGAATCTAGTCCAATGTTTCACGGACCTCAGGTGATTGAGGATCAAAGGTATGAGGAACTTGGGCTAATGGGAGTGGGCTAGGCTCCTGTACTACTTGAATGAACTCTGCCAACCACTGAATAGTTGCCTTTAGTTCTTTCTTGTCTTTCTCATCCTTGAAGGTTCTGTGTAATATCTTCTGTGTAGAAGATTCCAAGTGCTTCGCATCTGCCACTCTACTTGCTACTCCTAAGTCTATCTTCTCAATGGTGAAGTCTTCAATTGAAGCTTCAGAAACCTGTTTGTCATACTTAGGCATTGCCCTTTCTACTACCCACCTTCCAGTTTTCTCATCAACATCAATCATGGATTCCATCCTAATCCTTTTAGGCTTCACTGTAGCCCCTAAGCATTTACTAACCATGTCTTCTACCAAGGGAGTTATCGGTAAGATATTCCTTTTCTTGCTAGCAATAGAAGTTCCTAACCAACTGAGGGTAGGGGATGGAATCTGTAGAGAGTCACCTACTACAATTTCTAAAGGTTCTACTAAATATGGCTAAGTGCTTTTTGGGGTCATTATGTTTTCCTCCATATTTTTTGAGCCAATTTGTTTTGTCATTTGAGTATCCATAAGGTCAAGATCTATGACCTCCTCTTCGTTAACCAGTTTGGTACTTTCTTTAACAACTCTCCTTCTCAAGTTTCTTTTCACTGGAGAAGAACCAGGAGATGTTGTTTCACCGAGTCAGTTGAAGATTTCCTCTTATTTTTAGTACCTACAAGGGAAATAGTTTTATCAACTGTGGCAATGGGTTTAACAATATTTTCAGCTTGTGTAGTTCTTCTAGGATTATGTCTTCTCAAAATAGGGGGTTTCTTACTGTTAACCCATTTCTTAGTCCTCTTAATCACATTAAGAGTTTTAACTATTAGGCTCTCTCTCTCCTCAATTTCTCAATCTATTTCAGGGAGTGGTGAACCCCTAACTCTAGTTTCATACTGCTCATCAATCACATCTGTACCATCATCTTCATCTATTGTAGAGATGTCAACTTGAATGTTTAGAGACATGACTTGTCCTAGGGTAAACCTAGACTAGGTTCTTCTTCTCACTTCAAAATCATCTGCACAGTTCTCCCAATAATCCTCTATTTAAGGAATATGCTGAAATTCAGATGGCAAGCTGAAATGTTGAGCTGCATATCCCCTGCATTCAAAATCCTTTCTGAGTGCAAATATTTCAATTTCTTTAACTTATGCTCCAGATTTGGGGCATCTGAAGATGTTTTGCAAGTGTAATAACCTAATTCAACTGAGAAACTAGATTTTGCTCTTCCCTTCCTTTCCTTAACCCCTTTGTGCACATATGCCAACTGGTGAGCTACCTCTGTAATGATTAAACTATCAAAAGCATATCTTGGTAGTTTTAATTGTTCTCATTCAAAACCACCCACTCTCAAATACGTGAATCTCCTAAATTGGATGAAGAAACTCCCATAAGTGTTGACAAAACCCTTCGCCTCTTCTGACATCCTTTGCTTGATATTTCCTTGAAGTTCATGTGCCAACCTTCCAAAGAAAACTCCATTAACCTTTAGGAAACTATCAACATGGAACTCCTTTTGCAGGTGAGGGCAATAATCATAAATTTTCATGTTTGGGAGAGGTTTCTCATGAAACAAGCCTTTCCACTCTTTGGTGCAAGCCAAAATGTAAAATAAGTAAGAGGACATATGGAAGTTTTTGCCAACTGAAAAATTTGCTAGTTGATGATTGAGTTCATCAGCTATTGTCTCTACCCAGTCTATATATTTTTCCCCATTGAGAGTGACCTAGATATAGAAGTACATCCAGTCATGCCAATAGTATGCATGCTGGTTTCCTTTGCTTTGATTCAACATTATGACTAGGTCAGCTACTTCGGGCTTAAAATGATCTACAGTGAGTGGCTTTGGGAGCTGGGAACCTCCTTTTTGAGATTTGAGTAACCAATACTGAGCTATTTCATTTCGGTATACCTATCTCTTGGTGGGAAAGACTGATTGAGATGAGGGGATATTCCATCCTTCATACAGGTCTTTTTCTGGAATCCCTAATGACTTCAGGACAACATCTCTGCTTATAAAAACCAATGGACTCCCATCAACTTTCTTGATACATTTTTCCTCAAAATTATACCTTCTAGTACATTTGACAATCAGTTCCCGACACGGGGCTACAATGGGAAAAGTAGCTACATCAGCTAAACCTCTCAGGATGACCTTTTCTAACATAGAACCTAGACTGGGTTCTTTGATTCAGGTTATGATGTCCTCTAAGGCTCTTATTTTAATCAGGGTGTCTTCATAATCAAACAAGGAGCAGATTAATGGAGACGTATTTCTAAAATTTAGAGCTGGGTTCTTCATTTTAGAATCTCAAGGTAAGAAAAACAATAGGGAATGCAACAACTTGAAAGAAAAACAACCTTGACAAATGAAGGAGCTTTAACTGAAACAATGAATGCCAACAGAGAGACTCACCTAGTTTTTTATGCGATGAACTAAGCACTGAAATGAGGAGAGGATACCTTCTTCTGTGACGACTGCATGAGATGTTTTTAGCATTATGAATAAAATAGTCTAAACTTGAGAATTTATCTAAAAATAGTTACAAAATCCTAGGAGATTTGCAATAATGGCGGATTAATGTCACACAAGGTTCACTTAATGATTATTTGATAAATCACACCACCTTAAGCATTAATCACTGTACTTCCCCCCGACTGAAATGACATTGAAGTGTCATTTTGATTAAATGCAATAAATTTTCCACGTGCGGGAGGTATGATCAGCCACCAGTTGTCACTTATGTCAAATCACCACTTGCTTCTTCACAACTTATGGGCACATATCGAACATTGAACCCTGAACTACTAGAGATCATGGTTCAAGTTCAACGAGATAATGGAGGGACTATCCTTTGGCATAATCATAAAATAAAGAAAAATGAAAATGGAAAAGAAGAAAACAAAAGAGCACTTTGCAAGAGGGGAATATTCATTGAACTTTGAATCTTGAACTAGGAGAGTTCAAGGTTAACGGTTCATTGGATGAGTGCGCGCTGTAAAGAGAAAAAGTCACTAAGCTTGCAAATAAAGGGAAAATCATACCAAAGGATGTTATTGAACATTGAATCTTGAACTAAAAAAGTTCAAGGTTCAAGTTCAACCAACAGGGTGTATCTGTAAAAGGTTAAAACTTTTAAATGAACAGCACCTTGAAAAATTATGGGGTGATTTTGGGAAAATAGAGCCTGCAAAGTTTTAACAAAATCTATTGGTAACAATGGCTCCGATTGGGGGATGAGACCTCATGAGGGTGAAATATGAACCTTTAGCTTTGGTTTCATAGACCAAGAAAAACTTAAACAGAAAAGAAAGGGAACAAGCCAAAAAGGAAAGACTGAAAACAACACAACAAAAAGGATATGTACAGGGAACAGGGATAAACCTGCTCAGTGTTTATACAACTTGAGGTCCTGACCATTGAAGGTCAAGGACAAAATAGTACCATCCAATTGTTCCAATTTAAAAGAATTACCTCCTAGTACTTTACTGATGATAAACGGGCCCTTCCAAAGTGAATCAAACTTTCCATGAGCACCCTTGGGTTCTCTTCTTTTATCCCATAATAGCACTTGATCTCCCTCCATAAAATTCTATGGTCTGGCTTTCTGATAAAAACTTTTCTTGACTCAGGCTTGATGTGAGGCTATTTGACTTACCATTTCTTCCCTTTCTTCTTGTATTTTATTGAGATACAAAGTTCATTTCTCAAGGGCATCCTGATAAACCTGATCTTCAATTATTTTTTGCAGCTTCACAGTAGCTAACTCCAGAGGTAATAAAAGTTGAGCCTCAACATAAACTAATTCAAAGGGTGACATGCCAATTTCTCTTTTTGGAGATGTTCAATCAGCCTAAAGAGCTTCGAACAATTTCTTATGCCAATCCTTAGCATTGTCACATACCAGTTTTCTCATTATTTTGATCAAGTTCTTATTACTTGATTCTGCCTGTCCATTTCCCTGCGGATAATAGTCAGATGCATGGGATAGGTAGATACCATGATCATAGTAGAATAACTTTAATTCATGAGAAGAGAAGTTGGTAGCATTGTCTGTAACCAATTTGGTTGGAACTCCAAACCTAACCAAAATGTAATTTTTAATAAACTCACATACAACCTCAGATGTGGTCTTCTTAACTGGGACTGCCTCCACCCATTTTGTAAAATAGTCCATTGCAGTAAGAATGTGGGTGTGTCTAGTACTAGAGGGAGGGTTGATCGATCCGATGAAATCTAGACCCCATTGTTCAAAAGGCTCTTCTATGACCACTAGTCTTAAAGGGAGAGCTGCTAACTATGGCTTTCCACTGAATATCTTACATTTCTCACAACTTGCAACCCACTTATAAGCATCACCAAACATCCCTGGCCAGTAATAACAATTCTAAAGAATCTTAAAAGCTATTACCGTGGAAGAAAAATGACCACTGCATGCCTCATTATGAAACTTTTTGAGCAATTTCGCTTGCTATTCTTTGTCAACACACCTCAAGAAAGCTCCATCTAAACCCTTTTTATATAGTATATCATCAACAATAACATATTTTGCAGCTTTTAACCTAAGATTCCTTCTTTCCTTGGGAGTTAAATGAGGAGGACAATCTCCATAAGTAAGGTAGAATGCCACATCTGAAAACCAAGAATCACGTAGACTGACAAAAAGAATAGTGGACAAGTTGCTATCAAGATCTTGCTTAGACATAAGTTTACACAATCCCTGTCCCCTGACCAACTTTTTTGGATGAATCTCCAGGTCAAACTCTTGAATCCTAGAGATCTAGGTTGTTCGATTGTTCATCCCAATCTCTTGTTGAGTTAATACATCTTTGACAATAGAAGTAGGAATGAAAACAACTGAGTGGGAGTGTAGAATATAGAACCTGAAAGCTTTTACTACTTTAACCACTACATATAAATGTTTCTGGACCAATGGATAGTTTAATTCATGCTTCTTAAGAGGGACACTCATGAAGGCAATGGGTACCTCTTCTCCCTTGTCATTTTTCTGCAGTAATATCCCAGACACTGTGTGTTCCGAGGCATAACAATATATTATGAAGTCCTTCTTGTAATCAGGATTTATTAGTGTGGGGGCTTCTACTATGGATTTCTTGATGTCATCAAAGGCTTTGAAAGCCTCTATGCTCCATTTAAAAAGATTATTTTCACTCATGAGACTTACCATATGCTTAGTTGTCTCAGCAAAATCCGAAACAAACCTTCTGAGGAAATTGGTTTGCCCAAAGAAAGATTTTACTCCAGTCCTATCGGAAGGTAGACCAAGCTACTAAATTGCTTTAACTCTTTCTAGATCAATCTTAATCCCTTCTTTTGACACAATATGTCCTAACAACTTTCCTTCCATGACTGCAAAGACAAACTTTTTGGGGTTTAAGGAGATACCATGTTCTCTGCATCTCTGTAGAACTGATCTTAAATATTTTAGATAATTTCTAAGCCTTTTAGAAAATACTGTAAGATCATCAAGATAAACCACTATTACCTTATTTAGCAGGTGACTAAAGGAAGAATTCATTGCACGCTGAAAAGTGGCACCAACATTTATCAAACCAAAAGACATTCTGTTGTAAGCATATGTACCCCATGGGGTAGTAAAAGCCATTTTGTGCTGATCCTGATCAGCCACCTTAATCTGGTTATAACCAGAGAATCCATCCAGCATGGACATCATGTCTGAACCTACCATAGTCTGTAGAATATGGTCCATAACAGGGAGTCCATAATTATCTTTTAAACTACATTGATTCAAGTTCCTGAAATCTATGCAAATCCTTATTTCACCATTTTTCTTTCTAACAAGAACTATGTTGGCAATCCAGGTGGAATGATGAATAGGGTAGATGATACGAGCTTGAAGCATCTTTTCTACTTCCTTCTGAATTACTTCGGAAACCTTTGGATTATAATCTCTTAATTTTTGCCTAAAAGGTGAAGTACCTGGTTTGAGAGGAATCTGGTGTTGGAACTTTCCTCCCTTAAATTTTTTTAAATCATGATAGGACCAAGAAAAGGTGTCTTGATACTCCTTTAATAGATTAAAAAATCTCTACTTCTCATCTAGAGTACAACATCTACCCAAATTTACACATTTAGGCTCTTCGTTGTCTCCAATGTTTACCTTTTCATAGTCTACTTGATTTATATCCCCTTGTGACAGAGCTGGAGATTTTAGAGCATCATACCTATCATACTAGCTTTCAAGAGAGACAAGCCCCTTAGGAATGTGGTTCCCTTTTAATTGAAATATTCCTTCATCTATTGCACTATCTGGGGAAAACTCACCATAGGTTGATGAAGACCCTTCAAAGAAGGTAGTGTTGAAAACTTCTACCAACCGTAAGAATTTATCAATTTGTTTATCATCTTGAAAAACCTGCCAATGCTCAACATTATCTGGAACTTTTGGTCTGTACACCATTTCAATTTTATATGTACCTTGCTTAAAGTCTGAATGTGGCAATAACAGGGAAGAAGAAACTGCTAGAGAATCTACTCGGCTATTTTGTTCTCTGGGAACAACTTCAATGGAGAAAGCCTCAAGCTCTTCAATCTCATCCCAAACATGATTCCTATAGTGTTTGAGTCTTTCATTTTTTGCTGAATACACTCCTCTTACTTTCCTAACAACAAGTTCTGCATCTCCTCTTGCTCTGAGTACTTTGATACCCATCTTTTTCGCTTCTTCAATACCAAGCAAAAGGGACTCATATTCTATAGTGTTGTTCGTGTTATCAAATTCTAGCTTAAAAGCTCGCGGGAAGAAATCTCCTTTAGGTGATATCAATACAATACCTGCCCCAGATCCAATAGAATCATAGCTACCATCAAATTCCAAAGTCCAAAGGTCATTAGACGTACTTGTTGCCACTTCTTGACTCATGTCTAGTGTTGATGAGATCATATAATTTCCAAACTCTGATTCTTGGTAGAGTATATGAGACTTGGGATCTTCAGATGGAAATACAGTGTATTTTGACTTTCCCTCTGGTTGTAAGACAACCCTTTTATCTCCAACCATAATGATTTCTTGAGACCAATCAAGCTTGATCTCTCCTCCAAGATCCTGACAGAAAGTCCTGCTGAGCAACATGCCATAGCTGGCTGGAATATCAGCTACAAGAATTGTTAGTTTAATCTTCTTATTGGGGTATGCTACAAGGGCTACTTGGGCATCCTTGATCTGTCCAACTAAGGGGACTTGTTTTGCATCTAGGGCATAGCATTGACCAAAGGTTGTAGTGAGGGGAAGATCTAGAGCTTTGGCAACTAAAGTAGGCATAATATTGTCAGATGCCCCAGAATCTATAACATAGTTATTCAGCTTAAAGCCATGGATGAAAATGGACAAATAGAATGGCTCTAGCTTTAGTCCTATGGGGGGACTCTTGTCTTATGGAGGAACCTTTTCTTGTGGAGCATTTTTATCTTTAGTAGCTTGGGTTTCTACAGAGGGTTGTTTTGGGAAAGCAGCATTAGTAGTCTCATTAGCATTTTTATTTGCAAGATTTTGGCCTGATTTGACATGTTTGACAAGTCTTTCCAACTCCTTTGGGTTCATTCTAAGATAATTAGCAGGAGAAACTTGAATCTTAGAACTTTCACAAAAATTGACTATATCAAAAGAATTAGGATTACTTTTCTTTAATGATTCATCTTCTTTAGAAAAAGAGCTTTTAAAAGTTGATGACTTTTGAGAAAAGTCTTTACCTTTGTCCCACCTTTGTGATGTTGATGGTGTATCATTAACTTGAGAATTGTGATAACTTCTTGTCAGCACAGTACATGTAGGGTCCTGTAAAGTCACTAGAACACTTCCTCCTCACTCAGAGTTAGACTCGTATTCTAAATAATAATTTCTGAAGCCACCAGGAAACTCAGGACTCACTACATCATCAGGTGATTCTTCTGTCAATTCTCAGTTTACATGCATTTGCATTGATCGAATCATCTCTGGATAGGAAGTACCATCATGATCATCTGTCAGGTGGAAAGTGCACATATTAGCTCTTTTGGGAGGAGCCTCCAATGGATTCTTATCAGTCAGAGGATAATTTGGAGATCTGTGACTAGGCCCAGCTTGTTCAGGCATTCCTCTAGGAATATCTTGATACAAAGGAGGAGGATTATAATTATTTTTAGGAAGTTATCTCTTGAGATTAATCACATCATTAACTAATCTTTGTAGCATTGGATCAGAGGATGATGTATTTTGATTGTTTGGTACTTGGACATCCTTTCTCCACTTCCCTGCGGTGATTAGATCATCTTCTAACTAAGTAGCTTGGTCCTGAGCAGTTGCCAAGTTTGCTAGTCTATTCCTCCTAAGATGGAAAATGATATTCGGGGGCATCGAATTTACAAAGAAACACTGTTGATTTTCAAGAGTAGGCCTTTTTGCTGTAGGAATTTTATGAATGACCTTATTGTATCGAGCCACATAATCTCTCATGGGTTCATGGATCTCCTTTTTCATTTGTGTGAGTTGAGATAATAGAGAATGCTCATCATCTACACTTTTGAAATGGCCTTCAAATGCAATTTTCATGGAATTCCAATTGGTTATGGACCCTGCAGGAAGGTGTCCAAACCACTCCGTTACTCCTTTTGTTAGGGTTTGAACAAAAAGTTGGACTGCTACATCCTCTTCTTGCACACCTAAAATGCTAGTGGCTACATTAAAGGAATTGTAATGTTCTTCTATAGCTACTTTACCATCGTCGAAAAACCTTGGAAGAACATATTTAGCTCCTTTAGGAAGAGCATGATGAGCTTGCAAAGATAGTGGACCTACTGCATTACCCCAAGGTTGAGCCATAATTACTGTTGGAAACATAGTCAATAGAGGAGGGGCTTGAATACCTGATAAGGTTAAGGCTTGCCAATCATAGGTCTTGGGAGATGAGCGGAAAGATTCTTTAGGAGGAGAAGAGGGTCTACTATGAGCCTTTTTCTTGGAGGGGTGAACTCTTATGGTTTTAAGATTTCTCAATTCTTCAAAAATACTATAAAAAATACCTGCCTCTCATTGAGACCTGGTGTAAGGTTTGGACTCCAGCTTGGAAATTCTATGGTCTCTGAATTGCTCTATCAACTATCATGACTTCTAGAGCTACAGGAAGACCTCTCAACCATTCACCAATCTCCTCCTCTTCTTCTAATACTAATTGAACTTGCTGATATTGTTCATTACTTGTTTTCACTTTCCAGGCCAAGTTGTTTAAGTCTGCAATAATGTCCTCCTGAGTGTCATGAAAGTCTAGACCAGGTTGCAAGATTGGGGGAAGTTCAACTTGACCAGGTATTCTATCAGCAGGTAGTACCATAATTAAACATTAAACCATGTAAAGGCACTGGTTTACTAATTCCTTCCCCAGTAGAGTCACCAAAAACTATTAGTAAATGAATTTGTCTCTTTCGAATTTATTTCTTATGCTCTATCGCCCACTATGAAACATTTAAACTTTATTAACAAATGGATTAAACCTAGGTGTTTAATCCTTTGAATTGTGGTACAGCTCCCATAAATATTTTCAATGAATATTTTATGGCAAAGAATAATGCATTTATTGCAAATATCAAACTTTTAACCAGAAAGTTGGTAAGGCTGAAACAGTAACTTTCATCAACATGATATAATTATTGTGCAATGATAACTAATAAACCTGAAGCTCACAGACTTCAGCGAATAAACAATATATCAATTCAACACCACTTAAATTTAGATTCAAAGGAAACTATAAACTTTCAATCAAGAAATTCCATTCAATTCAGAATACCCCAACAAAGGCCCACTCAAAGATATAAACCAACAGATCTATAGCAATAAGTTTCTTTCATTCACTGATAAGGAAAGACTTAATTCAAGTTTTGACAGAAAATCAAACTTCAACTACTTTATTAAGCCTAAAATAACTAACTAACATCCCTCTCAAAAGTTTCTTCTTGGCTCTATATAGCCATTAATTACATTTATAAAAAATAATAATGTCTTGAAACTCCATCAGTTTAAAAAATTAACTGATTAAAATAAGTAGAAAATACTAAAACTAGTAAACTTTAAGCTAGATAGCAACAACCCAAAAAGTGCGGAGAGAATCCATTGATATCGGCTGAGCTGGATGCTTGAAATTTAGTTCTGTGGCATCCTGGGTGTGTAAACACTAAGTAGTGCACTTCTCTAAATCATTAATTCCAAGAGAGTCCATGGATTGGAAACCTTGAGAATGCGATTTAGAGCTCCCTAGGCATGGAGTGCAAGGATATTAAGAGTGCTCTCAGCTAGAGCTAGTTAAGCCTATAACCTTGCTAGTAAACCATGCAATGGGAGATTCAATGAAAGACAAGGGCAAGAATGCCAATATCTCCAAGAATCAATATGAGAATGCAAATGCAACTAAGCTAGAAATGAGAATGCAAGATAAGCTATGGAAATGAAAGAACAATGCAACTAAGCTATGAAAGGAAAGAACAAGTGTTACAAACCTTGCTAATTAAGCTATGTAAGTTAATCTAGAGCATAAAGGAAACTAAGCTAAGAAAGCATAAACATGAATCTACGCTAAGAATGCAAGAAATGAAGGCTAAATGCAATAAGATCTCCAAAAATCTCTAAAGTCTTCAAAAGCTCCAAAGTCTCCAAGAAATCCTGCAGCATAAGATTAGCATAAAAAGATTGGGATCTAGAATGAAGAAGAGAGCTCTCCTTTTATAAGAAATGAGAAGGAATGGACCATGGAGATTAAGAGGAAAAATATTTAATCAATGGTGGAGCTTGAAAGAGGAGCAATCCATGTGCACAAATATCCTCCAATGAGAAAATAAGAGTTGACTTTTGTGTCCATATGAGACAAAAAGTGCTTTTTCCCTTTTTATAAAATAAGAATAATGCTTTATTTGTGCAACTTAGGATAAGAGGAAAAGTGGGGGCTTTTTATTTATTAAAAGGGGAGGGAATTCCTTTTAATAAATAAAGACTTTAGAATAATATGGTTAGCCCATAGAAAATAATCAAATAAATAATAGAATTAGGATTTGATCAAGAATAAGCAATTGATGATTTTAGCAAATAATTCTAGCAAGGGGCTAATAGTCTAGATGACCATTTTTACGTGTATACAGGGTGCATGTGCTTGCTTCCACTCTTTGTGAGCCAATGATGCACTGATAATAGTTGCATGATACGATAGACTAATGAGAGTAATTCTTTGGCCAAGAACCTTCCTATCCTTGCAGATTTGATTCAGCTTCATCTTGTGAGACTCCAAATGGTCTACATAGACAACTTGCATAGCCTCAATGTTGGCTATGGAAGTAAAGTCTTCCATTGTGAGCTCCTTGCTCTCTCTGATAGCCATTATCCCTATTTCCAGTTCCTGAGTCATCTTCTTTGCACTCTTCACGTCTTGAGTTTCTTCATCTATCAGAGCAATATTAAAGCATTTCAGATATTTTTGCATGGTATCAATCAAAATTTTGAGATCATTGAGTAGATGAGTTGCCCCACTGCATCCATCTTTGATAATTGAATTTGTCCACTCAATGCTTTTCATAGAAACATATAGGACTTCTTCGTTCAGGCCATGAACTGGTTTCTCTAGAAGGAACTTAGGCACCCCATAATTATCAATTTCCATTAGCTGATCAACTATTCCTCTCCACTTCTTCTTTTCCTTCCTCCACTCTATAAGTTTAGCTAGTAGCTCTAAGATGACTTTTGTTACAACTCCATGAGTCTCAATCAACTTGGTGATGTAATCACCTACACACTTGACCATGCTCATAACCCATTTGTTAAAAATCTCCACCACCATTTTTTTTCTTTGAATATGGTCCAATGTTTTATGGACCTCAAGTGATTGAGGATGAAAGGTATGAGGAACCTGGGCTAATGGGAGTGGGCTGGGCTCCTGTACTACTTGAATGAACTCTGCTAATCATTGAATAGTTTCCTTTAGTTCTTCCTTGTCTTTCTCATCCTCGAAGGTTCTGTGTAATATCTTCCATGTAGAAGATTCCAAGTGCTTCGCATCTACCACTCTACTTGCTACTCCTAAGTCTATCTTCTCAATGGTGAAGTCTTCAATTGAAGCTTCAGAAACCTATTTGTCAAACTTAGGCACTACCCTTTCTGTTACCCACCTTCTAGTTTTCTCATCAACATCAATCATGGATTCCATCCTAATCCTTTTAGGCTTCACTATAGCCCCTAAGCATTTACTAACCATGTCTTCTACCAGGAGAGTTATCAGTAAGACATTCCTTTTCTTGCTAGCAATAGAATTTCCTAACTAGTTGAGGGTAGGGGATAGAGTCTACAGAGAGTCACCTGCTATAGTTTCTGAAGGTTCTCTTGAATTTGGCTGAGTGCTTTTTGGGGTCATTGTGTTTTCCTCCATATTTTTTGAGCCAATTTGTTCTGTCATTTGAGTATCCATAAGGTCAAGATCTATGACCTCCTCTTTGTTAACCGGTTTGGTACTTTCTTTAACAACTCTCCTTCTCAAGTTCCTTTTCACTAGAGAAGAACCAGGAGATGCTTGTTTTACTGAGTTAGTTGAAGACTTCCTCTTATTTTTAGTACCTGCAAGGGAAATAGTTTTATCAGCTGTGGCAATGGGTTTAACAATATTTTCAGCTTGTGCAGCTCTTCTAGGATTATGTCTTCTCAAAATAGGGGGTTTCTTACTATTAACCCATTTCTCAGTCCTCTTAATCATATTAAGAGTTTTAAATATTAGGCTCTCTCTCTCCTTAATTTCCCAATCTATTTTAGGGAGTGGTGAACCCCTAACTCTAGTTTCGTACTGCTCATCAATCACATCTGTACCATCATCTTTGTCTATTGTAGAGATGTCAACTTGAATGTTTAGAGACATGACTTGTCCTAGGGTAAACCTAGACCAGGTTCTTCTTCTCACTTCAAAATCATCTGCACAGTTCTCCCAATAATCCTCTATTTGAGGAATATGTTGAAATTTAGATGGCAAGCTAAAATGTTGAGTTGCATATCCCCTACTATCAAAATCCTTTCTGAGTGCAAATATCTTCAGATTCAATTTCCTTAACTCATGCTCCAGATTTGGGGCATCTGAAGATGTTTTGCAAGTGTAATTACCTAATTCAACTGGGAAACTATATTTTGCTCTTCCCTTCCTTTCCTTAACCCCTTTGTGCACATATGCCAGCTGGCGAGCTACCTCTGCAATGATTAAACTGTCAAAAGCATATCTTGGTAGTTTTAATGGTTCTCCTTCAAAACCGCCCACTCTCAAATATGTGAATCTCCTAAATTGGATGAAGAAAATACCATAAGTGTTGATGAAAGCCTTTGCCTCTTCTGACATCCTTTGCTTGATATTTCCTTGAAGTTCATGTACCAACCTTCCAAAGAAAACTCCATTAACCTTTAGGAAACTATCAACATGGAACTCCTTTTGCAGGTGAGGGTAATAATCATAAATTTTCATGTTTGGGAGAGGTTTGTCATGAAACAGGCCTTTCCACTCTTTGGTGCAAGCCAAAATGTAAAATAAATAAGAGGACATATGGAAGTTTCTGCCAGCTGAAAAATTTGCTAGCTAATGATTGAGTTCATCAACTATTGTCTCTGCCCAGTCTATATATTTTTCCCCATTGAGAGTGACCTGGATATAGAAGTACATCCAGTCATGCTAATAGTATGCATGCTGGTTCCCTTTGATTCGATTCAGCATTATGACTAGGTCAGCTACTTCGGGCTTAAAATGATCTACAGTGAGTGGCTTTGGGAGCCAGCAACCTCCTTTTTGAGCTTTGAGTAACCAATACTGAGCTATTTCATTTTGGTATACCTATCTCTTGGTGGCAAAGACTGACTGAGATGAGGGAATATTCCATCCTTCATACAGGTCTTTTTCTGGGATCCCTAATGACTTCAGGACAACATCTCTACTTATAAAAACCAGCAGACTCCTATCAAATTTCTTGATACATTTTTCCTCAAGATTATACCTTCTAGCACATTCGACAATCAGTTCCCGACATGGGGCTACTACGAGAAAAGTAGCTGCATTAGCTAAACCAGTCAAGATGGCCTTTTCTAACATAGAACCTAGCTTGGGTTCTTTGATTCAGGTTATAATGTCCTCTAAGGCTCCTGTTTTAATCAGGGTGTCTTCACAATCAGACAAGGAGTAGATTAATGGAGAGGTATTTTCAAAATTTAGAGCTAGGTTCTTCATTTTAGAATCTCAAGGCAAGAAAAAAAATGGGGAATGCAGCAACTTGAAAGGAAAACAACCTTGACAATGAAAAAGCTTTATCTAAAACAATGGATGCCAGTAGAAAGACTCACTTGGTTTTTTATGTGATGAACTAAGCACTAAAATGAGGAGAGGATACCTTCTTCGGTGATGACTACATGAGATGTTTTGAGCATTATGAATAAAATAGTCTGAACTTGAGAATTTATCTAAAAATAGGTACAAAATCCTGGAAGATTTGCAATAATGGCAGATTAATGTCACACAAGGTTCACTTAATGATTATTTGATAACTCACACCACCTTAAGAATTAATCACTGTACTTCCCCTTGACTGAAATGACATCAAAGTGTCATTTTGATTAAATGCAATAACTTTTCCACGCACAGGAGGTATGATTAGCCACTAGCTGTCACTTATGTCAAATCACCACTTGCTTCTTCACAACTTACGGGCACATATCGAACATTGAACCCTGAAATACTAGAGATCATGGTTCCTGTTCAATGAGATAATAGAGGGACTATCCTTTGGCATAATCATAAAATAAAGAAAAATGAAAATGGAAAAGAAGAAAACAAAAGAGCATTTTGCAAGAGGGGAATATCCGTTGAACTTTGAATCTTGAACTAGGAGAGTTCAAGGTTCACGGTTCATTGGATGAGTGCATGCTGCAAAGAGAAAAAAGTCGCTAAGCTTGCAAATAAAGGGAAAATCATACCAAAGGATGTTATTGAACATTGAATCTTGAACTACGAAAGTTCAAGGTTCAAGTTCAACTGACAGGGTGTATCTACAAAAGGTTAAAACTTTTAAATGAACAACACCTTGAAAAATTATGGGGTGATTTTGGGAAAATAGAGCCTGCAAAGTTTTAACAAAATCTATTGGTAACACCATGTTAGTAACTTCTACTTGACCATTTTATTGAGAAAGATATGGTGTAGAATTGTTATGCTTGATTTGATACTCATAGACTAGTTGTGCTATTAAATCAGAGGTAAATTGAGGTCCTTGATTGATGACCATCTCCTTTTGAACACCATATCTTGTACATATCTCCTCATATGAAAATTCAAAGACTTTACATTCTCTTGAGTTTGTTAAAGCTTTTATTTCCACCCACTTGGTTATATAATCAATACAAACCAATATATAAGATTTCCCATTAGATGTAGGTTCAATTGGTCCAATGAAATTAAGGCCCCACTTATCAATTGGTGCGACTACAATCTATGGCTATAGAGGAATATCACAACTTTTGGTTGGTCAACCCATTCTTTGGCACCTATCACATCTCATTGTATATTGAATGGAATCCTTATGGAGATCTGGCCAATAATATCTTGTGTTTAGAATTTTAAGTGTTGTTCACTTGGCTACAAACTGCCCCACATAAAGTTGATCATGAAAGGCTTTAATAACATCATACAATTCATCTTCTCTTAAGAATATGTGCATCACATAATAAAGTCCACTATAAAATAAATATCTTGCAATCCATGAATAATAAAATGCATGTTGAACCAATTGTTTTTTCTCTTTTGGAGAGAAATACGGAGGAGTGTGACCTGTAACCAAATAATTTTCTATATCAGCATACCAAGGGTCAAAAGTTGTAAAAGAAAATAGATGTTCATTAGGAAATGAATCATATAGAAATGGTTCAGGAAAAACACTTGTTAATCTTGAGATAAAATCAATCCCTACATTGGTTTTTCTAGGTTTATCCATAATGGTGATACCAAACTCTTGCAACAATAGGCACCTTACCAAGTTCCCACTAACAACTAGTTTATTCATTAGATGCTTAATGGATTCATGATCAATATGAAAAAATATGCAGTGTCTAAATTTATTTATATTATAAACAACAACAAGCATCTCCTTTTCTGTAACTATATAATTCAACTCAAATCATTGTAGATTTTTACTTATATAATAGATAACATATTCTAGGTTACCTTCCTCCTATCCAAAAATAACACCAATTACAAAACCATATGTGCTTGTATGTATATGAAAGGGAATCTTCCAATCAAGGCCTCTAAGATTAGGTGCTTGTGTAAGAGTTGCTTGAAATGATTCAAATGCTTGCTAACAGTCGGATGTCGAGTCAAATTCAAAGTCTTTTGTAAGAAAAACATACAAAGGAGTTGCTATCTTACTAAAATCCTTGATGAAGCGGAGGTAGTAACCTGCATGACCAATGAAGCTTCAGACATCCCTTTGATTCTAAGGTGGTAGTAGATTTTGGATAATTTGTATCTTTGTAAGGTCAATTTTGGTTCCTTGTGCTATGATGAAATGACCAAGAACTACTCATTCCTCCATCATCGTAAAATATTTTTTATTAATAAGAGAGAGGTTATGTTATGACATGTTTGCAATACCTTTTCTAGATTTTCTAATGCTTCTTGAAAATAATCTTCATAAGTTATAAAATCATCCATATGAATTTCCATTGCTTCATGTGCATAATTAGAAAAAATACTAAGAATAGCTCTTTAAAATATGGTCGGTGCATTACATAAACCAAATGGAAGAATTGAATAAGCATATGTACCCTATGGGAAGGTAAAATTTGTTTTATCTTGATCCTCATGAGCTATTTTGATTCGGTTATGGCCACTAAATCCATCTAGAAAAGGTAATACCTTTTTCCAGAGAGTGAATCCAATACTTGGTCAATGAATGAAAATGAAAAGTGATCCTTCCTAGCAGAAAAATTCAAATCTCTGTAATACACATAAATTCTCCACTTACCTCCTTTCCTTGGAATAATTACTAGTCTTTAAACCCATTCACTATCAAAGATAGGATAAATGAATCTAGTATCCAACAACTTCTGTAACTCTGTCTTGACAATATCTATTAAGGATGGATTCATTCTTCTTTGTGGTTGTCTAACTAGCTTGAACCCTTCATTTATATAAATTCTATGCATACACAAGATATGATCATTTCCTCTCATGTCACCATAGTTCCAAGCAAAAGCTTCAATATGTCGCTACAACATTGTTAACAAAGCCTCCCTTTGTGATGGAACTAGCTCAATACTGATATTCAACATCTTCCCTTGGCTGACTTCAATTGGGATCCATAAGATTGTATAATAAAGGAAACATCTAGATCAATTACATTCAAGCTATAGTTTGTAGGTAATAAGTCATATATCATTTCTAATGTGGAAACATCTTCACGAGAAAGTAGCTTATGCAATGGGTATGTGAGACAATTCAGGAATTCATCTTCTTCTAGATCTAACCCATAAGATTTCTGAATGATATATCCTAAGACATCATCTTTATCTTGACAATAAATCATGGGGATTTAATCAATCATCATTAATGCTTTCAAATAATACTATTCTTCACTATCGAAGATTGGCCAAATATTATGTCAATCTTTAACACATGGTTGAGTTGATGGATAGACATGGCCATGTTACCAAAATGATAACCAATAAATGTATCTATTTTAGCTAACCAAGGGCATCCAAGGAGGAGGGGATACCCTCCCAAAGTAGCCTTAGATTGGAGCATAATAAAATCTACATGGTATTCCCATGAATCCATAGTAATAACTAAATCTTCTATAACTTCCTCAGGATTGATAGTGGATCGATTAGATAACTACAACATAATAGGGGTAGGTATAATGTTAGACAAATTGAGGATATTCATTATTTCCTTTGTCACGACATTAATTGTTGTCCCTAGGTTAATCAGAGTATTCTCAATGAGAGTTCCATTTATGTGAACAATCACAACAGGGCTGTTAGGATCGATATACTTAGGGAAAACAAGTATGCCTAACATAATATAAACCAATTGTGCTATCAAATTAATAGTGTGTGGATCTCTCCTTTTCCTTCCCGATCTCTTAAGACAAAAGTATGGTATAGATAGGGAAATCTTTGATTACCTGAATAAGTGGAATTTTGATGGAGATATCCTTTTGCTGGTCCATGAAATCAAATGTTGGCTCAGGTTATATTTCTCAGTGGCCAATCTTGCTAGAAAAGGAGGATCATTCCTCAAAGGTTCTTGTTCAATAACAAGTTGAGATCTTATTCAACAATAGGTTTAGATGGTTCTTGTTTAATGATAGGTTGGGATGGTTTTGGGTTAATGGCATCATTAACTAGTTCTTAATTAATTACTTCAATTATTTATGGAGCATTTAAACCAGCAAGAGTCCATCCTAAATGAAGGTGGATGCCACTAATTTCAGTTGTGTAGGTTGGCTATTGAGTGGCATCATTAATATAATCTTGTTGAATGAGTTTATTGTTAGGATTGGGTGTAGGTTAAGAAAGTAGATGGGGAGGTATTGGTTGTAGAGCACTAGGGGGGGGGGGGGGGTTTGGATTTGATATTATAGCTTATTGTTGTGAGGTAGGATTGCACATCAAAGGAAGTAGTCGGTTAAAATTTCATTGTTGTTGCAGGTAATGTGGAGGATCTTGGGGCTATTTTTGGTTGCCTTGCCATGGTTGTGACCATGGATTTTGAGCTCCTTTCCATTGACTATAGTTGGGTGTATGATAATGAGATGAAGGAGACCATCCCCCTTATTGTTTTATCCAATTATTATTCATATTACCCTGCCATGGTTGACTGAAATTTCTCCATGGTTGATTATTCCAACTAGAAGCATTTGGATTATATCCAGATGATGTATTACCATAAGATAATGGATCAAGAGACATACCTTGATGTGGTTGTCATGGATTATGTTGGGTAATATAAAATAGTTGGCCATCATCATCTTCAATTGCATGAAATTTCAGCTTTTAAGGCTTCTCTTCAATGATGGAAGCTAGCTTCTTGCATTTACAAGAGACCTTTTTTGTTGATTATGTGGGTAATATTCTACAAGTGCAACATCTTCTTGCTCTTTCTTCTTCTTGATATTCAGAGTGTCTAGTTGTGTATCCATATGACTTATAATGTCATCCTTCATATTAGAGAGAAAATTTCCAAGCTCCATACATAATACACCATTTGAAGATTTAGATGTGGGCAATAGTCAACTACTCCTGTTCTTCTTCAACATAGACCTTGAGCAGTTTCAAGATAATTTGAAAATATCTTCAAAGGTTGATTGGGTTATATCACCTTTTCCCATCAAATTTAATGCACCAATACAATCATCATTAACTCCTTGTAAAAAGATAAGCTCGGGAGATTTAGGGGAAATCTATTTTGTGGAGATTTCTTCAGAGTGAAATAAAACCTCTTTATATAATCTTCCAATGGTTCATCTTCCTTTTGAGTTACCCTAAAGAGTTCTTTCTTTCTCGAGTCTCCTTCTTTGCAATAATCGTGATACTTCTTCAATAATTTATCTTTCATTGCTACCCAAATTCCTATATAATTTCTATCGAGGCCCATGAACCATCTTAAAGAAGCATCCTTCAAAGTCATTGGAAAGAGCTTCAACCTATGTGCATCTATTGTATAATCATAGCTTCACCAGAGCACATCAAATTCAAATAGGAAGGTATCAGGATCTTCTATTATCAAGCCATAGAAATAAGGCAAAGTCGATAGAGGTATGTTTTTTAAAGCAACAACTGGTTCTTGGTCTAATATGGGAAACTCAAATGTGACAAGATTCTCAACTTATTCATCAACCATATTTTATGCATGATGATATTGGGGGTTAGGATCTTCCTCCTCAAGGTCTCTAAAAGGTTCCTCTTGGTCTTCCACTATGACTCCTTCTTCAGGCTCCAATGAATGTTGTATTGCCACGTAGAGGAGAAATCTCCCTAGCATGTCTCTTCTCTTCTACATGACATTTATAACTATCTTCTCACACTTGTTAGTAGAGGGTGTTTAAATAAAAGTTATGCTAACTAAAAATCTAATGCTAGAAAAAGAACAACTATGCTATAGAAAGAAAATGACAAAGAGCATACTATACTAGAAATTCTATGCCTTGGAACCATCCTTGACAATAGTGCCAAAAATGATTGGTTTTCATTAAGGATGATTAGTAAGTGTAGACAACTCAATACAATATCCCAATAAAGAAACTAACCTTTGATTAAGTAACCTTTCATCCTAATGGAAACTCATTTAATTATCAACCGGAGACATTTTCTTAGATGACACCTGCACTATATGTGTAACATAGTCAATCTAGCACCTACCAAAATACAAAATTTCAACTAAAAACAAGTACATTAAAGCATTCTATACAAATCCCAACATAGGAAACTTTGGTTGCAAGTATAATAATATGGCTATGTGTGACAGAATCAATGTTTAACATAACTTACTACAATTAACTAATTTGTAAGAGGACTACCATACAAATCTTAACTAGTTGAGCCTATATTAACCATACAATAGATTAACTTGTAAAATTATATTAACCATGCATCACATCAAAGAATTTAAATAAAATACGAGCTACTCTAATTAATAAGTATAACTATAAATTTACTAATTAAAATACAACTAACTACTTCTACACTACTGGAGAATTACATAACCTCAGGTGGCCATTATTTGAGGATCTATAACCTTGAATTAACACAATACTCTTCTTAAATAGAAATCACCATCCACCTTTTATTAACCATAAAAAAGTACAATAATGAGTTAATTGCAATACTAACTAGAACAAAATTTAATAATGTGATTTTATCATTTATCAACTAACTTTTCTCAACAGAGTTCTTTGCATTTTATAGAAGAGAGATCTCGAAGAAATTAACAAGAATAACTCTAAAATATTTCATTACATTTGTCACTCTTTAGAAGAGTTTGACTTATTCACTAATAGAAAACACACCAAAGCAAAACTAAAGCATGAAATGATAAATGAGACACGACAATGTATCATGGGGCACATGACTGAATTGGTGTAAGACTCTTTCCTTCAGTTGAACAATCATTACCAGTTGCCTGGTTCAACCTACACCATTCATGGAAATGACGGGTTCAGAAACACAGTAACTCACAAAGGTTCCTTAATTGCAGGTTTGACCATGTCTTCCCCATAGTAGTAATTAGTCCACCATCCCATCTTTTGGTTCTACAACTGCAGGTTAGCTCAGATAATAGAGGATATGTACAATCACATCAAAATACATCAAAACATCACATTTAATCAAGACCGATTACCATTTCACACTGAATTAGAGTTATAATATATAACATCATATCATGTATATAATACCTATAATAACTGTCATAATGTACTTAAGTATAACCAAGTCTTAGATAAGTTTGCTAAAATATCTTAAAAATGAACCCAAAAAATCCCCAAAATGACACCAAACATGGAATCATCAGTGATCTTGATCCAAGAGTGTTGGATGTAGATTAAAGTTGCATTTTTTGGAATTAAGAAGTTGCTCATTTCCTTGCTTAAAATTTTCATTAGAAAGAGATAATTTTAGATGGAGCAATGTTGACCTTGCTCTTTTGGATCTATGAAAGGTCAATCTATAGGCTCTATCTGCTATGTCTAACTCCAAATACCCATCTTCTGATCTTGCTACATGTGCATATGAAAAGAAGAGGAAATTTTGAGTTGATGGGGGTTTGTCTACGTCAAACCCCAAATTTGGAATCAACCATGAAATTAAAATGTAACTGAATTCAGATGGAAGCTCTAAATTAGAATGTTGAATCTTATACCTTAGACTTGTTAATGCAATTCTCTTAAAATTTGATCACACGTGTTGATACACTAATGTGACATGAAAAGAGAATCATAAAACATGCCTACATGAAGATTGTTGTAGTTCTTGCTAGTCTACAATGCTTAGATTTGAAGATGATTTGAAGGATATGGTGGGATGAAATGTTGCCTTGAATGTTTGATAATTAATTTATGTGTTTTGGATGTTCATGATGTGGTGGATGTGAAAATGAAACGAGAGAATACTCTCATATAGGGCTCTTAAGGTATTTCATGAATTAAGTCAACCTCCAATGGTCATATTGAGATAAAGGGATTTAAGAACAATTATTGGGAACCAATCACCAACATATCTTAAATTGCACTCAAGTTGGTGGATCAATGGTGCTCCAAGCACCATTGCCTGCCAAAATAGGACAAACAATCGAGAAATCAGGTGCACTTAGTTCAAGACAACTTTTTGGATCACCACACAATTGTATAGCATCATATTTGTAGTATTTCATCCATAAATAGGCTTGGATAAGAGCTAGGAGACTACACACTAAAACAAGGGCACAAAATGTGGTGTAAATTGTACAAGGTTACAATTTAAGATGCTATACTAACAATTAGTATCCAAGTTAATAATGAAAAAGGACAAGGTTGAGATAGTGTAGAAGTAATGACATATAACAGATTATAACACAATGAAAGATATGATGATAGAAGATGAAAACTATTGGAATACTTATGACAAGAGTGAAATAAGAAGATATAAAATACTCATTGATTATTATAATTATGGTATTATAAGGATGAAAGACAATATGAAAGGGTTAGAGCATGATAAAAAATATCTAGTTGAGTTTTTATTGAAATGATTATGAAAGTGTGTGATAAAACAACGAGGTACATAAGTAGGAGTTGTAATGCAAAATTCTTATTAAAGTTATAGAAGGATACAACTCATTAGAATATGAATCTAGTGATGCCACAAAAGATACAGTAGGAAGAAAAACATAAAAATGTTGATTGTCAAAGAAAATTAGAATAATGAGATAATTTAAATTTAGCATTGTCGAGCCAAAGATGGATGGTTACTTTCTAGAGGATGACAAAAGTAACATAAATGTATATGCAAAGTAGATTGAATATAAGTAGTGTTTGAGATTGGTGTTACTGGATCAAAGATTGAAGAAAGAAGATAAGGATGATAAGTTGAACTCGTTTGGATCAGTTTAACAAAAAAATGAAGGTAAAGGAGACCGATATAGAGTATAGATATTGTGGTTAAAGGGATTTGTATAAGATATACAAAATATGGTGGTAAAGGCCAAATATAAGGATTGTATAATAGACAAATAAGATTGTATACAAAACTTCTTGATGGAAATATAATTTGATTATTTACAAAACAAATATGTATAGATTAGTTGAGAAGAATATACCAAAAAAGATTCTCTTTGTTGTAGGTATTTCTTTTGCATTCTATGCATGTGTTAAAAATATATTAGATGATGAATTTGTAACACTTTTGAAGAAAAAATGTGTATTTTTTTGTATCAATGTTTTAGACCACACTTTGTGATTTTATGTGTAGCATTCTTTGGATCACACTCCATGATCCTAAGGATGGATCACATAATTTTATGTGAAATATTGACGTAGAAACTACAACAATTCTACTCTAGAAGTGTTTACAAATCTACTACAGGGATTGTGAAATTATCATGTCTTTTAATGTTAGATGATTCTTTATGAATTAGGGTTGACTCTTAAATGCAACTCCCCAACATTCCATTAAAAATATTCACACTTTAGTAAGTTCATAAAGACTAAACAAAAATTGACAATATGCAGTCTAACTCAAAATTTAAAATTTAAAATTTTACAATTCAAATTCATAAATGTAAAATATAAATTATATCAAATTCTCTCTTGTGAATTTGAACAAGCATAAGAACTACAATCAACTTTTAGCTATGTATGTTAGTAAGACTATAATTAGATAAAGTTATCTTAATGCTAGTCCATGCACAAAAGACATCCTAAATAAAAGGAACCTAAAACATTATAAAGGCACATGCATACAATTTACATATGATACCTCCAAATGTGTCAAATTTAATTAATTTTTTATTTTAGAAGATATATTTGAATATTGTCTTCCACAAAATACAGTCCCCATTGCTGGTTTCTCCAAATCATCCATCCAACAAAAAGTACAAGGAATCTCAACTCTTAAAGTTGCCCCTTTTTTCCTCATTGCCAATTTTTTAAAAAATAACTAAATTTTTTGAAATCTCCAATCAAAAAGTAGAATGAATCTCAACTCTTAAAGTCGCCCCTTTTTTCCTCATTGACAATTGAAAAAATAGTAACTAAAAATTCCATAATTATTGCATTTCTGCTTTCAAATACCAGAAATCATTCTTAATATTAATAAATTTAAACAACTATTTCATTTGACATGAAATATCAATAAAGATTATATAAATCACTGCCATGGTAACACCTAGCCCTAAATATATTTGGCCCGAGAAATTAGCTCAGAAGATCAAATCTCTGTGAAACAAGAATGTCATTTGTTTCTCTGAAAACAACAGAGATTTTACATTTTAAGAAAAAAATTGGCGGAATTGGCCAACTCCAAAGAAACGAAAACCACTGGAAAAGCAGGCAAATCCTTCGAAGCCATGGCCGCTCTGCGCTTGGCGGGCGGCGGGGGACACTGCGAAGGCTGCGGAATCCTGTATTCTTCTCCCTTTGGAGTTAAAAATCCAGAACCTTCTTCTTCCCCTTTCTGTAATGGCACTGATCTGCCTTCCTCCTCTGTGTAAATCACGATCGAGCGCGCCATACGAGTTATGAGAAAGCTCTTCTGATTTCCTGCGAATTCTAAGAGAACTCTTCTGATTTTTCTGCGAATTACAAGATAGATCTTGTGAATTTTCTGCGAATTGCAAGAGAGATCTTGTGAATTTTCTGCGAATTGTAAGAGAACTCTTGTGATTTTTCTTCTCACTGAAAGAAAGAAAGTTTACGGCTTGTGGTTTTCTGGTGTGGGGGGGAATATAAGGGAGGGGAGTTGGGAAGGTTCGTGGTGGTTGAGCGGAAGTGCTTGACTGAGTTGCTGGAGTCTTGGTCTCCTTTGCTCCGCTGGAGTCAAGCTTGACGGCTGTTTCCACGCACTCTCTGACGCGGAGGCGTGTTTTGTTACGGCACTCGTTCTGAATTGTACCAATTTTTTTGCCCTTCCCTCCTATGAACGCGCACTCTAAGGAGTAGATGTGTTCCAACTAGCTTGGAGTGCCCCTCGAGGATATTGGGGCGTCGGTGCATGTAGGTGTCCTTGCCTATTCATGCTCATTGTGAAGGGACAAGAATAGTATTATACTTTTGTATGAAAATTACAATAAATTTTTATACGATTTTTATTAGTCTGATTTTCATAATTTCTTTTCATAATGTTGTAAAAATGTAAAACTCACAGTTGCATGCTTTTGTGCATGCAATGATAAGTCGATAAATTTTATTTTTAATTTAATATAGAAATTATTAAGAAAATGTTTGTCACATATATGTTGCAGCTTGTAGGGTTTGGTTATCTATGGTTGGTGGTGTGAATATTAACCTAGAGTTGAGGTTTTTCCACTTATATACATTCTTAAATCAGAACAAATATTTAGAGGAATTTTATTTGTTAAATTAATGAAGAAATATAAATTGACCCAAAAAATAGTGTCATGTGGCAAAATCATATCCATATTAACAAAATTCAACAAATTTTCAATTTTAAATTTTAATTCCCATACATACAAATATTTTCAAGTTGGACATGCATAAAGTTTGAATTTGAAAGAAACTTAAATACAATCTTCATCCAAAAAATCTGATTTTTTTTTTCCATTGAATGCTAAAATTTGAATCCATAAATTCTAATTTACATATATAAAAAACACAAAAATTGTTGGACATGCATAAAGCTTGAATTTGAAAGAAATGCATACATGAAACTTAAATACAATCTTCATTCAAAAAATCTGATTTCATTAGGAGGAATTTAATCCCTCGAATGATTTTAATCCTTCTTGAGCATAGATAAAAATAAATTAAGACACATGATAAAACTCTTACTAATAATATTTAATTACTCTAATGAAAAAGTTTCACTCCTACACCAAAATATTACTTTTCTAAATGAGCATCACAATAAAATTAAAGAAAAAAATTACTTTAATATTAAATTATAAAAAATAAAAAATAATTTTTATTTTTAAATATAAAACTAAAAAAATTGAAAAAATACCAAAAAAATGAAACTTTAAAAAAGTAAAAACTTATTATACAATCCTTTAAAAACTAAAATTAATTTCTTAATTATATTTTCTATTTAAAAAAATTCTTCTGTTATTATTTTTTGATGGGTATAAAAAGATTTATTTTTTTATTCTCATGATCTGTTCATGTAATACATTTTAAGTAAATCAACTTCAAAATCTAATATTTTTAGGTGAGTTTAAAACAAATGCTTTTATTATAAATGGACACTTTCTATAACTTAAATTTCATTTTCAAAATATATGTTTCTATTATAAGTGAAAATAAATCAAATTTGAGTTGTATTTATTGATTTATTTCTATTATAAATTGAACTTACAAATTTTAAAATATAATATTATTTATTAACTTATTTACTTTCTTCAAAAATTTCATATTCAATTATAAAAATCATAGTTTTTAGTTTGAAAATAAAATTTATTAGTAGAATTGTATTTTTATATGTTTAAGCTTTATATATATACTTTTTAACAATTAGATAATGCACTTGACTAAAAAATTAGATATGCATGCATAAAAAATGGGGTAAAAATGAAAACCTACGTTGAAATCTTACAACACAAAGTTTGGGCCACCCAATGATTTATAAAACACTTAATAGAATTAACCAAAGTAATAAGATGAGTGTATGCCAACAACCCTAGTTGAAAATATTTATATAAAATAAATACAACTAATTGAAAGTATTACAACACAATCTTGACTGCCATAATGGTGCAAGACAACTACATTCCATCAAGATCCTGGCACGAGATATAAATACAAATAAGTCATACCTTACCTAAAGGCTATAAATGAATTAGCGACAATAATATAATTTTAAAACTTGAAAACCTTGCCTCCACGAACACTACAAACACTATAGAAGATAATTGAACCAAATTAAACTAAATTAAACTAAAAATCAAAATAGAACTATACTCACATTTTAAATTTATTTATTCAATGTAGAAAAAATGTACCAAGTCATTATATACTTGTTGGTTACTTAAAAGTTGAGCATTTAAAAAAAAATAGGGTAGAATATCCTTCCCCAGATAATATTTAGAACAAAATCAAAGCTTCACTAAAAAGTCAAAAAAAAGTAAGGAAAAGTAAAGGTAAGTTTCCATTTCTAATTCATTTGGAACTATGGATTTGATAAGTTTCTATTTTTTATTTTAGAATTTTTACTAATTTTCAACGAAAAAATAGGAAAAAAAAATGCACTTGGAAAAGAAAATTATCTAGTAAAAGAGTTGACAACTATCCGGCAAAAAAAAGTCATTTCTGAGAGAAAAGCTCCCACACAAAACCTATCGGCTTAAAAATACTTAAAATACATTGGATTGTAGAGATTTGTGTTTTTGGAGTCATGTCATTTTGTGTGAGAATAGCTAGGACTATTCCAAAGTTGGTAGGAGAAATTGCTTATAATGGTCAGTGCTTCTCTCCACTATTAAGAACTTGTTAGGCTCTAAAAAGCAGAAAATAGAGTGTATCATGCATTCAGAAGCTTTCCTTAAGGGAAGGTCTCATGGAGGCTTCCAGATCTATATTTATGGAGCATGAGGTTCCATGAATTTTTTTAAGGAAACTCCTCTCCATAAGACCTTAGCAGTAGTCAATTTTCTAGTAGTGTATTTCAACTAAAAGTAGTTGAAGAGTACTAGTATTGGATATCATGGTGGTAGTGTGTGAGTTGTAACAATGGAGGTGTTGTGTGCAATAATGTTGGATGCTCACTTAAATAAGCATGTCTTAAGTCAAATCAACCATTGAAAAATGTATTAGGGTTAGGGTTTTGCAAGTGATGTGATTATTTAGGTGGGAAAATCTTTTATTTTATTTTTTAATTTTTTAAATTATAGGACACAAGCATGTATGATATTTTCAACATGTTTTACATATCCCAAGAATTCAACTATGTCGGCTAAGATTCTCAATTATTTCTCAAAATGTAAATTAATGACACTCAGTCAATACTGTGTTCATCCCCTTGGTCATTACTGTGTATCTCGGTCATCACTAACACTTTCCTTCTCGACAAACACTCTCTTTGCTCAGCAATTATCTGTCACTCGACAATTACTAATGTTCGGTCGACACTAGATTTGATCAGCATATATTGGCACTTGGTTGACACTAACATCACTCGACTTTAACTAGATTTCTTCACTTTTGCTTGGTTAAGCCTACGTTTCTAGTCTTTCTTCTTCACTTGGTGTTAAAGATAAATAACACATTATCTTGTCAATGTGCCAACTAATCAAGTACCCACTAAAGTATCACACAACTCAACCTTTCCTTACATCCTCTTGTTATCTCCTCTTTTCAAATCCTCTTCATCAATCAAAAGATATGGTACTCTCCTAGATAACAACTATCTTACTGGTTAAGGTTTGACATCAATGACAATATAACAATTGTTTCAATTGTAGTTTCCAACAATCTCCCTCTTTGGCATTGATGGCAACACCACATGAACATCACATGATTCACCATACAATCCAAAATATTTGTGTAACAAATATTCATTAATATCCTTAGCTTCATTCTGATTCACATCCAACACATTTAAGTACCAGCTCCCTCTTGGATAAATTTAGCTTTGTATGTTCACTGAATCTCTTTCTTATTCCCATGCTATATCTCTCCCAATGAATCTCTCCCTCTTTGACAACAATGCCAAAGAAACTTGTATCTATCACTTACATCTTTACCATGTAGATGTTTTCATGTCAGTTTTGTATGTTGTATACTCCCTCTGTCATCTTTCTTATGAGTGATTATCATCTTTTCTTTACTTCTCACAACTCTAGGCAAATCCTAAAGTGTGACCTCTTCTGCATCAATTTATCAGATATTCCAATTAGCACATTTGATGCAGTGCTCCTATATTTTTATAGGTAGCCTCAGTGAGGGGAATCACCCCTAATTTACCTCTAAGGTATTTATGAGCATCTTTAGGTAATGATTTTGTGAATATATTTGCTAATTGTTCCTTTGTATATTCACATATCCCAATCTCACTTCTTTGTCTTGAACCAACTCTCTCAAGTAATGATACTGGATAGTAATATGATTAGTCTTAGTGTGCATACCATGATTCTTTGATATGTTAATAGCACTTGTGTTATCACAGAAAATAATAACCGGCTCAGTGATTTCCTCCTTCATACCTTTTAACAATTGCTTGATCCACACTAAATTTGAGCAATTTACTGCTGCTACTACATACTCAGCTTCTGCTATAGATTGAGAAATGTAGTTCTATTTCTTGCTTGTCCAAGAGACTAATATCTTTCCTAGAAAGAATGGGCCACCACTTGTACTTTTTTTGTCATCAACATTTCCAACCCAATCTATATCAGTGTAAACTTTCAGTTCAAACTTATCATTATTCTTGTAATACAATCCATAGTCCTCTGTTCCTTTTAGATATCTCAATATCCTTTTCACTGCCATCATGTGACTCTCTTTAGGATTTGCAGAAAATCTTGCAACAATACCAACTGCTAGGGAAATATCTGGTCTGCTATGGACAACATATTGTAGCTTTCCAATCATGGATCTATACAGGGTTTGATTCACTTCATTTGTATAATCAGTTTTAGATAAATTTTGTCCAGTAGCCATAGGTGTACTTATTGGTTTGGAATCTTCCATACCAAAATTTTTTAGTATCTCCTTAACATATTTAGATTGAGTAATATAGATACCTTTCTTCATCTGATAGACTTGCAAACCAGCAAAGAATTTGATCTCACCAAACATAGACATTTCAAATTTAGTTTGCATCTCATTTGAAACGTTTTGACATAGGGCATCTTGTCCTCCAAATATGATATCATCAACAAATATTTCAGCTAACAAAATCCCTTTACCTTTTTCAATCTTCATATATAGATTGCCGTTGTCAATTGTCCTTAAAAATCCAATCTTTATCAAATAGTTATGCAATCTCTCATACCATGCTCTGGGGGCTTGTTTCAATCCATACAGTTCCTTGTGTAGCTTGCAAATCATATTCTTCTTGCTTGGGTCAAAAAATCATTCTGGCTATTCAATGTATACTTCTTCTTCCAATCTACCATTTAAAAATGTAGATTTGACATTCATTTGATATACTTTGAATCCTTTATAAGCTGCATATGCAAGTAGAGTCCTTACTCCTAATCTTGCAACTGGGGCAAATGTCTTCCCATAGTCAATGCCTTCCTCTTGTGCATACCCCTTGCATACCAATCTGGCTTTGTTTCTAGTGACTTCTCCATGTTCATTGAGCTTGTTCTTGAATACCCATTTTGTTCCAATAACATTCTTGTCTTCTAGTCTCGGCACTAGTGTCCATGTTTTGTTCTTTCCTATCTACTCTATTTCTTCATTCATGGCTTGTATCTAGTCTTCATTCTCTAAAGCATCTTTCACTGATTTAGGCTCAAAATCACATAGTAAGCATGTATGATCTCTCAACTTACTTCTTATCATGAGTCTAGATTCCTTATCTCCAATAATTTGTTCAGACTTATGATGTCTTCTCACATACTGTGCCAATGTAGGTTCAAATTTCCTTTCTTCTTGGTCTTGATCTTCAAGTTCATCTTGTAAATTCTTTGCCTCTTCTTCTGATTGCTCGGTAGACTCATGTAGTTCCTTGACATCTGGTTTAGGTGCACTACCAACATCTCCTTCTTCCATGTATACAAAAGATCTATAATCTTTAGGCTCTTTCTTGCACTCAAATTCATTCTTTTCTGCATATTCATCAACTATAACATTTGCACTTTCCACAATTTTGTTAGTGTTAAAATTCAAACACTTGTAAGCTTTTCTCTAAGTGGAATATCCTAGGAATATGCCTTCATCACTTTTAGCATCAAGTTTTCCATTTCTGTTGTCTTTCAGTATATAGCATTTACTTCCAAAAACTCTAAAATATTTAACATTAGGTGCATATCCATGCCATAACTCAAAAGGTGTAGCATTTGTACCTTTCTTGATTTGTACTCAGTTCAAGGTATAAATAGATGTACTTACAACCTCTTTTGAGTATTTTTGTGCAACATTCTTTTCAATCATTAGTGTTCTAGCACAATCCATAATTGATCTATTTTTTTCTTTCTACTATACCATTCTATGGCGGTGTCCTAGGTGCAGACATCTGCCTCTTGATTCCTTTATCATTGTAGAATAGATAGAAATCATTTGATATTGTTAGAAATTAATCTTTCCTTGGTAAAATATGTAATTAAAGGATAAACCAAAGTATCCTATATTGTATTTATCCTCTAGTCCAAGTAGGAGGACATGTCATTTTTGTAATTCTTTTAATAAGGAAATTAGATATTCCTCCTTAAGAGGAATCTCACATTTGTCACACAAATAATATGAATGTGACCCTCATCTAAGATGGGAGTTACATTCAAACTCCTCCACTCATCTCTACTTAAAGAGATGCCTCTCACACACTTGCTCAATAATCTTATTTATTCTCTCATTCTTTCTCTCCATATTGTAATGAGCTTTGACCTCCATTTCTCTCTTCTTCCTTAGGATTTGAGCCTCATTCATAATTCACAAAGGTTTTTTTCTTTCGTTTCCCCTTTCAAATCCTTATGGTCTTGCCTTGGTTCTTGGAGCATTTTTGTGAGCTTGTGTTTGATCTCTTGAAGGAAAATCTCTCTATCTCTCTCTCTTAGTGTTTGGTAAATCTCTTCCATTACATACTTTCTTGGATTCTTTCATTACCTTTTTATTTTTATTTTATGATTCTAACATGGTATAAGAGCATGTTTAATCCTTGCTTTTGAGTGTGCATGTAGGGATAGTTGAAGAAAATTTCAGTTGTAAAGGAGAAAGTATTTTTTTGTTATCTAACCATTGTTTTGCAGGTTTTTCTTCATTTATTTTCTTACAATCTAACATCTCACTTCATTATTTCTTTTAAATCTAACTTTTTTTGGATGGCTTGCCGCCAAATCTAAGTTCATTTATTCTTCTTTTTAAGTTTTCTTTAAATCTGTTTCTAACATTTCTTGCAGGATTTTTTTTTTCTCTAATCATTTGTGCAGGATCCGAATCTAATCTATTTGTGTTTTCATTTAAATCTAACTAGGTTTTTTTATAACATTTTCAGTATACTATTATATACATTTTTATCAATTCAACATATTGTACTACATAGGGTAGTTTGCATTTTTTTCTCATCGTTCTCAATAACATTTTTTTTACTTTTAACTTTATCGTGCTCACTGCACTTGTTACAAGCAGTTCATTTTTCATTGAAGATTTTCATTTTTATATCGTTGTTCTTCATCTTATCAAAATGCTACTACCTCCAACTGATATATCTTCTCTGGCCTTCTCTTCAGGTTTTACCTGAGGCTCAAACTTTGGGTCACCCTTTCCAACTTCCCTTTCTCAGGCTTCAAAATCTTTTCACTATCCCCTTCAAATTTATCTTCAAAACTCCTTTTCACCTCCACTTAAAATTCTTAGAACATATAATGGTATTGAATATGTTAACAATGCATTTTGTTCTTACTTGAGATCTTTTGGTATAAAACATGAGCTTATTGTTCTTTGTACACCACAACAAAATGGTGTGGTGGAAAGGAAACATAGAAATATTGTGGAAATGGCTAGATGTATGTTACATGCTAAAGATTTTCATTACAAGTTATGGGTTGAAGCAATGGCTTGTGCCACTTATCTTCTTAATATAACTCCTACTAAAGCTTTGAAAGATATTCCTCCCAAGGAAGCGTGGTCTGGTAGAAAACCAAATTTACAACATTTGAGAATTTTTGGATCTAGGCATATGTTCACACACCCAAAAAAAAAAGGCACAAATTGGATTCTAAATCTTCTCCATTTATTTTTGTTGGGTACGATAAATTTACTAAAGGTTATAGAGTTTATGATCCTACTACTAACAAGGTGCATATTGCAAGAGATGTTGTTATTGCAGAAAATGAAGTACATGATTATTCCACGGCCAAAGATGATGAATTTAAAAGAGGTATTCTTGATCTCATGGAGGACCAACCTCCTATTCTAAACTCTACTCCAAATGCACCTATTTCTATTCCTAATAGTATTAAAAAAGATGATGATGATAGTAACAATGTTTCTACTCCTCGTAGGGATAATTTTGCTCATAATGATGGTAATTATGTTCATAATGATGATGATGAATTTAATCCTCATAGTGATGATGAAAATGATGAATTTACTCCTCATAGTGATGTTTCCATTACTTCTAAGAGAAATCCTAAATGGTTTAAAGATTTAATTAATGAAGGTGATAATTATATTTCTAGAATGGGTGGTCTTAGACCTAGGAGACTTAATTATTGTAACTATGCTTTAATGTCTTCTCTTATGCATTCTAAAGATCCTCAAACTTTTGCTTAAGCTAAAAATCAACCTCATTGGAAAATTGCTATGCAAGAGGAATATGATAGTTTAATTGTTGGAAATTTGGCTGAGTTGGTTACATAGATGTTGTCATTATGGAAACATATGATCTACATGAAGATCAAACAGGTCATAGAGCTAGTATGTCAGAGCACAATGCAAAATTGTCTAAGTATGGGATAGTGTGTTTTTACCAGTGAACCTGATGACAATTTTTGTTTATGATGTTGATTGGAGTAAGTTCAGTGCTTGCACACTTGAACATAGAATCTATAGTGACTATTGAAGACTCATCTCAGAGCTTAAGTCAGTATGACATGTATGGAAGAAGTTATGACAGTTTTACTAAAGACAGTGTCAAGCCAACAGGACAAAATATGAAGACAGAATTGATAAAGAGTTAAGGGATTATTTTGTTTATCAAAATAATGACTTAACAATATAAAGGGAAGACATCCTAGATGTTAACCCTTGGATAAAGTTATTTTGTAATATGATAGTCAACTGAAAAGTTATTAATCTTAATAACTTGTATAAATGTAATTGTAAATTGTAAGAAGGATATCATCAAGAAGTGATATGATGCGAGATATATGATGTATATGTAATAGTGATAGTGAAAGAGTAAAAAAGAGATATTGATGCAAGCAATCTAAGGTTATGTACCTTAACCTAATTTTTTAATCAGTGAATATGGTATATTACTTGTTTGGGCAGTGGGCTCATCTAGTAATCACATTTTGTACTGCCAACTCCTAATAGGTTTGATGCTTCTAACAGGGCCTATAGTCCCTTAATTAGGACTGAGACACTATATGAATGTAATAGACTCCTAACAGGGTCAACATCCTTAACATGATACTTTTGATTAGTGGATCTTTGTGGGTACCATCCCCACTGAGGTTTTCCCTCAGCCAGGGTTTCCTCGAGAACAAATAATGTGTTATGAGTTCTTTAGTTTTATTGCTATGCATGTTGTTTAGCTTCTTATGTCATGCATGTGTAAAGATAATCTGTTATATCCATAATTGGGAAAATGATAAATTTTGTAGAATACTGATTCACCCCCTCTCTCAGTATTCCCTATTTCTAACAATTGGTATCAGAGCTTAGTTACTCAGAAAAGAATCATTCAAGGAAAGCCTAGTAGCTTGAGTAAGATCTCTATGGTTATGAATCAACTAAAGAAGAATCTTGAAGAAGCTCTTGAATAGATTGATATGCTTAATGATGAAAGAGATACTTTGAAAAGAAAATATGATGATGCAAATAACCTCATTGAGAAACTAAAAAACAAGTTGGAAGATTTGAAATCTAAAAAGGAATCTGAAGTTTTTATTGAAGATTGTGATGACAATTTAGAAAAAGAAAAATAGATCCTTAAGCATGAACTGAAGATAGAAAATATGAAGCTAAGTCTGAAAGATGGAAATGGCAATAATGAAGCAAATCTAAAATCTAAGAATGAAAGTCTAAAGACTGAAAATGAATGACTAAAATCTAAACTTGGTAAAGTAACATCTGAACTTGAGAAAGTCAATTTGTAGTATGTTGAACTTCAGAAATACAATGCAATTTTGAAAGGTGAACTGACTCAATCCAAACAACAACTTGAAAGGCTATATTCAACTAGTGATAAGAATGATGAACAAATATCTTATCAAAAACCATTCTATGATAAGACTGGTCTTGGATTCAACACTTTTAAAGCAAATGAAGAAAGCAAGGAACTAGATCTGAAAATATCTAAAAGTATTGATGAGAAGAAGTTTGATGAGACTAACAAATCTAAAGATACACCTAAGGAAGAAGAACCACCTCAGTAAGAGGAATCACAGAAAGGCATGCAAAGAGAATTCAAAGGTAGATATTTTTCTTGTAATACTAATGCTCATATGAAGAGAGATTGCACAGGTAAGAAATTCAAACCTCTTAATGGTTATTGTTATAATTATCATGGTTTTGGACATAGAGCTATTGAATGCAGGAAACCTAAATTTATTGAGAATAATAATAGTAGTAGAATATTTAGGAATACTAACAATGCAGATAAGAAACCCACTGAAGATATGAACAGAAGAAATGGAGTAATATGTTATAGATGCAACAAGGTTGGACACATTGCTAGAAATTGTAGATCATAGATCAATTAGCTTGGACCAAGATATGGGAACAATGAAATTGTTTGTCAAATATGTAACAAGGTTGGACATACAGAAAGGTTTTGCAGAATGAACAATAGAGTTTTTCATCCTAACCCTAACCCTAGAAATCATGCAAAAAGAAATGAATATGCAAGTAACAGTTAGAAAGGATGATGTAGTAATTCAGATGAAGTGAAGTTTATCAAAAGCACAGATGAAGGAGACATATTCAACATTGAAGGTAATCAGGAAGGTGAAGTATTAAAAGGTAAGAATGAATCTTTACTTGACCCATCTCAAAGTACTTAATTTATGAAAATTTTAGTAGAATAGGAACTTAGATTAGTGTAGAAGTAGATGTATGATGAATTGAGTCTTGCACAATTAATGTAAGGTATTATATGATGTTCTAATGCTATGGTTTAGAGTGCAAAGAAAAATATTATGTTTTTCCAAATCACAAGAAGTTTTAAGTTTTGTAGGTTAGCAGAATCAACTTTTTGGAAAGAAGCGGCAAAAGAATTGAATGTGATGTCAGATCTAAGTGAGATTGAATTAATAAAAGGTCATGATTGGTATTATTTGATCATCAAAGAGAATTCAAGTGTTAAGGAGATCAAAGAGAAGTGATTGGAAGCATTTTGAAAGGATTTGGGGATGAATTTTGTGCCAAATCTACGGAAGCCCTAAATCGTGAAATTGAGGTATTTTACTTGATAGATCTTTAAATTAGTAAAGGGATTACAGGTAAACATGGATGTTTCTTTGATTCACAATGTCAGAGATAAAAATAGACCTAAGATGAAAAGGGAACCAATAGAACCCTTGGAAGATGATCCTAGGTTAGCTTTATCATCCGTACTAGATGGAGTTTTACATCTAGAGAATGTTAGAAGTTATCTTGGATGCAAACTAGAGACTATTAGTGATAGTGATTTCACCAAGGAATATCGGAAGATCTACAATCAGGACATGACATTGAAAGAAGGATTTGAACATTTGAAAGATAATGAGATCATTAAGTACATGCATTGCAGTATGAATTTGATAATGAAGAATGTACTAAGATAATTCTAAGAAAAATTCATAATGGGAAGTTTTGGTTAGAAGATACAGTGATAGATATTATAGCTAATTTGATTCATGAAGTTACTGGACTATCTAAAATTGGAGCCATTCCTTTAAATGAGAAGAACATGAGGAAAATTGTCATAGACAACACAAATTCATCCTATAATGGTAGAGGAATTATGATTAGTAAGATTCAACAAGATGATGTCAGATACTTATGTAAGATCCTAACCACTAAGTTTTGTGTAAACTCAAGAGAGGATGACATGGCAGCTAGAATGATACATGCAGCTTATCTAATGTGTGTTGACAAAGTACAAGTTGATATGTGTGAGATTTTGAGAATTCAACTATTTGAGAATTTGGAAAAGATTAAGAAAACTAAGTACACACAGTTTAGATTCTCATCCTTAATCACTTATATGTTTTTTCATCGATTGAGAAGATTTCCTTACAACATTGGAAATGATTGGAATGATGGCCAAACTAAAATGGAAAGGATTAACCTACTGTACAGGAGGCATGCTATTGATAAAGTGAATGAGAGTGTAGTATTGGTAATCAAGACATTTTAGGATATAGTGTCTAGCAGATCAAGGATCCCACAGTCTCTTGTGGAGAAGTATAAAAATGAGATATGTTTCATGGTTGATACTGACTTTACCTACATTGAAGCAGTAGAACCTAGAACAGAGTTCATAGACCCTCTTGGATATGAGATATCTGAGGTAGAGATAGAAGAGTATGTGAGCAGGTTACTTAAGTGCAAGTTGGACACTCACTATAACAGGTGTAGACACGTAAAAATGGACAAAGTGATTTTAAATTGCAAAAATCAATAAAATGGCTCGAAATCATCAAAATGCATTAATTCAATAAAAAAGGGATCAAATCAATTAGAATGGACATAATTAAACACTAATAAATTTGGGGCCATTTTGCGACGGCTATGTGTCACCATTGTGACGGGTATGTGCCGCTATAGCGACAGTGATAGACGTCGTAGTTTTTTAGTCACAATTTACGACGTCTATGGGTTTCCGTCACAATTGCGACACCCTGCCATCACAATGTCATTGCTTCACCCATTTAGCGCCTCCGTCGCATTGCGATGGCAGGGCGTCACAATTGCGATGGTCCTCCGGAGTAATTGTGATGGGCCTGGGCGTCGCCAATATGGCACCGCCATCGCAGTTGCTTCGGTGGACCGTTGTAATTGCGACGGTCCGCCGAAGCAACTGCGACGGGCCTGGGCATCGCCAATATGGCACCGCCGTCGCATCTCTTGGGAGGGCCGTCGCAATTACGACGGTTCTGGGTAGAATTTTAAAAAAAAAATTATTTAATACATTGCTAATGAACCACATTAATGCTTTTTTCCTTCAACAAATGAGGACAGTCACTCTAAAGACAACATGATAATGTACACTCACTGTAAGTGTACATTATCATGTTGTCTTTACAGTGACTATCCTTATTCAAGTGGCAATTACACAAGGGACAATCACTGTGAGATGTCCTCATTTGTGACAAGGACAGTCACACATGAGGACATCTCACAGTCACTGTCCCTTGTGTAATTGCCACTTGAATGTATTGCTATTCAACCACATTAATGCTTTTCTTCTTGAACAAATGAGGATAGTCACTCTAAAGACAACATGATGATGTACACTCACTACAACTGTACATTATCATGTTGTCTTTACAGTGACTGTCCTCATTCAAGTGGCAATTACACAAGTGATGTAGAGTGGTCTGCAGAAGTGGTTAGCAGAGTGCATAGGGTTTCACCAAACACCTATCTCCACTAACCTTGGAGACCAAATAATTGTTCACACACCTTCTCTTTGATGCCCTAGGAAATCTCAACTCATAATACAACCCTCTTATTCAGCCCAATATGCTGCTATTACACCATTCCCATCATTTCATTAAGGAACACTTCACTGTTTCCTGCAAATCATCAGCCTTCTCGCACTAGTGCTACATAGAATAAGTTAGATTTCTATTTTACATGTCAATAACAAGCCTCCCATGAAGTCTGGGCCCTTGGGATTCATGGGAGGTTCATTTATTTAAAGAAAACCTTTGACTGTTACAGAAAATTAGTAGAAACTGCCAGTTTATATGTTAGCAGGCGTAAGTACTTCTTCAAAATAGAATTAAAATTGATGCAAAAGTGAGTAGAATGTAGTAAATAAACTTTCTAGTTCATAAACATATCATTCAACAATGAAGAATTCAATAAAACATTGAAACAACATTAAAATGAAAGCTAGGACTTACTAGGACTTTTATGACTCTTGACTGGCAAAGTACATTGTTCATTACAATATGCCATTATTGGCCTTAAAATATCCCAGTTGACATGTAGGGTTGCCTTTGATCATCTAGTTCCATCTTGTTCCAAGGTGCTCCTAGTTGACTTGATAGGTGCCCCTGCACCAACAAGGGATAGTCACTGTGAGATGTCCTCATTTGTGACAAGGACAGTCACACATGAGGACATCTCACAGTGACTGCCCCTTTTGTAATTGCCACTTGAATGTATTGCTATTCAACCACATTAATGCTTTTCTTCTTCAACAAATGAGGACAGTCACTCTAAAGACAACATGATAATGTACACTCATTGCAACTGTACATTATCATGTTGTCTTTACAGTGACTGTCCTCATTCAAGTGGTAATTACACAAGGGACAATCACTGTGAGATGTCCTCATTTGTGACAAGGATAGTCACACATGAGGACATCTCACAGTGACTGCCCCTTATGTAATTGCCACTTGAATGTATTGCTATTCAACCACATTAATGCTTTTCTTCTTCAACAAATGAGGACAGTCACTCTAAAGACAACATGATAATGTACACTCACTGTAAGGACAGTCACAAATGAGGACATCTCACAGTGACTATCCCTTGTGTAATTGCCACTTCAATGTATTGGTATTCAACCACATTAATGCTTTTCTTCTTCAACAAATGAGGACAGTCACTCTAAAGACAACATGATAATGTACACTCACTGCAACTATACATTATCATGTTGTCTTTATAGTGACTGTCCTCATTCAAGTGGCAATTACACAAGGGACAGTCACTGTGAGATGTCCTCATTTGTGACAAGGACAGTCACACATGAGGACATCTCACAGTCACTGTCCCTTGTGTAATTGCCACTTGAATGTATTGCTATTCAACCACATTAATGCTTTTCTTCTTCAACAAATGAGGACAGTCACTCTAAAGACAACATGATAATGTACACTCACTATAAAGATAGTCACAAATGAATCTCACAGTGACTGTCTGATGTAGAGGGAAGGGTGGTGGTATCAAATGCACAAGTAGGTTTAGAAATTTCAGAGGTTAGACACTTGGGCTTATTCAACAATCTTAAATACTTCAAGAACTTGACTATCAAGGCTATCCTAAAGGATGGATTTGAGTTTTAAGGCTTCACTTTACTTGGTTTCAAGATTCTGAGACTCTCACTCAATTCCCATATCCCATTTCACCAATGTTCTCACAAACTGGTCACAAAAAGCTTAACAGGCTGTCTAAACCCTGCAACAGACTTAAAAAGGGAATAATTCTAACTTTTCTCAAAACATTTGATGAGGTAACAACATTTATGGATACCCTCTTTGGAGTTCAACAACATATCAAAAGTTTTTATACTGTTGCTTTGGACAAACACCCTTGTTCGACACTGCTACCCTGTTTCAATGCACTAAAATCTACTAAATTTTCAAAGGAAGTATGGGTTAAAGATCTCCTAGCTCCCAACTCCTGGACAGTGTCTAGTTATGTCTCCAATTGCTCAATTCCAAAAGGAATTAGACACAAATGCTCTGCAACTACAAAACCCCAATTTGTTGTCTTCGAACCCTGTCAACTAGGGCTTCCTCAATCTACTGTCTCCACATGACCTTGCAATGAATTGGTGGTAGATTCACCATCAAATGAACATTGTATACTATTCCCAAGCATTAAACATATGCCTTATGTGGACAGATCACCCACTGCTACACCTTAGCACACTTCCAATGCCGTTTTCCACTGTTCTTGTTTGTGATCACACTGTTCTCCCACGCGGTTCTGCATATATTTAGATTAGAATCATATAATACAGGTTAGCAAATGTCATTCCATGAATTAGGCCTATCAATTCATGGAATGACCTCAATCGCCCCTAAACTTCTACTGTAACAGAAAACTAAGATATAGAACATTGTTTCAAGACAACTTGTGCAACAGCAAACTTAATAGATTGTAACACTCATCAATCTGCAATTCGAAGGATAACAAATCTCCCTCAGAGCATATGGAATTCGATCAATTCAAAATGAGATTCAAAATGAATTAGTTTACATAAACTAGATGCTTTATTGCTCACTGTTTCCCCAAAATGGTACACACAGGTTCACTGCAATGTTTGGAAACATAACAAAAGAAAATGAAATGATTAAAGAACCCTGTCAAAGCATTTCAATTTCAAACCAAGCCAATAAAGTTTCAAAATAGAAATCAAATTGCAAGAAACAGCAGTCTTGTATTGCTTGTCGAGCATAAATTAATACACCAATCTCCTCTCTGTTTAGTAACAGAGCCTTTATCTAAATATAAAGGATTCTAATATAACTTCTTCTAATAGATTCAACTATCAACCAAGTGTTACAACTCGAAACACAACTAACTAAGAACTAATCTTCAACCAACTTTCGTTGAGTTGAATGTTTAAACTTAACACATACCAAACTAAAACTAGCCGTTGGATTTTGAAAGTTCAAAATTCCAACTTACAATTTATTAAATTCTTTAAAACAAAAGACCACTAACTTACTAATTTGGATCTTTTATGATCATTAAACTCTTCTAGACTCCAATTGTAGTGCTTGGACAATCTTAGTCCATTATAATTTGTCTTTTAGTCCTATTAAGGACATTACAATTTAATTGAAGAATTGCGATATTTTACTAACATTACAGGTGCTAAGATCCACCAAGTGATCTGTTGTCCTTGATTAAGCATTCCATCCTCTTGTTTAGCCTTGATGTTCTTTGAAGTCTCCTTTATCTTCGACCATGGATTAAATGTTGGAGGTGCTCCTGCACCACTGTCCCTTGTGTAATTGCCACTTGAATGTATTGCTATTCAACTACATTAATGCTTTTCTTCTTCAACAAATGAGGACAGTCACTCTAAAGACAACATGATAATGTACACTCACTGTAAGGACAGTCACAAATGAGGACATTTCACAGTGACTTTCCCTTGTGTAATTGCCACTTGAATGTATTTCTATTCAACCACATTAATGCTTTTCTTCTTCAACAAATGAGGACAGTCACTCTAAAGACAACATGATAATGTACACTCACTGCAACTGTACATTATCATGTTGTCTTTACAGTGACTGTCCTCATTCAAGTGGCAATTACACAAGGGACAGTCACTGTGAGAACTTCTCATTTTGTGAAATTACATAAGGTACTTTCTTGTCAACATATGTTGTATACTGAACTTGCAACTCTATTATCTGATTATGCATTATAGTTGGGTGTTTTCTTATGTTGTTTCGTGATTGTTTTGTTGGTATTTTTAGGTAATTCAATGGATCTCATTGATGATATTGATGATGATGATGATGATATTGAAATTGAAGGAGAGATTATGAGGAGGAGAAGACTCCTTCTTGTTATTGTAGTTGTTCTTGCCACCCTTGTCGCGGCCATAGGGGAGTATATAAAAGAAGGTAGTCAAAAAATGCGTAAGCGCACAAGAGATGCAATTCCTTTTTATAAGTGTGTTATCAACTCCAATGAGATGGATTTCCATGACCAAATACGCATGACTAGATGATCTTTCTTTAAACTAGCCAATATTCTAAGGCAAAAAGGAAGCATCAAAGATATAGAATTCCTCACGTTAGAAGAACAATTAGTCATGTTCCTCCATACTCTTGGCCACAATCTGAGGAATCGTAAGATTGCCCATAACTTTGGGCACTCTGGAGAGATAGTAAGCTGATACTTCCACAAGGTCTTGAGGGCTATCTTGGCACTCCATTCGGATTATTTTATACCCCCTAGTCCAAACACTCCTCGAGAAATTACTGGGAAGGCCCGTTTTGATCCATACTTCAAGGTATATCTCTCAGTGGTTTAAGTTTGTTTAGAGTTTTAATCCTATTATTGTTTGATTAGACCTATGATTTATTTGAGTACAGGATTGTGTGGGAGAAATGGATGGATCCCATATACCAGTCATTGTGGATATCAACTTGCAAGCTAAATATCGCGATAGAAAAGGCAACTTGTCGCAAAATGTTATGGGAGTGTGTTCATTTGATTATAAGTTTCAATACATCCTTGCTGGTTGGGAAGGGTCTGCTACAGATAGCTGTGTTCTAGCTTCAGCTCTATCTAGAGCTGATCCATTGGTAGTTCCCCCAGGTTTGTAAAATATGATTATATTATTGAAGCATACGAAAAATAAGACAACGTTATGACAATGACATTTTGCTTTGTTTAGGTAAATATTATTTGGTCGATGCTGGATATCCTAACATACCAGGATTTCTCGCACCTTATCGGTGCACACGCTACCACCTAAAGGAGTTTTCAAGAGCAAACCCAATAAACACCTCACACGAGTTGTTTAATCATCGACACTCCTCGCTTAGGAATGTAATAGAGCGTACATTTGGGATATTGAAGCAGCGTTTTCCTATATTGAAGCATGCGACATCTTATCAAATCAAGACACAAACACATATTGTTTTGGCATGTTGCATACTTCAAAACTTCATTACGATAGAGGACGGCCTTCCATCTGAAAACTTCAAGAACAAGCTGAAAACTTGGAAACAAGGGTATAGAGTTATGAAAGACTTGAGGAATACAAGTGGCTTAGCTTGGAATGAGACTACCCAAACTATGGATGCTGATGATAGTGTTTGGGATGAGTTGTTGAAGGTAACATGGTCTTCAAATCTCCTTTTCAGTTGAATATATCTTTTTAAGTAATGAAGGACCAATAATGAATTCAATTGTTATGCCATGATACAGAGAAAGGAATTTAAAAATGCCAGAATGTATAAGAGGCAGCCATTTCAATACTACAATGAATTATCCTGTATTGTTCGGAATGACATAGCTGAGGGCACTGTAGCTGCAACAGCTCAAGAGACGGAGGAGGATTTCATTGATGATGAAGATTTTAGTTATCATGGTATGGATAATGCATGTTTTGAGACTGCTGCTGATTTGTCTAATGATGATAACGAATCTATTGATACACCTACATCGAACCAATCTACTGCAAGCGGCAAAGATAACCCTTCAACATCGTCAAGGAAGCAAAAGAGGAGGAGGGGAACATTGGCAGGTTCGTTGGATTCGATTTGTGAAGTGATCAAAGATCTATCTGCAGGCATTACATCAGGCCTTGCACAGCCTCTGAAAGTGGATAAATCATCTAGTTTGAGAAATGAGGCAGCGGAGTTGCATAAAGCACTTAAAGCAATCCCTGGCCTTCGCGACTCTACTATAATTGAAGCATACGAAAAGTTAATGCATGATCCACAATCAGCCGCATTGTTCTTGACAATGGATGAAGGGGAGAGAATCCAATATATGAAATTGAAGTTTGGACTTTAGTTGATCGATGTTTATTAGGTCTTCTGTTTAAAATCAAAACTAATGTTTAAAATCAAAACTAACTAACGTTTCTCTCCATTAAGACTATGTAATGCAGTATGAAGATATTTGATAGAATGAATGGAATGTCATTGGTTTAAGTTGAACTACTAATCCATTTTCAAGTTTTGAGAGTTGTGTTGAAGGGTTGTGCTTGGAAAAGTTGATGTTGTCTTTTAGATTTCAAATGCAATTGGTTTCATGTAATTTTGTTAAGTTTTGAGCAAGATATGATAAAAATACCATTGGCTGCCCTGAAAGTTTGTTTTTTCTAAAAGTTACAATTTGAAAATAGGCATGGTATGGCTCTGTACAGTCTGGTACGAACCTGCACATGATTGATAATGTTGATATTGTCTTTTACCTTTCAAAGACAGTTGGTTTCATGAAATTTCATTGGATTTTGATTAAGTTATGGTATTTTTCATGTTGACTGTCCTGACCCTAACTAGGATTTCCAGCGAGAGTAATAAATTCATAACCAGAGTTTCCATGGTTGAAAATTGATTAGGATCTTGTATGTTAGGTTGAAGCACTCCTTCCTTTGCATTATTATTGGTATTAGAGCCAAGATCATGCTAGGATAATCATGTAAACAGTAAAATTACTCTACAGCTGTTCATTTTATGTACTCTTTATGTATCTGATTTGCAGATTTATCCATGACACAAATGAGGACATCTCACAGTGACTGTCCCTTGTGTAATTACCACTTGAATGAGGATAGTCACTGTAAAGACAACATGATAATGTACACATACAATGAGTGTACATTATCATGTTGTCTTTACAGTGACTGCCCTCATGTTGTATATTCTTCTCTGTAGATGCTACTGTGTGCTAGGGAAATTCTTAGAAGTGTTGGTATATTCTTAGAACTTGTTACACCTTGGATATTCTTCTCTGTAGATGCTACTGTGTTCCGTGGTCCAAACAGGCCCATAAATGTGGTTGAATAGCAATACATTCAAGTGGAAATTACAAATATTATAATGTATCTATCTAGTCCTCATGACTGCTCATGACAGTACAAGTGATATTTTTTTGGGGGTGGGGAAAGGTTCGAGACTTTCAGCTGTATGAAGAATCCTTTCTACCTAATACAAAAATGCACCCCATAAAACATCTGATTGGTTCGAGTATCTTTGAACTATTTGGGTCTGTTGACAACACTAGACCAATGTCTATAGAATGACTAATTTCATGAAAGACAATGGCTCTATCTGACAGAGAGTCCATGCTTGGCTTCATGACTTGATGCATTTTACGTTGCCTTTGGGTGAAGATAGGGAACTGTAACTAGTATCAGTATTGAACATGCTTTTACTAGAACTGCTTGTGCTAATGAATCAGAGAAAAATTACCTTTGTCCTTGTTGAAATACATGTTGCATATATATATATATATATATATATATATATATATATATATATCTTGACACGTACATATGTGTTTCTTAATCATGAATTGGGTGTTTGCCTGTCAAGCATCAATTTGGTCTCTAGGAATTGTGCATTCTCTCTTACTTTTGAAAAAGCATTTGAGCACTGTGCTAACTAATGAAAACTCTCTGTTTTGAGGCCCATAAACTGATCTTTTTACAGAATCTTGACCATAAAAAAAGAGAGTGATGGAACTCAATCCTCTTTGAATGAGGTCCCACCTGCTCTACTTTTGGGTCACCGCACTATATAATGAAAGTGCTCATTATTGGCCACTTCCTTCACTGTTGTTTAGGATATGCTCAAGAGACCTACTACCATTTTTTGGATACTATCCAAAATAACACGCAAATCAAGGGGAGCAGCATGCAACACAAGGGGATGGGAATAATATGAAAAAGAGTGAATTTAGTACAATGAGGAGGACAACAGAGATGCCTTTAAAGGGTAAAACAACAAATATAAGATTTTATAATACCATTTCAAATATGATTTGTTTTATTACAAATTAGAAGTATCAGGCTTGTCATGTTCATCTTTTTCTTCATTTCCTACAAACTCCATTTGAAAAGGAACACACCCTTCCTCCATGAGATAACTTTTCCACCAATCCACTTCTGAAGCATTCACAAACCCTATCCACTTTTGGAGAAAGGATCACTAGTTTTACAGTGTTTGACCTAGAAGAAAGAGCATAATTATTCTCATTTGCATAGCCCATTAGATAAGGAACATAAATTGTGGCTTCAACTAAACCATTATATATCTCTTTCGAAGAGCTATATAACAAGGGTGTTTAGGAATACATACAATATTGAATGCTTGGAGCAAGGAAAAAGATGAAATGGATACACTAGTGATAGATAACAAGGTGTTAAAATTTTGGTTTGCCATGGGAGACAAAGTGAAAAGATGTATGGTATGTGAGGCAAATTCATCTTCTACCACAAAGTCCCTATTTAATTCAAAACCAAATATAACACAAAAGCCATTCCTATTTTGTATAGTTTCTCCACACATATTTAGCATAGAAGTTTCTAGTTTAATTATAGAAATAGTTTGTAAAGTGTCTGGTTCATGTGTGTGAGCCTACTTCATGTGTGTGGATTATAAGCATGCACTGTCAGAGTGTCTGAATATTGAGTGTCTTATTGCTATTGCTATTGTTTAATTTTGGGATTGTTGATATAGGTGCATTATTGAAATCGGTTTGATGGCTCTGATCAATGTGCCAAGTTGTTGATGTGGTGGTGGGCAGTGCCAGTTGAAGATTTCACGGTCAGTGGAGAACCCTGGATGACAATATTGGTGTTGTCCAAACAAAAAAAAGGTTACTAATGTGTATATATTTAATGTTTGTAATGTAACTACTATTTATTATATTTAATGTTTGTAATGTAAATAGTATTCAATACTAATGTAGATTGGGTATCGCAGGGCTATCATGATTGTGGGTACTTTAGATGGGTCGATGACAACCCATCTACATCTATTCGCCCATCTCCAGTTATCCATGATCCAGACATCTGCCCATCTCCACTCATCCACAATCCATGATTTGAGTGCAATAGTTGTCAAGCTAGGACAAACGAAATTAAATTTTCACACATCTACTTATATTGCTATAAAATAATGTGCTATAACCCTACAACAACTCAAGCAACTAAAAATAGGTCCAAAATCCAAGGTAATATAATTTGGTTGTGAGACACCTACCTATAAATTTTAGACCTTATAAACTTTACAAAATATCCTTAAAGAGTGAAAATCTTAGTAGAAAATATTGCAAGGTTACATATAGAAATGTTCATAACACACTTACCTTTTACGAATCTAATATTGTGTCACTAAATAGGACTGTATACATAAGAGGCATTCAAGTTTTTATGAAATGAGATTTTCTTAGCCAACACAAACTTAGCTTAAGACAGATTCCTTCTATTACAAAGCATCTCTCTACTTCATACCTCCATATTCCTGCTAGCAATTTCATCCATTTGTTGAAGATGTTGCTGCCTCCCGTGCTCATCTTCCTTGAATCAAAGATGAAGCTTGACCACTGAGAAAATACACTGATTCTGCAAATGCCTCAATTGTTTTTGAAATTCTAAAGCTTCAGCCCTATATGTTGTTGTTGCTTCCCTGCCATGCAAGAAAAACAAGACAAAATAATTAATATGCATTAAGCTAGTGACACAACTAAGTATGAAAAATGCTCCAAGTTATGATAAAATTGTGAAAATAATTTAAACTTCAAAATTCTACGTCTCTAACAAAGAGCCACAATGCAATGATGGTTGTATATAAATTTTCATGCAAACTAGTTCATTCAGAGTGGTAAAATATGATTGCATCCACATTAGTTAAACTACCTACAGTTTTTGAAATCTATGCTAGATCGATCATCTTGACTTTTTTGGAGAAATTTTTTCTTCAGTTCTGAAAATAAGACTCAAATAACAAGTTCTGTACAAAATTTGAGACATTACTAATTGAGGACAATGTGTATTTTTATGGCACTGAAAGTTTGTGTCTTACAGGCAATGTGCAAGACTATTTATCAAAATGGTTTTATGAAAGCTCCAGGCTATATATGTTATAGTGGAGAAAGTTCAATATGTTCCAAACTTCCAACAAAATAATCAGATGCAATATTTCTTTAGTGTTAGTAATTTATAGTAGCTCCAATGGCATCCAAGACCTTAAAAAATAAAAGAAATTTTTAAAATTAATATCACTAGAATACTTCCATTTTCACACACCAGCCTTTGCATTATTGCTTGTTTGTTTCAGGTATGCACCTTATTTTTATTGGCATATAGAAAGGCTAAAAAACCAACAAGGATGAAGTATCAAAGCCACAAACTCTAGCCACTGGAACTTCTAACTTCATCGTGACTACATATCAACTATCAGATACACCAATGACCCAATTATATTTAACATTTATGAAAATCAAATTAATTTGGAATTGAATACTAAGCACAATTCCATTAGGAACATGATAACATATTCTTAAGAAATAATGCTCTACAATAAAAGTGGCTATTTCTGCACCAAACACTCTAGTAATAGGGGTCTCATGACTAAACTGAACAAGAGAGCTTACATCTGAATGTGTGAAATATCTAGAGTTTCATGTGTGAAGTCTGATAGAAGCTCTTTATAACAGGAAAGAAAAAGGTAATAGCAATTAACCAATCAACAATACACAAAAATCAGAAAATAGCAATTATCAAATCATAAACTTATAAAGAAATCAAATGATCATAAAGAATAGAGTGCTCTATTTATTATTGAAGGCTCTATTTCCTTTACAACTTGCATACCACAAAGAAATAATCTCAATATTAAAACCTTGGTGCCTAGAGATTGACGATGGTGAAAACTACATTTTACTAATTGTACCGTTAATTTTCTTTATTCGAATTAAGTCTAACGAGCTAAAGGAAGCTATTAGAGCATGAATCTATGTTTTAGTTACAATAATCCATGCAAGCAATTTATTATGCAAACAAAGTGACTAAAATAAGACTACTATTTGATTGGTCATTTCCATTTTTGTCAGTGGTTTTTCGATCTGGGTGAAAAAAGAAATTCCCATAATTAGTCTCTCATCCAAGGTGAGCGGTATACCTTGCCTAGAATAGTAGGGCATTCAGGTAAGGAAAACAATTGGATTTGGAAAAATTAGGTTTCTTAATGCATGGTGATCTCTCTCTGATTAATGACCATCTATCTTTTGAATCAAGTTGATTAGGTTAATATCTAAATGCACAAATAGTAGATATTCTAAGATGGTCCTGGATAGAATTAAAAATAATAATTATTTAATACATTGCTAATGAACCACATTAATGCTTTTTTCCTTCAACAAATGAGGACAGTCACTCTAAAGACAACATGATAATGTACACTCACTGTAAGGACAATCACAAATGAGGACATCTCACAGTGACTGTCCCTTGTGTGATTGCCACTTGAATGTATTGCTATTCAGCCACATTAATGCTTTTCTTCTTCAACAAATGAGGACAGTCACTCTAAAGACAACATGATAATGTACACTCATTGTAAGGACAGTCACAAATGAGGACATCTCACAGTGACTGTCCCTTGTGTGATTGCCACTTGAATGTATTGCTATTCAGCCACATTAATGCTTTTTTCCTTCAACAAATGAGGACAGTCACTCTAAAGACAACATGATAATGTACACTCACTGTAAGGACAGTCACAAATGAGGACATCTCACAGTGACTGTCCCTTGTGTGATTGCCACTTGAATGTATTGCTATTCAGCCACATTAATGCTTTTTTCCTTCAACAAATGAGGACAGTCACTCTAAAGACAACATGATAATGTACACTCACTGTAAGGACAGTCACAAATGAGGACATCTCACAGTGACTGTCCCTTGTGTGATTGCCACTTGAATGTATTGCTATTCAGCCACATTAATGCTTTTCTTCTTCAAAAAATGAGGATAGTCACTCTAAAGACAACATGATAATGTACACTCACAGGAGTGTACATTATCATGTTGTCTTTAGAGTGACTATCCTCATTTTTTGAAGAAGAAAAGCATTAATGTGGCTGAATAGCAATACATTCAAGTGGCAATCACACAAGGGACAGTCACTGTGAGATGTCCTCATTTGTGACTGTCCTTACAGTGAGTGTACATTATCATGTTGTCTTTAGAGTGACTGTCCTCATTCTGTAAGTGTACATTATCATGTTGTCTTTACAGTGACTGTCCTCCTTCAAGTGGCAATTACACAAGGGACAGTCACTGTAAAGACAACATGATAATGTAGAGAAACGTTGTCATTTGTATTTTCAACAGCGCTGAGAGAGGTTCCCTCTGTGAAATCACAGCTACAATTTCTGAGTACGTTGGGTTTATTTTTCTTTTGTCATTATTATGTAATCTGGTATTCAGCTGTTAGAGAGCTAAAATACCCAGAAATGAGGACATATCTGTGTTGAATTTATTGTTAGCGGCTTTGGTTATTTAGAATGCTTCCCCACAATACTTAATAGGATGCATTTGGTTTTCAAAGCTTTCACTGACTTGGATTCAAGATTCTAAGACTTTCACGTGCCTTGCTTCAGTTGTTTCTGCAAACAAATTGTGTGCCTTTTGTATGCTTCCACATTTTATATACATGTCCATCAGGGTAGTCACCACCACTATATTTGACAAAAACCCATCTTCAATTACTTTTTGGTGAATTTCCCTACCCTGTTCTATGACTGTACCTCTAGTTTTAATGTATAAAAATGACCCAAATTTTAAAGGAAGTATATGATAAATTCCACCTAACACTTCCTAATCCCTGGACAGTGTCTTCTTACACTTTGAAATAAACAATTCCAAAGGGAATTAGCCTCTAGGGCTCTGCAACACCCAAACCCACAATTCTTGGCTCTAAACCCTTCTTAACTAGGGCATTCTCAATCACCCAATTCTACACCCTTCAAATCCAAATTAGTGGATGATTCACCATCTCACAAACATTATACAATGTTCCACATTATAACAATCCACCCTTGCTTGGATAGATCACTCATTGCTATACATTAGCATTCAACTCAAGGTGATTTCCCACAGTTTATCCTGTGATCACACTGTTTTCCACAAAACTTTGCCTATGCAATGTCAGTACTTAATAATACAAGTTAGTTATTGTCATCCCATGAATATTAGGCCTTCTATGTTACAACAAAATCAAAGTAAACTCATTCAAAATGGTTTAGAATGGATGAAAGAAATCCTTCTAACTCATGTATGTGTTAGTTCAAACAAATGAGGATAGTCACTCTAAAGACAACATGATAATGTACACTCACAGTAAGTGTACATTATCATGTTGTCTTTAGAGTGACTATGCTCATTTGTTGAAGAAGAAAAGCATTAATGTGGCTGAATAGCAATACATTCAAGTGGCAATTACACAAGGGACAGTCACTGTGAGATGTCCTCATTTGTGACTATCCTTACAGTGAGTGTACATTATCATGTTGTCTTTAGAGTGACTGTCCTCATTCTGTAAGTGTACATTATCATGTTGTCTTTACAGTGACTGTCCTCCTTCAAGTGGCAATTACACAAGGGACAGTCACTGTAAAGACAACATGATAATGTAGAGAAACGTTGTCATTTGTATTTTCAACAGCACCGAGAGAGATTCCCTCCATGAAATCACAGCTACAATTTCTGAGTACGTTGGGTTTATTTTTCTTTTGTCATTATTATGTAATCTGTGTTAGAGTAATCATACTTTATGCTTATTAATTAAATCACTTTGGTTTAATTAATTAAGTCATTTATTACTCTATTTACTTAAGCTATCTTTTAGGTGCATTATAATTAATATATTTATTAATTATAATGTGCAACCTAGCTTTATTTTTTGCTTTATAGCTTTAGGGTTTTATTGTTCACCTATATGGTTGAACCCTTTGTACATTCTTTTTTAGATAATTCACTTATTGGATCATAATAGAGATTGCTCTTTGCATGTCCATAAGATGTCTTTGGCTTTTTGGCCTCCATGATTTTTCTTGCTTCTGTGCTTTGCTTCTTCCATGTGACAGGGTTATGCATGCAGGTGTTCTTGGGAGATTAGTATTTCACCTAATCTAACAATCTGGTATTCAGCTGTTACATAGCTAAAATACCCAGAAATGAGGACATATCTATGTTGAATTTATTGTTAGCGGCTTTGGTTATTTAGAAGTTTAATTTTATTTGTTCATCTTTCAAGCACAAACATTTTGTGGACCGTAACGTCTTCATTGTTTCGGGTATGCAATGAAACAGCCCTAACTTGTGACTACCTTCACAGTACTGCAAAACCGAAGAGGGAAAAGCAAGTTAGGATGGAAATAAACAAACTTAAAACTCAGACTTAAGAAAGATGAAGGCAATGCTTCAAAAGGCCGATGCCCTAAACATGGGAAAACACAATACCACCATTAAACAATGCCCTAGTCATCATATCAATGCTGCTAGCTCCGTACCAGTATGCTGACTGCTCACTTTCATCCTGTGATAAAGGTAACTTCATTAATCATACTTGAAATGGCAGCATACGAACTAAAGCTGATGAACATTTATAAACTAAAAGTTTAAAACTATAGATTACAAATGTAATAGTTTCATATGAAAAGAACTTGATGTCTGAAATTTACCATTAGAAGTATCCAAAGGAATACCACAGTACTGTTGAACTTGGAGAATCGGAGATGATCTACACAGCAAGGTTCAACAGCTGTAAGGACTGTTACACCATCTTTAGCATTTGAATACATTTTCTTCTTGGCTTCTGGTGGATCCTCAAAGACCCCCAATGAAATTTTCCCTACAATTATCAATTGTTTGTCAGTATGAGATATTAATAAATAAACATTAATCACAATATTAGGCAAACAATGTTCTTGATGTCTGAATCTAAATCACAGAAAGCTCTAATAAAGCAGTTCTCAGTTTCACATTAAACTAAGTTTCAATTTCAAATGGTTATAATAATTTTTGCAAGTTATAAGTAGCTGGTTACAGTATATGACATAAAAAGAAAAAAAATCATTTCTATTCTTTTCTTCTTTTTCTCTTTCAACGAAGCTTTTGCACCACACAAATGCATACCAAGAATTTCTCAGGAGGTTTCAAGACCATTGCATACCAAACTTCTTCTTTGTAGATGCTACTGTGTGTTGTGGTCCAAACGGGCCCATAAATGTGGTTGACTAACAATACATTCAAGTGGAAATTACACAAGGGACAGTGATTGTGAGATGTCCTCATGTGTGACTGTCCTTGTCACAAATGAGGACATCTCACAGTGACTGTCCCTTGTGTAATTGCCACTTGAATGAGGACAGTCACTTTAAAGATAACATGATAATGTACACATACAATGAGTGTACATTATCATGTTGTCTTTACAGTGACTGCCCTCATGTTGTATATTCTTCTCTGTAGATGCTACTGTGTGCTAGGGAACTTCTTAGAACTATTGGTATATTCTTAGAGCTTGTTACACCTGGGATATTCTTCTTTGTAGATGCTACTGTGTGCCGTGGTCCAAATGGGCCCATAAATGTGGTTCAATAGCAATACATTCAAGTGGCAATTACATATATTATAATGTATCTGTCTAGTCCTCATGACTGCTCATAACAGTACAAGTGATATTTTTTTGGGAGTGGGGAAAGGTTTGAGACTTTCACCTGTATGAAGAATCCTTTCTACCTAACACAAAAATGCACCCCATAAAACATCTGATTGGTTTGAGTATCTTTGAACTATTTGGGTCTATTGACAACACTAGACCAGTGTATACAGAATGACTAATTTCATGCAAGACAATGTGATGCAGAGTGGTCAGCTTGAAACTTGGTCTTAAGCCCCAACCCACTTCAAGACACCAAAATGTTACACCTAAGCAATTTAGCCTCTGATTCTATCAGACCAGTTTAAAATCTCTGTACTAGAGGGACTTCAAAGGTTTCAAGATACTTCTAACACCTTATTGACTCAATCCCAACCAAGGCCAAATTTCCTTTTAGGGACAAGTTCCCTGATTTTCTACCAAAAGAGACTTTATTGATCCTAGGCTTTTCCAACCCAATCAAACATTTGAAAACTCTCAAGATTCCCTAAAACATGTAGAATCATGCATTGGTTGTGTTCCAAACAACCCAAGACATCAAAATCACAAATAGACCTAGTGACTCTAGTAGGTCTCCAAAACCTATTCTGCAGCAATAACTCTTCAATTTGACAAAGGACCTTATGAACTTATATGTTTTTTGAGTACCCTTTTTGATGTTCTAACAATCCTCCAACTCCTAGACCCTGACTCCACTCCAACATATCAATGTCCTTATTGAGTCCGCAGACCTTATGCGTGCCTTTGGGTGTGGGTTCCAAAACAAGGCATTGAAAATGGGTGCATGAAACCAAGATCAGAGTTTGAAGATGTCCACCATGCTCTAAAGATCTAGATTCAACAAGGTTTGAGGTCCTTTACTTGCCGCTACCCTCTGATCTTGCATAATCCATCAACTCCTAGTTAAGAACATTGAGATTCTTGACCTAGGGCTTGCTCTCAAAATTCTCTGGCTTAGTATCCTATTCCAAAGCTTTTAAAATATGAAAATAAACCCCCTTAACTTGCATTTTACAAAGAACAGAGGATATCCTATGGTTTATTTGCAAGTTAAGGCCATTTGAATGCAATAACCCAAAAAATGAGGGTTTGACAGAACAACAGATAAGAAAAAGGAATAACTTTGATATAAGGTGTCTTGAATCTACCAAATAAACTCTCAAAGCATAAGATATAAATACTCTAACTTCCACACTGGTCTACCCTCCCTTTCACATTTGTACACTGTACAGTGCTTGAAGGAAATGCATAGAAAAGGCTCTGAAATAGTGGCTCTATCTGATAGAGAGTCCATGCTAGGCTTCATGACTAACCTAGAGCACATTCCTTGTTATGGAGGAAGTTTGAATGGTGAAGAACTTATAGAATGGATAGAGGACCTAGATAACCATTTTGACTACAAGTATCTTATGGATAGAGGACCTTGATAACCATTTTGACTCATTTAGTATCTTATTGAGCTTCACTTTGTTTCGAGAATATAGTTTAATATTCTCTACTAAACAGGGCCAACCACGTGAAGGTGGAAGCTCATTTGGCCCCACCCCCTCCCCCTAACATCACTCTACATTCCCTGTTAACATCTAACATTCATTCATTCTTTCAATTATTAATAAAATGTAACATTCAATCAATATCACATGATAACATTCATTAACACATTAGATTCATTAACACACAACATTCATCAATATGAAAATAAACACATAATTCATGAACATTCATTAGCACATAATTAAATTCATTGAGACATAAAATTCAGTCATTATCAATTAAGGTATTTAGATGACAATCATTTCTTTTTTCTCTTTCTAATTTTTTTTTCTATGTAAGCTCTAAGAGGAGCATCAGTGTTATCATCAATACCCCCCTCATCAGTTGTTTTGTTCTCTGTTCTTGATGATCTCAAATTCCTATGCTGCTGCAAAGGGGGGTCCTCTACAATAACAAATAAAAGAGTTAAATTTAAAATATTTAATTATAATTGTTACAAGTATTTAATTATTTTAAAGAACATAATTGTGGCGCTCTTTAATTACCTGATCTGGCCACATCATTTTGTCTAGACTCAGCCTCAACATGCTCATGAGCACCAACCCCTCGATCCTCTACAGTTGCTATACAAAATGTTACATTAATCCAAACACCAATTGTAATTACATATAAAAATTTTAATAGCAAATGTATACCTCCACCACTAGGATGCACATCATGCGAACCTTCATTATGCATAGATTGTGTAGAAGGATTGTCAGGCTGCATTCCAATATCCTACACATTGTTATCATTGCTTTCTTAAAACAGATATACTCACTTTATATTAGAACTTAACATCAAATAGACTAATTGGTAAAGTATTCAATTTGAAATAAATTTCATTTAGCTTATTTACCTGTGGCTCAGATGCATCATTATTTGAACCTTGCACACTGATTTCAGCTCATAGCCGTTCAGCCATGGCTCTATAGCCTTGTTGGAAGCCAATTCTCTTGTCCTCTTCTATGAGGCATCTATTGAACTCTGACCCCTACATTTTTGCTTGGTATGGTGAATTTTACTTGCATTGTTTGATCAAAAAAATTTTCCTTGCAATATATAAAAAAATTGATACAAGTTTTCATTTACTAATACTTACAACTCGTGCTTGAAGTTTGGAAAAACCACCAGAGCCAAGCTTGTGTGTCCCGTGATTTTCTAATCTTGCCTTTGTTGCCTTTGATGTGTCAGGCAATCTATGAAAAGTTTGAAATTTAGGCTGTGTTGTTGACATGGCAGTCGGCAAGACATTTGTGGCTGTCTTGGATGGAGGCGGCGTTGTCATATCATCATGGAAAGGAGTTGAAGAATAAAATTGTTAGAGCATGCATAAATATAGAATGCATGGACTAGCATGGACAAGATTGTTAGAGCATTAAAAAAAAAGATTGTTCGAGCATGTATTGTCAATGATTATGATCATTCCTATATATATTCAGTGGAAAACACAAGTGGGGAATGCAACATGTGATCAACCTGAACCACTTGCAGTACCGGCCTCATCATGGGAATGGGGTTCAAAATTATGCAAATAACTCTGTAAAGACAATGCATCCATATTTTAATTAATGTCATAAAAGAGCATAACATAAAAACCATTATTGAACTCTTGTAATAATTAAAAATTTCATTAATACTTACTTTAAAGTTTTCAGAAGTGCGCAACAACTCAGCTGCCCTGTCTTTTATTTCCTGAGTTTGAGGATGTATTAATACCAAACGTAGAAGTTCTTTCCCAATTTTCTTTAGCAGCTTTTTAATGGAACCGATCGGGTCATCGGTCTCTGCTAAATCAATAAAAAAAGGGTCCACAAGGGGGGACTCCTGAGGGACTACAGGTTGCTTTCCCTCTCTCCGACCACCGGCCCTCTGTGACAACAATAGTATTAGTATTATCAAAATTACTCCAAAACAATGAAGAAAATAACATTAAAAAAAATAACATTTTGCTTCTATCTAGTTTGCACAATTACAATGAGTTTTACCTGCTCATGTGTAGATGAGCTAGGAATATCATCACCATCACCTTCAGGCAGTTGCGCCATATTGTGCCCCTGTGTCAAAGATCAAGTATAAAAATGTTAGCCAAAAATTTAATAACTAAATGGTATGTTGGAGTCATTGATTAGAAGTTGGTTTAATAGTATGTACCACCCCCATGATAGTAGCCTCGTTTGTATCTATGTGGTTCAAATTGTAATCAATAAGAAGCTCTTCCCCTGCACGTATTGATTTTATCGCACAGATGAATACACAATTTCCCTCGCGCACCTCAAATATGCAATTGGGTTGCTTTATAGTTGACCTAGGTCATGTACTATTTATAAAACCCACAATATTCCCTGTTGCTTTTGGCCTTCCATCAATGTATATAGCCACACTTTTACTTTGATTATTGTCTTGCTGTTGTATATAATTTGCCAAGAGTGCATACCTACGCATACTTTTTTTATATTGAACAATATGCATCCAACTTTTGTAATCGTAACATGGTCCAACATACTCCATCAATTCAGAAACTTTGTTGTAAGACACCTTTATGCCATCCATAGAAAATAGGCCCAAACCATGTAATGATGATGGTGCTATGCGACATATCCTCTCATTAACACAAAAATCAGTGTTTATTGGAGGAAGTTCCTTGGGTACCCAATGTTTCTGTAGATGTTGGTACCTCAAGGGCACCTCGATGTCGCCTTTCATCTCATCATCATAAGAACATGACCCCCCTTGAGCAGGGAAAAATTTCATGTGTTTATTGAATTTCCTTCTAGTCCTTTGACCTCTAGTTAATCTCCCTATTCTAGATAAACTGCATGTCTCACTTTCCTCTTCTATTCCTATATTTCCCTCACTCGAGGAAGACACTTCTGAAAAATACCTATTTGCTGGTACCTGCAAATGGGAGAGATCTTAGAAGACATCAATCTTACTATTGATAAGTGTATTAAATAGACTTTCTATAAGGTGTATTGACTTATACCTGTCGATCCATGAGACTGTGCGGGATGCTCTTGAAAGGGGTTCAATTTCCTACAAATGTAATTCAATTATCATGAGCATAATCACATCATAATCATAATCACATCCATCATAAGCATCACATAAAAATTAAAAATATTAAAACGTACACATTATAACACTTAAATCAGGCTCACATTATAAGCCTGCTAGGGAAGTAGGCCTACTGAAGGGCTAAAACTGGGTTTTTGTATCAGCTGATGAGTTGAGGGCTTAGTAACCTTGGGGACATGCTATTTGAAGTTGTTTGATGTGTGTGGTGGAGGTGGAGGAAACATCTAGTTAAGGTGAAGTCAAGTTTGGAGCCTATTGAGGCATTGTGAGCATTTGATAGTTTGTTGATTAGATTGCTTGGATGAATCCATTGGATGGATTGAGGGACATTGGGATTATTCCAAAGATGTAGAATGCTAAGGTGGCATAAGGATTTGGTGTGCACTCTGATAGGTTATGGAGTTGGCTTGGATCAAGGAGAGTGATCTTATGAAGATGTTTGGTTGGTGTTGTGAGAACACTCACAAATGCTTTTGACCTGAAAGAAAATAAGGCTCAATACATTCATGCATCAATATGTGTTTTAAATAGTTTTATTTAATTAATTTAGATTAATAGTTAATTTAGATTAGCAGTATTCTATTTGTAGTTGAAACTTGTAGCTTTTAAATAGATAATGAATAAACTATGTAACCATTTAAGAAAAATATATTTCTATCAAGAAATGAATATTAAATACATTAAGGATTGATGGCATACCTTTAAATTTCATCATCATCATCCTCATCATCATCATCATCATCATCATCATCCTCATCATCGTCATCATCATCATCATCATCGTCGTCGTCGTTGTCGTCATCATCAACATCATCATCATCAACATCAACATAATCTTCATCATCATCATCAGTAGCAGCATCATCGTCATCATCTTCTTCTTCTTCTTCATGAAAATTTGTCTTAGGAACATCATCCAATAATTGTCGATCGTGATCATCATCTACATCATCTTCTACTTCTTCGGTATCTTCTTCTTCCATCGCATTATACTTTATCGGCCTTCCTCTCAGTTCATGTCTAACAACAAATGACCAACCCGGTTTATGTGAAACCTTTGAGTAAAATACCTGCTCACATTGGCTTGGAAGAACATATGGCTCATCCCCAACTGGCTCAAACGACCTTGTATTAACCATTGTAAATCCATTATCATGTTCAATAACAGTTCTATTAGGATCATTTGGATTAAGTCGTAGCCTGTACCATTTGACAACAAAGAGTACTAATTTGAAGGAACTAAAGTCACACTCAAGTATATCATCCAAAATGCCATAGTATTGATTTTTAGACTCTTGAGGATCTAAGTCATTTCTAGATGAAATATTAGTCACTTGAAAGACTGTAGTTATTCCAGAATCACAAGTTTTCTTCGTGTCATCCAACACTTTGACGTGAAATTTTTGACCATTACAGAACATACCCTTGTGGTGTTTAACCTACAATAATATGTGAAACATGTCAAAATTATTATATCGTGAGTTGATAAACATACGGGTGATTAATAATTTTGTACGTACCTAGAAATCTCTTAAACCATATGCTAAATCTATTTCCCTTTGCGTAACATTAGAATCTCCATTACGATGAGCTTCTTTAACCAATGAAGATACACCTTCCCATGTTAATGTGTGACCAGAATGTTGACATCGTTCAATCCATACCGTCATCCAATCAAGATTGTTTGCAATATACAAATGTAGTGCATCCCACTCTCAAGCAACTGTACAAAAAAAAAATAGACGACTTACAACCGATTTATTTTGAAGATTAAGAAATAATTTATTACAATAAAATCTTATAATTTATTACCTGTCACTTTCCTCAATCTACCTTTCCCCATCAAGTACTCCCCTTTGAATTTTTTAAAAGGGTCGAGATCCCAAATGTGATCTACATGGATATTTGAAGTAAACTTAGGAAGATATTCAGTAATGTACACCATAGTCTGGTATACCATGTATCCCTCTACCATAGAACCCTCAGGATGTGCTCTTTGTCGAACCAAAGCCTTCAAAGATTTCAAGTGCCTCTCAACCATCCACATTGACCTAGTGTGTGCAAGTCCACACAATTCAATCTCCTCAACTTGGTGTATGAGGTAGTTTTCTTGTGCATTGAAAAAAGTTGGAGGTAGACACTTTTGCATTTCACACAGTAAATGAGGAATTCTTCTCTTCCAATAGTTTATATCTTCTTTATAGATTTCTTTAGATGACAACCACCTACATTAAGAGATTCAAGTCACAAAAAATATATAAATACGAGACTTTACAAAATAATATACAATAGATTACATAGCAAGAAAAACAAATCATGAATATAATAAATATATACAACAAATTGAACAGATATTACTGCTTACCTCATGTATTTTCCAAGATCATATATCACTTGTTTGATATTATTGTTGAAGTGCTCTGGGAAAGATAGAGGTAGCACGTACTGCAGTAATTATAAACCAATCATTTCATTATTTTCTAACATAACATAATGAATAGTACACGTAGTTTATGAATATATTGTAAATACAGAAGAACATAACTTACCTTGATGAAAGTATGCCAATCATGTGTTTTGAGCCCTGGCCCAAATTCACTTTTCTTTGATATGAGATTGCTTATGTTCGTAGCAAATCCTGTGCGAAATCAAATTTTTCATATGACTTCTTTTATGGCATCACTTTGCTGCTCCATTAATAACCAAGGAAGGGCACTTATATTAATTTGATCTCTATTGCTATTTGAGTGAATGAAATTCTTCAGTGCATGATTGGATTCATGAATGTCATTACAAATTTTGACAATTTTTTCTTTGTCACGCCTTCCATCCAGTATTTTCCACAATGTCTCTGTTATATTCTTTCCAATATGCATAGGATCAAACAAATGCACAATTTGTAGGTCTTCGTAGTAGGGCAACCTACTAAATTGTCTGGGATAGCTTTTTAGTCCCTTTGGAAGGTTGTCAGTAGTGCCTTGACGACCTTCATGATCATCAATTACATAATTAGTAAACAAAAATCACAATAGAAATATATAAATTACAAACATAAACCATTAGGTGGAATGACATTACCTCGACGATTAATTCTATTATATTCCAACTTCCATAGGTGAGGTGTCATTCTTCGTGGCTTTGATGTAGTCTCTTCTTTCCCATTGAAAAGATGTTTTTCCATACTTCGATACTTATGATTCCTGTGGAGGAAGTGTCTGTACTCATCAAACACCTGCTTTCCTAAACTTTTTGAATGACGAGATTTCATCTTTGGACCACAAATTGGACATGCAAATTTTCCCTTTGTTTGAAGACCTACAAGATAATGATATAATTGGATTATTAAATATGTTGATTTTTATAATTAGAATTATCATGCGCAACTTGAATTCACTATAACATACCACAAAAATGTGTTAGCCCTGGGGCATCATGTATTGTCCATACAAGTATTGCATGGAATTGAAATTGTCTTTGTCCTATTGGTCTAGACACGTCATACATAGTGACACCGTTCCATAACTCCACCAACTCGTCAATAAGAGGCTCAATATATACATTCATATCTTTAACTTGATATTTACCTACTTGAATGAACAGTAACATTACATAATTATTGTGACCATTTTACTGTAAGATTTGTAAGTACATGTAAATTAATAACTATCAAATGATAAAATACCTGGAACAATCATTGCCAACATAATGTGCTCCCTCTTTATTGACATCCACGGAGGAATGTTATTGTTGATAACAAAAACAGGCCACACCGAGCAAATAGATCTCATCTCTCCAAATGGATTGACACCATCCACTGCCAATGAAAGCCTGAGATTACGAGGTTCTTCTTTAAAGTGTTGCCACTTTTCCTCTATGTGCATAAATTCCGAACCATCCACAGGGATTCAAATAATGTCATCTCGACTTCTATTGTGTGCATGGTAATCCATAAATTGTGCCAAGCTAGTACACCTGAATAATTGTCGCATCCGTGGAATAATGGGGATGTAACGAAGAACCTTGTGAGGCACCTTTTTTGTTATTTGATCTGTTCGATATCTACTCGTATGACATACAGGGCATTGTGTTGCAAATTCATGTTCTTTATAATATATAATATGATCATTGGGACAAGCATGTATTGCTTGATACTCCATTCCAATATCTTTCATAATAGTAGATAATTCTCGATATGAGTGAGGTAGAATATTTGATGGTGGTAACAAAAACTTGCCTATCAATCTACAGCAAAAAATATAAGTTGTTAATATAAACAATATTAGTGGTACATTATTCACCCTTTGTTAACTATAAAGACATATATGACATACCTTAACATACGTGACATTGTTATGTTGGATAAACCATTCATAACCTTCAAGTTCAACAACAACAATACAGCAGAGAGAAGAGTTGTTTGGGAGTCTTTGTATAGGGGCTTGTATGCCTTCTCAAGTAGAGGTACATCGAGGCTATCATCATCATCATGATCAAATCCGCTTGGACTAAATGTGTCATGGATCAATGTATTTATACCATCATCTTCAATTGTGTTTTCTGGTGCATGATTGTCATCTTCCATGGGATCATTATCTTCACCTTGGATATTTGCACCCCCATGTTCCTCCATATCACGTACTTCCCTGGGGAGATCAACCTATATAAAATTGATTAACATAAATAAACCATGATCTTCAACTCATCATCAAGTGATTTCATATGTATATAAATTGTTAAAATGATATAATGAACAACTTACCAGTGGATGATAGTCATGCCCCCCTTCAATGTGACCATTCTCCCTACAATGTCTCTTAACTGTTTTGATTAGCAGTCTTCTACGGTTTAAGCCCTTACAAATTTTGCAGGGACAATAACATTTTCCATCACCTTTTCTTTTCAAGTTAGACCACAATCTAGTGATTGTCTCCCTATTTTGTTCTTCACTTATATTATCTGACATGATCGTTCTTCACAGGAAGCAAAAATTGGGCTATGAAAACTTCGGTCTACAACTTTCAGTGACTAAGCAAAATTGTCAAAAGTACACAAATCTTCTTAGACCTAGTTAAATCTTTTAATATTTTAAAAGTCTAGTTAAAATATACATTAGATTAAAAAATATACAATTTTCATACCTGAGCGCGCGGCTATGACTAGTGCAATGGTCTTCTTGCTTAGCTCTAGAAGCTCTCTAGCAATCAAAACATATAAGCTACAAGGCCTAACAGCAATTTCAAAACATATAAGCTACAAGGCAAGACATATTACATGACATGGAAAAAGGATTAAAATATACATTAGATTAAAATATATACAATTTTCAAACCTGAGCGCGCGGCTATAACTCGTGCAATGGTCTTCTTGCTTAGCTCTAGAAGCTCTCCAGAAATCAAAACATATAAGCTATTAGAATTCATTAACTTTCTGTAATTGGAAAACTCTATTTGATATTAGACCGTAAACTACTACTATTCTCTCCATAAGAACTAAGTACAAAATTCTTTCAAGTTCACATCCATGATTCCCTTTAGATTAAAATATACAGCAAAAATAAGCTAAAAGTCTAGTTAAAATATACATTAGATTAAAAAATATACAATTTTCAAACCTGAGCGCGCGGCTATAACTTGTGCAATGGTCTTCTTGCTTAGCTTTAGAAGCTCTCCAACAATCAAAACATATAAGCTACAAGGCCTAATAGCAATTTCAAAACAAGGGTCATCAAAAGAACCAAAAACAATGTGTGCAAACAATACCTTGTGAAGTGGTATAGACAATTAGAAGATGCTACTATGTGCTAGGGAACTTCTTAGAACTGTTGGTATATTCTTACAACTTGTTACACCTGGGATATTCTTCTCTATAGATGCTACTGTGTGCCGTGGTCCAAACGGGCCCATAAATGTGGTTGAATAGCAATACATTCAAGTGGCAATTACACAAGGGATAGTCACTGTGAGATATCCTCATGTGTGACTGTCCTTGTCACAAATGAGGACATCTCACAGTGACTGTCCCTTGTGTAATTGCCACTTGAATGAGGTCAGTCACTGTAAAGACAACATGATAATGTACACATACAATGAGTGTACATTATCATGTTGTCTTTACAGTGGCTGCCCTCATGTTGTATATTCTTCTCTGTAGATGCTACTATGTGCTAGGGAACTTCTTAGAACTATTGGTATATTCTTACAACTTGTTACACCTGGGATATTCTTCTCTGTAGATGCTACTATGTGTCATGGTCCAAACGGGCCCATAAATGTGGTTGAATAGCAATACATTCAAGTGGCAATTACACAAGGGATAGTCACTGTGAGATGTCCTCATGTGTGACTGTCCTTGTCACAAATGAGGACATCTCACAGTGACTGTCCCTTGTGTAATTGCCACTTGAATGAGGAACATGGAGGAAGTGATACAATAATAGGGGGGTGATCATTTTAAAATGTGTTGGACAACAAAAAATGCTATGCACGGGGTAAAACATGGGCTCAAACCTTAAGAAAACTAGAGACTAACAACAAAGAAAATGTACCTCATGATACTTATTGAGCTTAAAGCATAAATAACCTACTATGTACAAGAAGGAAGGATAAACTATTAATAGAAATGTTTAAGATGGACCCTATTTATCAATATCTCAAAAGGATTACCTTCCATGTTTTCCAACTCAAAAACATAATTTTCTTTGTAGAGAGAAATATAAAAAGGACCCTCCCATAAGGCATCAAACTTTGTATGTTGACTTGGATTGGCTGCTCTTTCATTGTACTTCAAAATCATATCATTTTTCTTAAGAGGGGGATTGCATACCTCTTGTCAAACCCACATTATACTATTCTTTGGTGATGTGTCAAGGCATTATAAGCATTCTCATAAGCTTCTTGTAGATTCAACAATTTTACTAATATGACATTCATCGCACCATCTTCCTCTACTTCAATTAATGTTAGAAGTTGTAGAGTTAGGATTTCCATTGATATAGGAAGAACAACTTCTATTCCATTGGCGAACTGGTGCCGGAGCACCTCACACAACCAATTTGGAGACGGAGATTATACAGACTTTCAGGACAAATCAGAGGGATGGAATACATAAACAGGGTCAACAGGTCAATTGGAGGATCTTAGCACCTTTAATGTTATTAAAATAATGCAATACTTCAATGAGTTTGTAATGATGTCCTTATTAGGACTAAAAGCTTGTTTACAATGGACTGAGATTGTCCAAAGTTCAATAATGTTCTAAGAATCTAGAATAGGCTAGTGCGGAAGTTTAAGTCTTTTGGAAAGTTTAATAATCATAAGAGATCAAAGTTAGTGAGTTTAGTGGTCTTTGGATTAGAATAATTCAATTAATTATAAGTTGGAATTTTTGAATTTTCAAAATCCAACGGTTAGCTAACAATGGAGGGAGTTCGTATTTAGGATTTAGTTAGGCTCAAACTAAGCTCCAACCGATGAAAATTGGTTGGATTAGTTTTTGAGAAGTTATAAAGAATCTTATATATATCTCTGTTACGACAAAGAAGGGAGATATATACGGACTGCAACAGTAAGAAATATAAAACTCTTAGTTTTTGCAACTCCATTTATCTTGGAAGTCTTAGTTTGTTTGAACTAACACATACATGAGTTAGAAGGATTTCTTTCATCCATTCTAAACCATTTTGAATGAGTTTACTTTGAATTTCCTGTTGCGCGGGTGTATGGACTGGTGAAGGAAACAACGAGCAATAAACTTTAATTTCTGCAAGTTCCTTGATCTTTTAAGTCTCAAATCATTTGGTTTGATTATTCAATTATTCTTGTTATTGAATGAGTTTACTATTATATTGAGACTGCTGTCGCGCCAGTCACTGCTGAAACAGTCATTCTTTTGTCTAGACTTGTCATTGCAGTAGAGTTTTAGAGATAATGAAGATCATCCCATGAACATAGAAGGCCTAATATTCATGGGATGACAATAACTAACTTGTATTATGAAGTACTGACATTACATATGCAAAGTTTTGTGGAAAACAGTGTGATCACAGGATAAACTGTGGGAAATTACCGTGAGTTGAATGCTAATGTATAGCAGTGAGTGATCTATCCAAGCAAGGGTGGATTGTTATAGTTTGGTTTTATACCTCCCAATTGCATTTGTTTAAAAATCATTGGAGGTTTTTAAACAAATGCAATTCAGAGGTATAAAACCAAACTCAACCACTTTTGCTAGCATTCTTCAAGCATATGCCAAAATGGGATCTTTAGAACAGGGTAGGGAAATTCACCAAAAAGTAATTGAAGATGGGTTTTTGTCAAATATAGTGGTGGTGACTACCCTGATGGAAATGTATATAAAATGTGGAAGCATACAAAAGGCACGCGATTTGTTTGCGGAAACAACTGAAGCAAGGCACGTGAAAGTCTCAGAATCTTGAATCCAAGTCAGTGAAAGCTTTGAAAACCAAATGCATCTATTAAGTATTGTGGGGAAGCATTCTAAATAACCAAAGCCACTAACAATAAATTCAACACAGATATGTCCTCATTTCTGGGTATTTTAGCTCTCTAACAGCTGAATACCAGATTAAATAATAATGACAAAAGAAAAATAAACCCAACGTACTCAAAAATTGTAGCTATGATTTTGCGGAGGGAATCTCTCTCGGTGCTGTTGAAAACACAAATGACAACCCGCTTGATTTCATGGAGGGAATCTCTCTCGGTGCTGTTCAAAACACAAATGACAACCCGCTTTGTTCAAAACACAAATGATAACCCGCTTGATTTCGCGGAGGGAATCTCTCTCGGCGTTGTTGAAAACACAAATGACAATGTTCCTCTACATTATCATGTTGTCTTTACAGTGACTGTCCCTTGTGTAATTGCCACTTGAAGGAGGATAGTCACTGTAAAGACAACATGATAATGTACACTTACAGAATGAGGACAGTCACTCTAAAGACAACATGATAATGTACACTCACTGTAAGGACAGTCACAAATGAGAACATCTCACAGTGATTGTCCCTTGTGTAATTTCCACTTGAATGTATTGCTATTCAGCCACATTAATGCTTTTCTTCTTCAACAAATGAGCATAGTCACTCTAAAGACAACATGATAATGTACACTTCTGTGAGTGTACATTATCATGTTGTCTTTAGAGTGACTATCCTCATTTGTTTGAACTAACACATACATGAGTTAGAAGGATTTCTTTCATCCATTCTAAACCATTTTGAATGAGTTTACTTTGATTTTGCTGTAACATAGAAGGCCTAATATTCATGGGATGACAATAACTAACTTGTATTATGAAGTACTGACATTCCATAGGAAAAGTTTTGTGGAAAACAGTGTGATCACAGGATAAACTGTGGGAAATTACCTTGAGTTGAATGCTAATGTATAGCAGTGAGTGATCTATCCAAGAAAGGGTGGATTGTTATAATGTGGAACATTGTATAATGTTTGTGAGATGGTGAATCATCCACTAATTTGGATTTGAAGGGTGTAGAATCAGGTGATTGAGAATGCCCTAGTTAAGAAGGGTTTAGAGCCAAGAATTGTGGGTTTGGGTGTTGCAGAGCCCTAGAGGCTAATTCCCTTTGGAATTGTTTGTTTCAAAGTGTAAGAAGACACTGTCCAGGGATTAGGAAGTGTTAGGTGGAATTTATCATATACTTCCTTTGAAATTTGGGTCATTTTTATACATTAAAACCAGAGGTACAGTCATAGAACAGGGTAGGGAAATTCACCAAAAAGTAATTGAAGATGGGTTTTTGTCAAATATAGTGGTGGTGACTACCCTGATGGACATGTATATAAAATGTGGAAGCATACAAAAGGCACGCGATTTGTTTGCGGAAACAACTGAAGCAAGGCACGTGAAAGTCTCAGAATCTTGAATCCAAGTCAGTGAAAGCTTTGAAAACCAAATGCATCCTATTAAGTATTGTGGGGAAGAATTCTAAATAACCAAAGCCACTAACAATAAATTCAACACAGATATGTCCTCATTTCTGGGTATTTTAGCTCTCTAACAGCTGAATACCAGATTAAATAATAATGACAAAAGAAAAATAAACCCAACGTACTCAGAAATTGTAGCTGTGATTTTGCGGAGGGAATCTCTCTCGGCGCTATTGAAAACACAAATGACAACCCACTTGATTTCGCGGAGGGAATCTCTCTCGGTGCTGTTCAAAACACAAATGACAACCCGCTTTGTTCAAAACACAAATGATAACCCGCTTGATTTCACGGAGGGAATCTCTCTCGGCGCTGTTGAAAACACAAATGACAACGTTCCTTTTTTTTTTTGCACTTATATCCGGACAACGTCATAATTGCGAAGGTGTCGGGCTATATTTGAAAAAAAAAAGCCAAAACCGCTTAACATTTCCTTGTCGTCACAAATTATCGTTGCAATTTCACCCCAAATGTATTAGTGAAATCAAGTTGGACAAAAATCAATTAAAGCAAAGGAAAAATCAAATAAGGATGTTAAATAATTAAATCAAAGCTTAAAGGGGTGAAAAACACTACATAATTGATTTTAATCAATTAAGTGTATAGTTGTTTAAATCAAAAATCAAAATGAACCTATTACCCTTACATGGCTAAATTTAATTAATTAATTGAATTTAATAATTTCTAATATCTTTCAACAAAGTTGAGCAACCAATAAGAATTGAGTACAAAAAGACACAAATCACTCAAAAAGGATGAATCTCAATCACTCATTTAAAAGTTTCAATCTCAACCACTCAATCTTGTCCTTTTGTCCAAAGCTTTGAGACAAACCTTTAAATTGTCCCCTCATTTATGAACAAAGCAAAGTATTTGACTCAACCTAAGGGATAATCATGATTACTTCACTCCACCCCCTACCCTTGGGAAATTACTATAAATATGAAGCATTTTGAGAGGAATTATCATCTTAGAACTTCATTTGCAAAACATTGTTATTATAGGCAATTGAGAGCATTCTAAGAGCAATTAAGAGCATTTAGGGAAATTATCATTGTAATTTTGTCAATTTGAGCTAGATTAAGCATTGAATGGGCATTGTAGAAGCATAGTAGAAGCATAATTTCTCATTTTAGAAGTGTCACTAGTGAGGATTTGAGATGAGAGCTTTACTTACCACCTCTTTCTAGAGAACCATGAGATGTTATAGATCATAGTTTCAATTCTAATTAGATTTGCATTGTATTTACTTTCAATTGTTGCTATTAGATCTTAATTTCATGAAGGTGATATTCATCATCACACAAATGAGAAACCTACTACCTGTTGTCTGTATTTACTATTTAATTGATTAAATCATTTGTCTAACTCCCTGTTTGTGTGATTTAATAGTAAATGAGCAACCACAGAAAGGTGCAGAAGCTTGAAAATAGATTCAACCAAGAAGGAAATGTGTAGAAGTTGAGAAATCCAACTTCACAGTTCACCAAGAACACCTACATGCAAATGAACTATTGTTGGAAGGAAGCATAACACACAAAAAGAAAATCTTGGAAAATCTCAGCGGTGTGAGAGAAAATTGTATTCCAATCTAATGAAAAAAGAATTACAAGGTTCAACCTATAAAGGTGAACAAAACCCTAAAACTAGAAAAGCTAGGTTGCACATTAAAATTAATAAAGATATTAATTATAATGTACCTAAGAGATAGCTTAAGTAAAAAAGAGTAATAAAACTAACTAATTACTCTAACACCCCCCCTTAAGTGAAGCTCAAGAGGTAAGCTAACCTAGCACAACTATGAAAGCAGGAAATGGGCCCCGACAACAAGGCCTGATTAGGTACCCAATACAAGGAAATCTCTATAAATTGGAGACAAAAGGAGAAAACCCAGCGGGAAAAAATCCTCTCCAAAAAGAGATATAAAAGCAAGCAAAAGACAAAAAATGACTTCAAGAGACTCTCTGAAAGCCATAAGTACAATGCGTGCTGCCAACCCCCCCTATGAGAGAGGGTCAAGGCTCCAAAGCCCTCCCAGAATGAAAGAACCCCTGGATCAATGAACAAACCACCATGATGCCAATAAAAAGGAGTGAAAGGAAGTGAGCACTGAAGAGGTAACCTCAAAAGATGAGGTGTCACTAGAAGGCCAAGCTAATGCTCAAAGGAGTAGACACGAGGATCCTGAAAGTGAACCGCCAATGTAGGTGGAATGACAGGTGTGCTGACACTATTAGGAGAGAGGAGATGAGTGTCCTCTATAGAATCCTCAACAACTGCACCTGGTGGCTCGATGAATGGAGTTGGAGGGTCTGGCAGTGATGAAGAAGAGTCCTATTGAAGAGAAAAAACCCCAACAAGATGAGGTGAGGCAGCCACAAAAGTGGTCTCAGGAACAACATAGAGGTTCAAGTGACCTGACTGTCCCACATGATGCTCTCATGTAAGAGGAGAGCTGTGCTCCAATAATGGAGATGGTGGACCAAAGTGTGAGAAGGTATATAGATGGGTGGAATGATAAAATGTCCCTGTAGTAATAATGCCACCTATCACTCTATCCCAGATGAAGACTGAATCTACCGTGAACTCAACTGTCTTCCCTGACCCACTGAGTGTAATCTGATAAATCAAGAGGAGGTTTGTAGATAGAGATGGAATATATAATACATCATTGAATGTGCCATCCTGAATGTGTACAGAACCTTTCTCACAAACTGGCATAATAATGTTATTCCCCATGAGAATGTAAGGAATAGGAGAAGCCTCAATAGAAGAGAAGATCTCTGGATAAGATGCCATATGGTGAGAAGCACCTAAATCTAGTATCCAAGGGACCTATGAAGGGGATGCAATGGAAGCCCATAATGCATGACCCTATCCAAAATCCTGCCCAAATGTTGAAGATGAGGTAGAAGATTGAAAAGAAGACCCCTGTGAGGTGGAAGAGGATGGAGAGGAAATAGTGCTCTTCTGAAGGAGAGCTTACAAATTTGCAATCTATTTCTCATAGCCATCAAATCTCTTTTGAAAACAATGTGACTCATCATGAGGTCCCTTCTGACAATAGGAACATGTAGGGCTCTCTATCTTCTATTTCTCCTTCTTAGAAGAAGATGGTGGGCCAGTAGAGTGCTGAGAAGGGGAATCAGATATCTGCTTCAACTTTTGCTTCTGTGTATCTTGAGATGACTTGGAAAGTAATGCCTATGACTGTGAACCTATAAGTGAATCCATTTGATTAAGCTTGGACTGCTCACAAGTCAACCTATCATAGAAGGTCTCAAAAGAGGGCATAACATGTCATGCACCTAGTGCATCCATAGTGGAGTAGAAGGTAGAAGTGAAAATTTGATAAGGGCCACGAAGCTTTGAAAGTATCAAAAAGATACACTCATCATTTGACTTCATCTTTCTAGCAACCTGTAAAATAGATCAAAGAGACTTGAACTTCATCAAGAATTCCTCAATCCTGGTGAATGATTTAGGTACCAAGGAGGTGAACTTTGCATCTATCTAGAGAACCCCAAACTAATTCATTGTGTCAAACAAGGTGGAAAACTTGTTCCACATATCCCTGGGTGTGGTCAAACCATCCAGGTGGAACAACAACCCATCTAAAATATTCATTGCAATGAGGCCCATTGCCTCATCCATCCAATTTCTCTGCATAAGAGCCTCATAAGGCTACTGTAGGATTGGCTGAGTCTCATCGAGGCATGACCATAACACTTTTTCCATAAGTAATTTGGTCATCTATCCTTTCCAAGTGTGATAGTTGTGAGGTGTAAGGTGGGTGACAGAAGAGTCCGCCATTGAGAGAAAGAAGATAGAAGTAGAAGGGTCTTTCTGAAGTAAATTACAGAAACTAAAGAGCACCCCCCACAAAGTATAATACTATCCCCCATACACAATAAAGTACTATGAAAGCACAAAAAAAAATGAGAAGAAAACCTGGATGCCAAATGCAGAGATGGAGGAAATAGAAGCCTCTACTTCAATGCAAAAAATGGGAACTCAAATGGCTGAATTAGAAAATCAAACCAACACCATTGTCTCCAGCTTGGAAATAGCTTTCCGATGATATTTCATTTTCTGAAAATGATATCGTATGCAAAAGTTATGGCCAAAAGACTGACAGGAGGTATAAAAATTGCACTCTCTGGAAAAAGTCAGAGATGTGAAATAAATTAATGACCATATGGCCATCATTGGATGTTCGGATGACATCAGTTGGTGTCAGTGGGGACTGGTGGCTGGTGGACGGCGGCTCTGGCGGAGGTGGCGATTAGGTGGCGCGGTGGCTGCATGGTGACTGAGCGTGGGTCAGGCTAGGCCGCGGTGGCTGTGTGGTGGTGCTCTGGCTGTGCATTGGTAGCACCCAAAAAAACCTTAAATGGCTTGTTTTGTTGAGATTTTTAAATTTTTTTTTCTCAATTTGTGTGTCGTACGACCTAGGAGGGAGAAATTTTTTCCCAGAGGTCACAATGGCCAAAAAATGCAAATTTTATATGATTTTTGACTCTCCCAAGCCTTTTGAGCGCAATGGTGGCATCCATTTTTGCTCAAAATGCTCCAATTTTTTTTTCTTTTTTGCAGGCAAAAAAGAAATAAAAAATAACATCCTGCAGAGAATACCAAATCTAAAAAAACTTGAAACCCTTAACTTCAAAATTTTCTTCAAAAACACTAGAACAAGTAGTAGTAGGGAAGCTTTGATACCATGTAGAAGTTGAGAAATCCAACTTCACAGTTCACCAAGAACACCTACATTCAAATGACCTGTTGCTGGAAGGAAGCAGAAGACACAAAAAGAAAAGCTTGGAAAATCTCAGCAGTGTGAGAGAAAATTGTATTCCAATCTAATGAAAAAAGAATTACAAGGTTCAACCTATAAAGGTGAACAAAACCCTAAAACTAGAAAAGCTAGGTTGCACATTATAATTAATAAAGATATTAATTATAATGTACCTAAAAGATAGCTTAAGTAAAAAAGAGTAATAAAACTAACTAATTACTCTAACAAAAGGCACTAGCAAGGAAGATTAAGAAAGAAAACATAGCACACATCAAGGCTATCCTTGAGACTACACAAGATGAGGATAACCAGGTATTGTAGCATTATATTAAAATTGTTGAAGCATACAAATCAAAGTTTGTCTCTCTAAATTGGATTTTTAGTCCTTAGATCAAGTTTATTTGGAAATTTGCAAATAAGCTCTATAAAATTCATACATAAGTATTGCTTCTTCAATTTTCAATTTTGGTTTCCCCTCATAGTATTTGTTAGTGTTGACTAACTTGCTGGTGGACAAGCACATTTGGAGGAGGCTATTGCTAAGGTGAGTTGAAAAATAATGACCAAACCTTTCAAAAATGCCCCTAGCTTAGGCTAGCTACAAAGGAAAGGTATTCTTCTATTCAAGCTTGCACTTGATTAAATTGTGACATTATCTTTTGAACATAGCTTAATTAAAATAGGAAATGAACCAAACACTTCAATTTTAAGAATCTCCTTGTTAAGAGATTGGGAAAGAACCAACTTGTGTTTGAGTGTTTGGAACAAAGAAAGACAATAGGGATATGCTCTTCACTTTTTAAGTGAATCAAATTCCCAAACTTGTCAGCCTAAGTTCATTTATTGCTTCCTATATACATGCTAGAGCAATAGTGGGCCCTCCTCCTGAGTTTTCCTTAACAAGGTCGGTGAGCGGGACAACCCAAAGTTGGATATGCTCACTTTTGCCACAGGGATCCAACCCACTATGAAATGAAATGCATGTATCCTTAATGGGGTGCATGACAAAAGGATTAGATTTCTCGAACTTCCTCTAGTAGTCCTCACAGATTATGCAAAATCATACCTTGGTGCATGTAGGAAGCCCCTTAACATACTTGGGGGATGAGATATTGAAATCCATTTTGAATGGAATCCACAATAAATCTTGGATAAAATAGCAAGGCCACCTTTTAGAGCCATGTTTACAAGCCAAAATTGACTTTAGGTAGGCTGTTTGGAATTATTTCTTGTGTTATACTTGTGAAAAATGTTTGAGAATATAAACACTAGAGTGTTTTAGGAACATGATGACAAATTGATGTGTGTGTTGCGATTGTTTTTTATTTTCAAACAAAGAAATTTCAAAAGACCTAATCTTAAACATTTAAAAAATTCAAAATCTTACAATCTGGTCAGAGAAGTGCCACCTGTGCACAAAAAAATACCACCTATCAGAGGCAAAGTCATGCCTATGACTTTTATGAAAATGCGTAGTAGCAGTGAAGTCACACCTAGAAAATATTGGAACACGCCTGCTAAAACTGGAAAATTGCCTATCAATAGCAAAGTGCCACCTGCATACCTATAGTGTGCCACTTAGTTCAATAATAGTTCACATGTACAAATATTTTAGTCATGCCTACACTGTGGCAAGTGATGCCCAAAAACAAAGAATGGCAAATAGTGAACATCTCCCGAAGGTTTGGAAAGATTTTGACATCATTTTTGGATACCCTTTTCAGAGATATTCTTTATCAGTGCAACAAATAGATCATATTCTTGAGAAACATTTATAATGATGGAATTATTTGAGAAATGCATCAATCCTACTATGGAGCATAATTATCGAAATCAAGATCAAAATCTCCATTGGAATCAAAATGATGAGGTGTCTGAAGAAGAAGTTTCAGAAGCAATCCAAGATCCTATGTTTATGGAAATAATGGGATTAATTATGAATAGGTATAAAGAAGCATATTTCATGAAGTTATCTCAATTAGGAGAAAAGCTTCCTCATGATTTTGACACATCAATCTTGAGGGAGAATCAGGAGAAACAAAAAGATACATCATCTAAAAAGCCATCATTAAGATCAATGTGTCCTTTTCTTTATAATGATATGTCATCCATATCTTCATTTTCCTCACATCAAAATCTCCATTGGAATCAAAATGATGAGGTGTTTGAAGAAGAAGTTTCAGAAGCAATCCAAGATCCCATATTTATGGAAACAATGCAATTAATTTTGAAGAGGGATAAAGAAGCATACTTCATGAAGTTAGCTCAATCAGGAGCTAAGTTTCCTCATAATTTTGACACATCAAACTTGAGGGAGAATGAGGAAAAACAAAAAGAGGCATCATCTAAAAAGCCATCATTAAGATCAATGTGTCCTTTTCTTTATAATGATGGGCCATTCGTATCTTCATCCTCCTCACAAAAAGAAACATTTAAGAGAAACAAACCTATCTTGGATCAAGGGAAATTTCATGATGAATCTATTTGTGATCAAGGTAATAAAGAGTATGAAGAGAAAAGTACCACTGTCAAGCAAGATCTAATGTACAAACCTCTACCTACCAAGGTTTCTCCCATAGCTTGTAAGCCTTTCACCCTTTGTCCATCTCACAAACCTCCATCTAGTAAGGTTTCTCCCATAGCTTGTACTCCTTTCATATTTTTTTCATCTCCCAAAGCTCTACAACTATCCAAAATTCCTCCATCAAAGAATGAGCCTAATGATGACACTTTTCCCATTGACTATGTTTACCCTCAAGGGCTACCTCTAAAAGAAACCCAAGCTAATTTACACCTTGCTGTAGATCATTTCCATGCTTCAAAGATCTTGGATCCCAAAGCTTCATGTGCTTCAATTCCTATTATACCCATTCAAAAGGATCCTACATTATTCTTCCAAACATTCCCCACACATATCCAAGAAACTACCTTGTCATTAGAAGTGGCTCCATGTCAAGAGGATAATCCAAAGAGAAAAGAAACAAATATCAGTAAAGATCAAGATCAAGATTATATACAATCCCCTCCCATATTTGATGAAGGTCCCATATCCATAGAACCCTGTGATGATCCCCTTGCATCCTTTCATGTCTTCCAAGATGATATCTTTCCATTCCAAGAGCAAAATATCCTTCCAAGTTCCATATTCTCTCCACTTCCCAAGCAAGATCAAGATATCACTTCCATAATTTCCAATGAGCATATTGAAAATCAAGAGCAAAATACCCTATCTACACCATTCAAAGATCCTTGTCAAGATCAAAGTATCCTATCATTTCCTTGTCATATTCCTCCATGTTCACCTCAAGAAACCATCATTCTTCCAAATCCCTTGCATGATAATAAATCCCTTCAAGCTTCTATTGTTCCTATCAAATGTGTTCCTATCAAGGCTACTCATGAGCCTATTGGTATAAAGATAAATCTTAAAGATGTGAACTTTGGCAATGCAAATCCTCCCAAAGATATTGATATCCCTTTCACACCTTATATCCCTCCATTCAAACACAACCATATGCCTTCACTATCCTCCAAATCCATTTTTGGTTCCTATGTCCCAAAACAAAAGTTTTCATCCCTTCCATCCATATAAGGTCCATATATTCCTCCATTCCCCATTCCTATCATCCCTAGTTCTCCATTCACTTACCCTACCATGTATCAAGATCAGCGAAGGCACACATACTTGAAGAATGTCCAAACACCAATCCATATGAACCCTCCATATTATTCCTATTCATCCACAATTCCTAAGTCTTTTGGAATTAATTTTGATGTGCAACATAAAAATCATAAATCCAAGAATCTATGTGTGTATAAAAATCATAATGTCCCATCTAATTGACATGTGAATGAAAAGAAAAAGAAAATATCCAAAAGGCCACAAAGGTCCACTAAGAAAAAAGAATCAAATAAAATGTGGGTTCCTAAATCCCTCATTGAAGAAGTGCATTCAAAAGCATCACAAAAGAAAGGAAAATCAAAGACTATGTGGATTCCCAAGTCACTTTTGAAAGAATTGCACACAAAAGAAAAATAAAAATTGACATTCAAGCTTCCAAAGGCTTCCATTCCATCTCCTTCCAAACATCTTCCACTTTCCAAGTCTAGTTTGGGTTCCTATATCCCAAAATTCACTACCTCAAAAAGATCCTTATCTTTGTCATCTATTGTTCCTCCATCATTCCACCACTATTCAAGGAGTGTGTCAATGTTGAACTTACCAACATTCCCATCTACATCATACCTTCTTCTTATCCTCACATTCATTTTCCAATGCATACTTTCCGTACTTCCATCCCTCTTGTATACCCATGGTTTATTATAGCATATCTTTCAGAGGAGCATTGTCCAAAGATTTAGATGTTGGAAAAATATTGAAAAATACAAAAAAAGAAAAAAAGAAAAAAAGAAAACAAAAGAAAGAAAAAAAAAGTGTCTTGGTGAAAACCTAGCAATAGGTACCTTGGTAGCAAAAGTAAAGAGAAACAAATACCATGATGAAAACTTGTTAAACAGGCATCATGCGTAATTCCTCCTTCTTGCACTCCACACTTGGGGGCAAGTTTCATCCATATTTCCTCTCTCACCTTCATCTTGACAAGGTTGAACACATCCATGAGCATTGAGTATCTTGACATCTGTTATCCTTTCCATCAGCTTATGTACTTGTTGCATCCATGTTACCCTATCATGATCTTGCTTATCCCAAATTCACCTTCATTATTCCTTGACAGTCTTTCCATAATCCAAAAACATCTCTTCATAGCTTCCATCACCTCGTTACCCAAATTGTGTTATCTTATCCACATCTTACCCAAATTGATCCTTTGGTCTTGATCAAAATGAAGAACTTAAAGTACAAAAATTGTTATCAAGAGCTTCTTGACATGCCCACTTCTTTTGGATCCCTCATTTTCATGACAATAGATCATTATCCTATAGACTATCTAGTACTGCATCATTGGCTTCCATGGCTTATCCAAAAACATGCTTCACATTGCTATATCATTTTTCCTTAGCTTGGGTACTCTTGAGGAGATGGTCCCATGGGTCACATTCGCATGCTTCATCCATCATGGTCTTTCCATCTCTAATTCATCAGCTTGAAAATCCATCATTCATGTCCTATATCTTGCTAGACATTGGGGGTAAATCAATGTGATCTTGTTCGAGAGTTGGTCATTTCTTGCATAAAGTACTTTGAGCTGTATCTTGCATGAAATGAGCTTTTGTAATATTTTGGAAGTTTTCCCAAGTCTAGTGTTTTTCCTATCCAACTAGGGGCATTTGATCTTAATTAGCGGATTTCAACAAATGACATCAATTCACATGACACAATGCATTAAACTCAAATGGATTCAATAGTGCTATATTTCGGTCACACATCAGAGAGAATTATCAGAGCTTCAGAAGAGAGAGATTTGTGTTGAACCTTTGATAGATATCATTGTTCACAACCAAGTATTTTGATCCTACAACTTGATCCTTGAGCCTTAATTGACTTTATTATTCAGGATTAAAATAATTAACAACACTTAAAAGATCAGAATGTTTGGAAATTCTTTTTGAAAATCTAGAAACATTGCAAAACACTTGAAGCTTTCTTTTGATAATCTTTATTGAATTGACTTTTATCACATCTTTTTAGCTAATCAATGATGTTTTGACTAGATTGGCAATGATGGAGACATGACATTTTTCTTGCCTTGAGGTGACTGTCTTGAGGGAGATCCAACAACTTATGTGAAGTCATCTAATGACATGGTCATCAAAGAATCATTGAGGACTTTCATATAGGGTGGAGGGTTGACCTTTGTTTGTTTGCAACATTGAATCCATTGAAACTAGTATTCATACTCCCATAGTTGGTCATTCAACTAGTGAGGGTTGTATTAGTTTCCAAAAAAGGTGTTACCAAATGCTATATAAAGCGGTATTTATATCATCATGATGTGGTCAGTGATGGTTGTACTTGCTTTTCGGTCCCAAAATGCTCAATGATGAAAATATATCTCTATGGCATTTCTTTGCTAAAAGCTAGTGACACTTAGTTGCATTGCATTTCATTTTCATGTTAGATTAAGTGCATTGGTTTGTAGTTATTTTTCCAAGGGAAAATGGGTTTCAGTTAATTATCTTGATCAATCAAAAAGGGGGAATCAAAGGCAAAGTCCATATAATCATATTAATGATATTAATGTTCATAACATCAAAGATCCAATAAATCTATATATCAAGATACAATGTCATCAGCAAAATGATACATCAAGTCCCGATCAATAAAACATCAACATGATACAAAATCAACAACAAGGAAGATCCATAAATCTAATATCCAAGAAGCTAGGGACCGTATGTATAACTTACGAAAATGTGCCTGTTTGGAACAAAGGAATCATATCAGTATACCATATCAAGGAATTATCTAAAGTCAATCAATTCTATCAAAAGTATCAAGAAATCACACCTAGTACCATTTGTTCATGTCTTTGTGTCCTAAGAACAAAGCAATAGTATCTATCATATCGGTTTTCACACTGATTGATTTATCCTACCAGACCTATCCTATCAGATAGACAAATCACATTCATTGGTACCATTATCTTGATATCCTGATCACTTATTTGTTTAACTACAATAGACCTAGCTATCTTGGACATTCAATCATTCATCCAGAAACATCAACAACATTTTGTTAATCATGGTGACCTATTTCACATATCAATCAACCGGGGCATATTCTTGAATCATCACATATCATCAATGTTTTTCAGAAATGGAAACATATTCACGAAATCAAACATCATCAAAATTTTCATATCAAGCAATCAATATGTTTTAATTTCTGAGGGGCATCAGGGTATCAAATTGAAATTGAAATCAAACATCATTGGAATCAGTGGGGCATCAAATTTTTTTTATTTTTTTTGTATTAGAAGCAACAATCATATCATATCAGAGGCAACAATCATATCATATCAGAGGTAGCAATCATATCATATCAGAGGCAACAATCATATCATATTAGAGGCAGCAATCAATCTCATATCAGAGGCAACAATCAGTGAATTAGCAATCATGACTCAAAAGAATTTTTGAATCAATGTTCTTCACACATCAATTCAAAGAGGGGCATTTGTAGACACGTAAAAATGGACAAAGTGCTTTTAAATTGTAAAAATCAATAAAATGGCTCGAAATCATCAAAATGCATTAATTCAATGAAAAAGGGATCAAATCAATTAAAATGGAAATAATTAAATCAAGTTGGACAAAAATCAATTAAAGCAAAGGAAAAATCAAATAAGGATGTTAAATAATTAAATCAAAGCTTAAAGGGGTGAAAAACACTACATAATTGATTGTAATCAATTAAGTGTATAGTTGTTTAAATAAAAAATCAAAATGAACCTATTACCCTTACATGGCTAAATTTAATAATTCCTAATATCTTTCAACAAAGTTGAGCAACCAATAAGAATTGAGGACAAAAAGACACAAATCACTCAAAAAGGGTGAATCTCAATCACTCATTTAAAAGTTTCAATCTCAACCACTCAATCTTGTCCTTTTGTCCAAAGCTTTGAGAAAAACCTTTAAATTGTCCCCTCATTTATGAACAAAGAAAAGTATTTGACTCAACCTAAGGGATAATCATGATTACTTCACTCCACCCCTGACCCTTGGGAAATTACTATAAATATGAAGCATTTTGAGAACAATTATCATCCGAGAACTTCATTTGCAAAGCATTGTTATTATAGGCAATTGAGAGCATTCTAAGAGCAATTAAGAGCATTTAGAGCAATTATCATTGTAATTTTATCAATTTGAACTAGATTAAGCATTGAATGAGCATTGTAGAAGCATAGTAGAAGCATAATTTCTCATTTTAGAAGTGTCACTAGTGAGGATTTGAGCTGAGATCTTCACTTACCACCTCTTTCTAGAGAACCATGAGATGTTATAGATCATAGTTTCAATTCTAATTGGATTTGCATTATATTTAATTTCAATTGTTGCCATTAGATCTTAATTTCATGAAGGTGATATTCATCATCACACAATAGGTTTGGAACCTTTGAGGAGAACTTCAACTCCGCAAAGGCCTTACTTGAAGAGAAGCAGTCAAAGAAAAGAGTTGAGAGTACTATCAAGAAAATTCTAAAAGATACAGGGATGACTGAGCATGAATTCTTGGTAGCCAAGCAAATAGCAGCAACAATTAGAGATATTACACAAAATGAAGTTTTGTCTGTTCCACCTTTATCATCAATTGCATCACAACAAGAAGAAACACAAGTTAAGGTGAAAGTGGAAGAAATTGAGAAGGATCAAGAAGCAAGGATATCCACTAGATCCACTTCCTCCACACCTAGCAAAAGAGTAAAAGAGAGTGCTACTAGACTGGGTAAGAGGCAGAAAACATTAGTGCAACCAGTTCTAAGGAAAATTGTAGAAATCAAAGATGATGACACTTCTATTAAGAAGAAAACTTGGAAAACTAGAGTTAAGAAGCTTAATGAGTAGATCATTCAAGATGGAGACTTTACAAGAATGAATAAGTATTATGGTCTCTATGATTATGCAAAGAGATTAAATCTGGAAAATAAAGTGGTAAAGCATATGATTTTATCTAATAAGAAGTTTGATACAATCCAGGGGAAGATACTCAATGATTTGTACAATAAACTTGTGAATAGGAAGAAAAGAGCATTAGAGGAAGACACATCTATTAGAGAAAAGCTTGTAAGAAAGCTTTGTGTTGTACAAGATGAAGCACACTTTAGTCAAATTATGAAAGCTTTAAGCACCCATTTGAGAACCAAGAAGAGAACCATTCAGATTATGGGAGGTAGATATGAAGAAGTTAATGTAGAAACAGAGCAAGTAATCATCAAGGTTATGCCAAAGAATGCTAGAGAACCATCAGTTATAGCAGAGCAAGCAGGAGAAATAGAACAAGAGGACATTCCCTCTCCACTAGCCATAAACATTAAAGATGAAGTATTGAATGTATAAGGAACTAAGATCACCTTAGATACTAATGATAATGTATTCAAGAATCTGGAAAACATTGTTGACAATTCAACTTTTGAAGAGGAGACTACCAAAGGAGAAGAGAAAATAGAGACCACAGTTGTAGAACCTAAAGTGATAGAAAAAAAAGGTACCTTTTCCCACTAAAGAAGAAATCAGTCTTACTCTTGAGACTGGAAAGAAGAATCAGATTGGATCTATGATTGAGAATTTGGGAAAGGAAGTAGATGATGATGATCAGATGGAATTGATCACATCCTTGAATAAGATCATTGGAAAGAACAATAAAGTAAAAAGTCTTGAAGGATGCCTAAAGGAGCTTACTGAGAAGTTACAAGGTGTTGTAACTACACAAATTGTAGAAGCTGACCCTCTGGAGAAACCAAATAAAGTGATGAACACTTTTGATAGTGAGTTCACAAATTTAACTGATATAGAAAAAGTGAAAGCTCAAGAAGCCTATGAGGCCAAAATACTTTTGAACATTAGCCAGAATATCAGGAATGATATCAATAATCTTGATATCTGTATAAAGGACTTGAGGAAGAATTTAGAAAGAGGAAAATCCTTGTACATCCAGTGTACAAAATTAGAGACCTTGACAACAGAAAAAGATCAGAAGATGAAGATGAAGGAAGCAAAAATTTAGAATGAAACTAACTTTCTTTCAAGCCACAATGTGAAGGTATTTGATATTGAGAAGAAAATTTGTAAGATATATGATGAAATCAGAATTTTGCAAGATGAAAAGGATAGGAAAATGAAAAGATTCAATCTTTTAAGAGAGCACACTTCTATGAAGTTAAGTATTATTGAAGGATAATTGGAAGAATGTCTTTCAGCTAAGACATCTTTTCAAAAGTTTAGCTTTGAGAATCTCCAAGCATGTGAGATAGCATCTTATGGATTATGCGCACTACTCAGTGTAGCAGATTCTATTAAGAAATCATGGGAGAAGGAGTTAGAGGCTATAAAGATTGATTTTGCAGATTGTGTTGCAAGCCTACCGGCTTTGCAATATTGAGTTAAGGTATAATCTTTTTGTGAATACAGTTTTGTAACCCTCCTTACCTTTATTTTGTCATTGTTGTTGTAGATACCTAAAAATCCTTTAGAAAATAAAGTATTTTTATTTTCTAAAAATTCCTGATGACATCATCATTAATTAATTAATTAATTAATTTTTATGTCATTAAATCCCTTTATCTTAATTAAAAATAGTTAATGAAGGAATCCCTCCCAAAAATGTTTAAATCTTATTTAAACAGTATCTCCTTATTTATTAATTATTTTAATTAATAAATTGACCAAAAATCTCAAAATAAATAATTAATTTATTTTTTGCCCAAAACTTGGCCAATTTCTTTTAGACCACTAATCTCTTCCAGAATCTTCTAATCCCTCCTTAATTTTGATTAAAAGGCTAATCCCATCTTTTCTAACCCTAATCCCAACTCAAAATATTTAATTAAGATTAAATATTTATTTTCATATTTATTAAATATATTTTAATAAATATTTCCAAAACTAAAACCTTTGGAATGAATAAACATTTATGCATTCTCCCTAAACCAAGAAAAACTCTAGACTCTTCTAGAAACTTCTCAACCCAACCTCTTCACCCATCCTAATCCTAAATCCCCCTAATCCTAAACCTAATCCTACCCCTAAACATTTGCACAATCCTAACCAAGCTTAAGACTTTCCTAAACCAAAGCAAAGTCTCCCCTTCCAAATATCTCAACCACAAAACATTCAATGCATCCACAAAGTCATCAAAGTCCCTTAAAGGCTCATTCAATGCTCTTACAAGCACTTATGAGGGGAGTTATGAGCTTTGAGCCCCCTTTGTTGACTCATCTTTACCCTTCCCTTCATCCACTCACCTTGTGACATGTGTCACCTCCTGATTGGTTGTAGACTAGCACAATCCATGTGCTCCCCTTTGAATGAATCTTGGCCTCTCTTAAGGATTTCAATCCTGGCCACTCATTCTTCCTTCCCAAATCCTATAAGTACCCCTCCTTTCAAGAGAAAATCAAATTAGCTTAAATTTCATTCTCATGCATTGTTACCATGCCCTTTTATTTCTAGACTTAGCACAAATCATTCTAATTTAGTTTACTTTCAAGCATTTTAGCTCATCTTAGCTTAGTAGTAATGGATTAACATAGTTTTTACTGTTGTTTTGCATAAACATAGCATCATATCACATCTCTATTTGGTCTAAAATGAATCCTAGATTACTCATCATGTAGCTTAATCTCCATTAAAGCATTTTTGGATCTTTGAGGCCTTAGGGGCAAATCAGGTGTTCTATACCTATTTTTGTGCCATTTTGGGGTTTTCATGGATTTCAATCCATCTTAGAATGCATTATAGTATGCTCCAAGTGCTTAGAGAGCACACCCACATCCCTCTTATCAAAGCAAATCAAACAGTGCTTGGGTGCACCTGTTTAGGCTCAATCTAAGGTGGCTAGCTTAGAGTTTTCTTTGTTTTGCATTGATTTCATGCTTAGAATAACATCTAATCATTGTTTGGCTTGAAGTCCTTCAAAGCAGGTATCCTCAAAAGCCTAGTCCACATTCTGGCATGCCCGGTGGGACTCAAACCACAATTAGCTTGATCAAATCACACTTTTTCACTCTCAGTGTCATAGAAAATGAAAGAAATGTCACCTGCAAGAAATGAAGTCACGCCTCTAGCCATTTCAGTCATGCCTACAAGCAGTTAAATCACGCCTATGAGCTCTGAAATGACACCTACAAACTGACAGTTTTTTGCCATCAGCAATTTCTTTTCTATCTTATTTCTTATTCTGTCGCCTCCACATAAATAAATTATGCCTCTATATAAAGAAATCATGCTTTGCATAAAGAAATCATGCCTTTGCAAAAATAAATTACGCGTATGAAAAAAGAAATCACGCATTTGTAGAAAGAAATCATGCGTTTGCAGAAAGAAATCGTAGAAAGAAATCACACCTTTGCAGAAAGAAATCATGCATTTGTAGAAAGAAATCAGGCCTTTGCATAAAGAAATCACGCCTTTGCAAAAAGAAATCACACCTTTGCATAAAGAAATAATGCTTTTGTAGAAAGAAATGACGTGTATGAAAAAAGAAATCACGCTTCTACAAAAAAAAATCACGCCTTTGCAAAAAGAAATTATGCATATGCATAAAAAGATCACGCGTATGCATATTTTGGTCACGCTTAGGCATATTTAAATTCTGCCTGTTAGGTCTTTTTGGTGTCACTACTGCATTTTCCAATGTCGCGTATAAGCTAGACAATGTTGCTATGACTGTGTTTTTTTGTCTTAACTTGTTCTCAGATTCATAACAGCAAAGGTCAAACAAATCTTGAATGAAATTAAGGGAAAAGAACTTAGGTCCTAAAAGTCATTTTCATTTTGAAAATCAAACGCAATCTTGAATGATCTAAATTGGAAAGAATAAGCATCCCTATTCCTTCTTCTTTGAATTTCAGTTCAAACAAAATCTTGAATGATCTAAGGATAAAACAAAGCTCTTTTCAAAGTTCTTAAATCAACTCGCAAATCTCAATCTTGAATGCCCAAAAGGAAAGAACTTGCAAGCGCTCAAATCATTTACCTTTTGGAGAAAGAACAAATCAAACCTTAAGCACTTGTGTCTTCAAATTCAAAGTTCAGACAAACTTAATCAATTTGGGAAAATGAACAAACTTGCTTGATGTGCATCTAGGAGCTTTATCTTCTTGCAAAATCCTTGTTAAAGTAAGCAACGTAGAACATTTGGACTCAGACAAGTTCACTTGTTCTACTTTTAGCAAGGCCTGTCCAGGGAGAAAAGCGCTTCCTCCTCGGAGAGTGACCTCAAATCAGTATCCCCCCCGGCCAGTATATAAATAAAGTGAAGGAAAAAAGTACTCACTTATATCTCCTAATCCACGGGAGTCTTGTGCCAAATGCAAATGTCTGGGGAAAGGTAAATATTCCTCCCCCAACAATGTTGGCTAGGCTCTTAAGTGAGTCACAGGCAGTCAGCATAACCGGGTATGGAGACTCCACGAAACTATTAAAAACTTGATAAAATAAAGGCTACCCTATCTACATCTGAAAGTATCAAAATCCTTGTGTAAGGACCAATTCCAAGGGGTTTACCGGGTTGCCTCAAGATTACTCACCATTTGTATTCCCTTCTAGGGGGTACCAAGCTGTGGGCAAGTGATTTTGATACTCACCTTCCTTAGGTAGATCTGCTTGAAGTGCTTGACAGTCAAAACTTCATGAAAAAATTGTTGGAACATACACTTTCAAAGCTTTATTAGAGTCAGTCATCCTGCTTGTATCTCACAAGGTTGCTTTGTCCCTTGCAGAGATTGCTTTTCCAAAAGTCTTTTTTACCTATCCTTTTCCATTGGAAAACATTGAATCAAAACTTGATACTCAGAAAGTCTTGCAGAAATCAGATATCCAAGAAGTCTTTTTTATTAGAATTTTCCCAAAGATATGCCCAATTTGATCAAACATCCGAAAGCCAAGTTGCCCAAATCAAAAGATTATCAAGAGAAGAAAGTTGCAAAAAGAAACCTCAAGAACCATCAATCCTCTATCCAAGCAACCCAAGCAGAAGAAAAATATCAAGAAAAGCTTGATAATATTGGCTATAATGCAAGAGTCAAATAGTTTGCCTACCGATTCTGAGTGAACCATCGCTACATCAGCCTTGAAAGAGAAGATTAGATAGGATCCATCACGTGTCCATTCTACCTTTAGATCTCAAAATCCTATCTCGGTAGTCCCTCATCCTAGCTTCATCCTAGTTTCATCCCTGCATCATCACCAAACCTTAGTTACATCCTAGAGTCCTTCTTAGTTGCATGCACCATCATCCTCCTAGTAGCATCATAGATCATCCATCCCGGTCACATTTGCATCATCCTTTTAGAAAGAGCATTGTTCCATCATCCTCCACCATCTTTTCATCAGCAATCCACCATCAGAATCCCATATCCTTCATCCAAATCTAGCATCCATCACCTAAATTAGAAACCACCATCTTTTGCACCAAATCCAGAGATCCAAATCCACAAGTACTTAGTGTCCAAAACCTTTGAGTTGTTTCCATCCCTTATCCTAAATCAGAAATCATCCCCTTTGTGATAGAGCATTGTCTAAAGGAAATCCAACTTGTCCTTGCATAGCCTCATCATCTCGAGCAAGAGATTGTCTTGTATTGATAAAATCTAGTTGACAGAAGATCATTAGTCTATCCTAGGTTGGCCAAATCCTATCACTGATCCTCCATCAGGAAAAATAGCAGCTCATTATTGACACTTAGTAATCTTCCACCAGCATCCCACCAATCCTCCACCCAAACTTGACCCAAATCAGAGCATCCCACCAAGCATCCATCATCACCAAGCTTTTTTACCAATTTTCCACCATCTCCCATCAATCTTCCACCATCCTTGATCCAAATCTGAGCAGTTCATCAATCCTTGCATCACATTCTAGAAATTCATCATCCTTAGAAATTCCTTAAGCTTGCATCCACCATCCTTTAGAGTTCTTTAGGAAACATCTTGCATCCATCTAAGCATCTGCATCTCCATGCCTGTCAAGACAAGATCTGGATCTAGGAAGCGAAGGCACATGAATCCTTATCCAATCACCAGATCATCTGATCCCAACATTTTTACCAGTGCAATGGTAGCCTATGATCCCCAAATACAAACTGGAAATACATGGGATGATCCCAATATCCCCTCAGCTCCTCTGGCAATAGAAACATTTGTGAATAACCCAAAGAATCCACCAATAGTCAATACACTCATAGCCCAAAACTAGCAGAGCATGTTCAATAATTTTTCACAAAGGCATACTCCCATTCTGGAATATCTCCATCCTCGTATTCCCATAAGCACTATCCAAATCCCAGCACAAGTATACTCTCCATTCATCCAACAATTCCCTGATCCAAACTTGCAAACATCCCAAGAAACCTTCACCATTCCCCTTCTTTTACAAGGAAGCTTCGCCAATCCCGTAACACAAGCTATAACACCATCTACTCCATTCCCTATCATAGGTACTTCATCATCCGCCATGGCTGCCCAGGCTCTCGCACAAACCTTTACGCAAGTAGTTCCACCACCTTCCATAAACCAAGCAACACCATTCTTTCCAGGAAGGATGCAATCATCCTCCCCCTTCACTTCACAAGCTTCCACATCCACACCTTTCATGCCAGGAGGGACCCAAACGCCCTTTCCTTTCACTCCACAAGCCTCAACATCCATACCATCTTTTCCAGGGTCAACACAATCATTTCCCTCCTTCACCCCGCAAACATCAGCGTCATTTATTTTGGGGGCAGCACAACCGCTCCCCTTTCCTACTCAGCAAGCTTCCATGTCAACATCACCCTTTTCATGGGGAGTGCAAACATTCCCTTCCTTTCCCCCCCAGCAAGCATCTACCTAGGTACAAGCCCAGTAAACTGCCTTCACCACAGGAATGCCTTCCATGGGTTTTTCCAATCCACCTTTCACTTCCCAAATTCCCATCACATCTACCTTCTTGATGTCTGCTGCAACACAATTCCCACCATACATTGGCTCTCATTGGGGCCTCACTCAAGAAGAAATGAAAGCTTGGGGCATACCAACCCATTCTTCTACGTCCATGTTTGAGAATCAACAAGCCACCTTCTCACAAATAGCACAGCAACGACCATCACAACCTCCATCAGTTTCATCATTCACAAGCTATCCATTCCCAACACCTAGTGCTTTTCAAAAAATTCCTCCACCTCAGTAGAAAAGTTCATCCCATTTCACAAGTTATCTTGCCCAGCCACCCTTTGCTTCAAACTTCCCCACATCAATTCCACCCTTAAGTAATGCGGGAATGCACCCGACCTACATTGGTCAAACACAGAGCCAGGTCTAGCAAGGACCATCTTACTAGCAAGTGGCGTCAATCCACCAACCTCCCCCACAACAACCCCACTTCTAGTCACAACAACAAACCCCTATCATTCCCCAGCAATAGCAAGCTTCATCCTACCCAGCGCAACAACAAAATCCTACCATTCTACAACACCAGCAAGCAGTCCCATATCCACCACCACAATATCCCTCTATGCCACATCAGCAGTATCCTCCCCAGCAAGCATCACTCCAAGATCCACTCCAATCTACCTATCCCACTGGGCCATCTCTATATCCCACTCCACAATATCCACCTCAAATGGGAGTACCTACTCAAACACCAATCAATGCTGAATGGGAAGCCATGAAGAATGCTCTTAAAGAGCTTCAAACCGGTATCGATAGCAAAACCTACAAGTTTGAGGAGGTGTGTCCTTATCCGTTTGATCGATCCATTTTCGCTATACCTTTCCCCAAGCACTTTGAGCAACCTAAATTTGATAAATATCAGGGAAAAAGAGATCTAGTCAATCATATTAAAGAATTCTATATGGCATGCTAAGAAGTGGCTTATAGTGATAACTATCTCCTACACCTATTCCCCAAAAGCTTGGGAGGAACTGCTATTGAATGGTTCTACAAAATACCATGTGGGACTATCACAACCTTTGCTGAACTTTCTGAGAAGTTCATTGCCCACTATGCCCACAATGTTGAGAATGAGTTGACCTTGTTATATCTCTCCAACTCAAAACAAAAAGATGGAGAAAGCCTAGCAAAATACTTGCAATGATGGTAGAACCTTACTACCAGGTTATCATACTAGCCACCTGAAAAGCATTTGACCAAAATCTTTATTGATAATCTGCATCCAAAGTTATCCCACTTCATGAGAATGAATCATCTCCAAACCTATCAAGATATCAAGAGCAAGGGGATAGGTATTGAAAAGGCCCTCCTAGATGAAGGCACAATCTGACACTTAAAAAATGATGCCCAAAAACCCAGCAATGATAAATCCTGTTACTGGAATCGTAACAAGAAACTTTTTACTGATGGAGCCACTGATACCAAGCATGTCCAATTTGTTGTAGCTAGTCCTCCGTCAACTCCTGCATACCAACAACAACAAGCACCCATCCATTAGCAACCCATGCAACAATATCATTCTCAGAATAATCAGCAAAATTATCAGCAGCAAGCCCATCAAGCTTATCAAGGTAACCCAAACAATCAAGTCAATGCCGTCAATATTGCTCCCAAGCAGAACAAACCCAGAGCTCAAAATTATCCAAAGAAGACCTTCACACTGCTGGGTGAACCTCTAGATGTTATCTTTCATCGAATGGCCAAGGCCAACTTGATTACATATCCACCAATTCAGCCAATTGATGATACCACTCCCAAGCCTGATTGGTACAAAGATCATGAGTACTGTGATTATCATCATGTCAAAGGACACACTACCCTGAAGTGTATGAGACTCAAAAACTATATCCAAGATCTCATTGATCAAAAAGAGATTCAAGTAGATACACCTGCTCAAGCCTCACCAAATGCCAATTTACAAATCTATCAGAATGTGTTCCCACAACACAATGCTGGGAAGAATCAAGCTAATACCAATCATCCCCAGAATCATGGTAAAGGCAAGTAAGAAGATCACACTACTGCCTACATCAATTATGATAAATTTGTTGGATGTATAACCCAAGTTGAGCCCACAATCAATACCATCCATGTCAGAGGAGCAGACAGTCAATGTGCTATTACCACCCGTAGGGGTCGGATAACTGTTGCTGGTGCCCATCCAAGGCCAGTACAAAATGCACACAATGCATAGTACAACCTCATAGAACATCTTGGGAATACACTAGCCCAAATATCCATCTTGGACCTTCTTCACACTTCACCTCTCCATTAGGAGATCCTCGAACGAGCTCTCAAAGAAGGACATGTCCCCATAGACATTAACACCACCTAGTTTGAGACCCTTGTGGGACATCTATTTGTAGCCTGTGCTTTATTCTTCAAACCATTTGACATGCCAGCCATTACATCTGACCATAATCTCCCTCTCCGCATCGCCATCATGGTCAGAGACTTTGCCATCAAATGGGTCTTAATAGATAATGGCTCAGCCCTAAACTTGTGTACTTTGAAATTCATTCAGCAGATTGGGTTCACCCAGGCCGATATAGCACATGAAGTAATCACTATCAAAGCCTATGACAACTTGGAGCATACCTCTAAAGGTACCATTACTTTGCCCATTTAGTTGGGCCCAATAACATAGGATACTATTTGCCATGTTGTCGATCTTGACCTACCATTTAATATCCTCCTAGGCCGACCATGGATTCATTCCATTAAGGCTGTACCATCTACTTACCATCAGTGCATCAAATTTCCGCATCAAGGCACTGAGGTTACCATCCATGCTGACCCCCAACCCTTTGCATACTATCATGCGATGGAAGCATCATTCCCTCACTCCACTCATTGTCTTGGAACTAACATTGGTATTTCTATTGCCAGCTCATCCCGATCCCATTGCGATCCAGAAACCATTCTCACCTCCACCCTATCTTCTATCAAGATCAATAACCAGGGTTGTGGTGAATATAGCCTACATGATGCATGTTCCATAGGGGTCCTCCTACTTGATCCACATACTCAAAGGCGCCCAGATCACCAAAGCAAGCCTATTGAAGAGCATCATGAAATCAAGAAAATTAGATCTATGACTTTTGAATCTCATGGCAACATAAATAGTCAAGAGATGGATCCTGACATAAATAGGTGGTTGTATAAAGATCCCCCATCACCTGACACTCAACTTCTTGGCTATTTCAAAGATAAATATCCAAAACAATATAAGTATACCACTAAATGATGGCACTATCAAGGTGGTGGTCTAGGGCCACAAGAAGGCGGCAACCAATATCCCATCACACCATCAAAGAATCCTGAACATTAGGGTCTTGGTTTTAATACCCCTCACCTGCATATACAAGGGCCCAATATTGTAACTGGGGGCACCAACATGACTAGCATTCCCCTCTTAAATAGCTAGGATGACCTCATAGAGATCGAAGACATCCCTGAAGAGAAAGAAATCAGATCCTATGATGATATCTTTGACGATGACACCCTCCTGGGGACTTCTGTCCTCCACCAACTTGCCATCAATCTCATAGAACTTCCCCTCACCCACCCTGAACTCATAGAATGGGACCGACCAAGCATTACACACATCGATGAGTTCCAAAGCATGGAAGCACTCCTAGAATTCATGGGGGCATCAGGCCCACAATCAGTTCACAATTTAGAGTCAACTCACATCTATACACTTGACCCAGAAGGATACTTTGGAGAGGAGGTAAGCTTTAGCTGCAAAAAAGAAATAGAAAGAGTAAAACATGAGTCCTTATGTGAAAACCCTTTTGGGGCACATTCTGATTCCAAAAAAGTAAAAATAAAGAGCGTATCTTCTAGTGAAAACTTGGCAATTCAAGCGCTAGAAGATGAAGACTTGCCTCTTCCTCCCATCAAGGATTACAGACCTGAGTAGTCACCTATCATCATAGAAGAAACCAAGCCAGTCAACTTAGGTACAGAGGAATGTCTGAGGATCACCTATATTACAGCCAACATGATAGAAGGTGAAGAAATGGCTTTCACTACGCTCCTTCAAGAAGCTACTACAAACTTTGCATGGTCATACGCACACATGCCTGGACTTGATCCTAAACTTGTTGTTCATCATCTAGCGGTAGACCCCAATGTTAAGCTAGTAAAGCAGAAGCTACACAAAATGCATCCCAAAGTAGCTCTATTGGTAAAATCAAAACTAGAAAAGCTCCTGGATGCAAAGATTATTAGAGCTATAGATTACTCAGATTGGATCTCCAACATGGTACCTATCACAAAGCCTTCCAGCGACATCCAAATTTGTATAGATTTTAGTGACCTAAACAAGGCATGTCCTAAAGATGATTTCCCGCTACCTAACATAGACATGATCATAGATCTTACAGCGGGCCATGAAATGTTGTCACTAATGGATGGTTTCTCTAGATACAATCAGATTCATATAGCAGCAAAAGACCAACACAAAACAACATTCACCACTCCATGGGGTACCTTTTTCTATAACATGATGCCCTTTGGTCTAAAGAATGCAGGAGCCACATATCAGAGAGCGATGACAGTAATCTTCCATGACATGATCCACAAGATCCTAGAGGACTATGTGGATGATATTTTTGCAAAATCAAAGACACGCCATGAACACCTTGACATTCTTGAGAGTGTGTTTGATCGCCTACAGCACTATGGGTTATGGCTCAATCCAAAGAAATGTGTCTTTGGTGTTACATCTGGAAAGCTCCTAGGTTTCATAGTATCATGATGAGGCATAGAGATTGACCCTAAAAAGGTCAAAGCAATAATAGAAATGCCTCCCCCAAGAACACTTAGATAGCTCAGAAGCCTACAAGGAAAGCTTCAATCAGTACGTCAGTTCATTTCTCAACTGGCAAACAAGTGCCAACCTTTCACACCTCTTTTATGCAAAGACACAAGCTTCAAGTGGGATCCCATATGTCAGAGAAGCTTTGATAAGCTCAAGAAGTATCTAGCCAATTCTCCAATCCTAGTGCCACTAGTTCCAGGATGCCCTCTCATACTCTACATCTCAGCAACCACTACAACATTGGGGGCACTCCTTGCTCAGCATGATGATGAAAACAAAGAAAGAGCCATCTACTACATTAGTCAAACTCTTGTCAGCTATGAGCTTAATTACTCACCCATGGAAAAAGCATGCCTTGCAGTGGTCTTTGCCACTCAAAAGCTTAGACATTACATGCTCAGTCACACAATCAAGCTCATTTCAAAGGTGGACCCCCTCAAATATCTACTATCAAAGACAACTCTCAAAGGCCGTATGGAAAAATGGGTTATGATACTCAGCGAGTTTGACATCCAGTACATAGATTGAAAAGCAATCAAAGGGCAAGTCATTGTGGATCAGTTAGTAGAAGCACCACTAGTGGATGCTTATCCACTAATCATGGAATTCCCTGATGAACACTTATGTATGATCGAAGAGCAGCCCATGTGGAAACTATACTTTGATGGCTCCTACACATCACATGGATTAGGGGTGGGAATCCTATTCATCACACCTCAAGGTGACTACATCCCAAAGTCATTTAAATTGGGATTTTCATGTACCAACAACATTGCAAAATATGAGGCAGTCATCTTAGGTCTCAACACAGCCATTCAATGGAATATCACAGAACTGCAAGTGTTCGATGATTCACAGCTGATTATCAAGCAAGTACTAGATGAATATCAGACAAAGGACAACAAGCTGCTACCTTACAAAGAACTCATGGATAGATTGAAAGAGAATTTCCTTAATCTACAATTCACACAGATATCTAAACTTCAAAATAAAGTAGCAGATGCAATGGCAACTATTGGGTCCTTGTTAGAAATCCCACGTGATGCATCACAGTATGAATTCCTAGTCGAGCAGCTACATACACCAACTTATGAGAACGCTGATGTAGAAATGGTGTGTGTCTTGGTTGGTCCCTAGTCCCCATGGTACCATGACATCCATGCATATCTAAAGAATGGTATCATATCTCCCCATCTTACCAATAACCAATGCCAAAACCTTATTCGCAGAGCTTCCTGTTACACTCTTGTAGCCAACACCCTTTATCATTGAGGGTATCACAATATCCTCTCTAGGTGTTTAGATTCAAATGAGGCCATCTTGGCTTTACAAGAGGTCCACGCTAGAATTTGCGGTGCCCACATGAGTGGCATGGTTCTAGCTAAGCAGTTGCTTCGATTTGGGTATTATTGGCCAACCATGGAACATGATGCTTGTGAATTTGTCAGAAAATGTTTACCATGTCAGCAGCATGCAAATTTGATTCATGCACCAACACAAGACCTGCAGCCCATTGCGCCACCTTGGCCATTCTCATGTTGGGGCTTTGACCTTGTCAGCTTAATCACTCCCCTCTCCTCGGATGGACACAAGTACATAATAATTGCCATAGAATACTTCACCAAATGGGTTGAAGTGATTCCACTCACCCTAACTACTGGCATCCAAATATCCAAGTTCATCCTTTACCACATCATTTGCCACTTTGGCATACCATCTACCATCTTCACAGAGCATGGCACACCTTTTAAAAACCAGCACGTGGATGATCTGTGTTCCAGACTCCACATCTATCACCATTTCTCCAGTCCATATTTCCCCCAAGGAAATGGCCAAGCTGAGGCAACCAATAAAACTATCTTGAAAATCCTCAAGAAGGCTGTCAATGATTCTGGTCGTGACTGGCACCTCCAAATTAATCCTACCCTTTGGGCCTATCATACTTCTTATCGTACTCCCACAAGCACCACCCCATATTCCCTTGTATATGGTGCTGAAGCCATTTTGCCAATCGAGGTCGAGCTCCCATCATTGCGAGTCTCCATGAAGAACTACACCACTGATGAAGACTATCGTGTAGCCCGTCTCACATAGCTAGACCTGTTAGATGAAAAGAGACAGCAAGCATATGATCACTTGGTTGCATACCAGAATCAACTCAAAAGGAGTTATAACAAGAAGGTCCATCCTAGATAGTTCCAGGTCAGTGACATGGTTCTCAAAGAAAATCAGAAGGTCCAAGTAAATCGAGAAAAGAAAGGCAAGTTTGAGCATACTTGGCTGGGCCCCTATGTTGTCACATCATGCTTCGGCTCTGGAGCTTATCAGCTATCTACACCAGAAGGTGAGCCTTTGAATGATCCAATCAACATCATACATTTGAAGAGGTTCTATGCCTTAACCAGATCCTACATATTCAGAAAATCCATAAAAATTGGAAAAAAGTAGCAAAATACAAAAAATAAAAAAAAAGCAAAAAAAAGAAGAAAAGAAAATAATCATCCAATGGTGAAAACTTAGCAATTTAGGCACCTTGGACAAGTATGTTGGTGAAAACCTGGCAAACAGGCACCATACATAGTGGACCGAGTCATTATCTATCAAACTCCCATCCCCCATCCCACCATCTCAGTCCTTTTTCTCCCATCCCCATCCCCATCCACCATCCCCCACACTCCTCTTTTTTCACAATCCTCACACAATTCCACCATTCCCACCTGCACATATCTTGTTCCCTATCTTGTACCATATCCTGTATCTCTTGTATAGCGCTATCCTTCTTGTACTCTATCTTGTACTATACCCTTGTACCATATCTTGTATCATATCTTGTATATCTTGTACTCTATCCTGTATAGCGAGATCTTCCTATCCCCAATCCTGAGCTTTTGTACATATCCATTGTATATCTTTTCCTATCTATTGTACATCAGTCCTTGTTAGTCCTCCAGTAGCATTTTGATCAGAACACTTTGTCCTACCCAGCCTTGTACTTCAACAACATCAATTATCGACTATTCTTGATCACCATGATTAATTCTTTGACTTCATCATTTTCCAGCGAACAACAACACTCATTCTCTCATCAATCAGTGGGTCCTTGAGGATGTATCCTTTCTCCTATCAGACCTCATCTTCCCCCCATCAAATCAGTCAAATCAAATCTCTCTCCTTGGCAAAGGATGTCTTTTTGGAGTTATCATTTTGACCTTGGATTTTTTCCTTTAGGTCTTGTTAATCTTTTACAACTTCTCATTGTTCTCTACTCAACGTCACCATGATCCTTTATATCATGGTGTGCTGCGAATGAGGATAATCTGGGGCAAGGTCTTTTGATCTTTTGCTTCTGCCTGTGAGTCATTCGTGTGTTTGTGGTTTGTTCAGCATCGTTTCCACCATGCCTCCTTCGGGTTTCATGTGTGATGCTGGGGCACCCTTGCATGTCTTTTTCATGTCAGTCCTATGCAATGCTGGTGACAAGGCCTCGTGATCCCAATATCCTTGGTAGGTCTCTAGCATTGCTATATTAAACTAGGTTGTGCTCTCCACATTTGCACTTGGAGCTTCCCCATCTCTCCTGCATCCTGCATCATATAGATTAATCTTGCATCCTCATATAGCTGCATCCTGCATTTTGCATTCCATCTCATCTTGCATTCACCCATCTTTTCTCTTGGATGCTTGGTTCTTTATCTCCCCTTCTTCCTAGGCCCTTCCTTCTTTGTTTCCTTTCAAAAAAATTCTACAACATTTACTCCTTGCGTTATTTTCTCGAGGGGGCACAACCCCTCATTCCTCTAAATTCTAGCCTTGGGCATCTTATTTTCTTGTCTTTGATGCCATGCCACTTGCGGCATCATATCAAAGAGGGGCAAAATGTAGACACCTAAAAATCTTTTAGAAAATAAAGTATTTTTATTTTCTAAAAATTCCTGATGACATCATCATTTATTAATTAATTAATTATTTAATTAATTAATTAATTTTTATGTCATTAAATCCCTTTATCTTAATTAAAAATATTTAATTAAAGAATCCCTCCCAAAAATGTTTAAATCTTATTTAAACATTATCTCCTTATTTATTAATTATTTTAATTAATAAATTGACCAAAAATCTCAAAATAAATAATTAATTTATTTTTTGCCCAAAACTTGGCCAATTTCCTTTAGACCACTAATCTCTTCTAGAATCTTCTAATCCCTCCTTAATTTTGATTAAAAGGCTAATCCCATCTTTTCTAACCCTAATCCCAACTCAAAATATTTAATTAAGATTAAATATTTATTTTCATATTTATTAAATATATTTTAATAAATATTTCCAAAACTAAAACCTTTGGAATGAATAAACATTTATGCATTCTCCCTAAACCAAGAAAAACTCTAGACTCTTCTAGAAACTTCTCAACCCAACCTCTTCACCCATCCTAATCCTAAATCCCCCTAATCCTAAACCTAATCCTACCCCTAAACATTTGCACAATCCTAACCAAGCTTAAGACTTTCCTAAACCAAAGCAAAGTCTCCCCTTCCAAATATCTCAACCACAAAATATTCAATGCATCCACAAAGTCATCAAAGTCCCTTAAAGGCTTATTCAATGCTCTTACAAGCACTTATGAGGGGAGTTATGAGCTTTGAGCCCCCTTTGTTGACTCATCTTTACCCTTCCCTTCATCCACTCACCTTGTGACATGTGTCACCTCCTGATTGGCTGTAGACTAGCACAATCCATGTGCTCCCCTTTGAATGAATCTTGACTTCTCTTAAGGATTTCAATCCTGGCCACTCATTCTTCCTTCCTAAATCCTATAAGTACCCCTCCTTTCAAGAGCAAATCAAATTAGCTTAACTTTCATTCTCATGCATTGTTACCATGCCCTTTTATTTCTAGACTTAGCACAAATCATTCTAATTTAGTTTACTTTCAAGCATTTTAGCTCATCTTAGCTTAGTAATAATGGATTAACATAGTTTTTATTATTGTTTTGCATAAGCATAGCGTCATATCACATCTCTATTTGGTCTAAAATCAATCCTAGATTACTCATCATGTAGCTTAATCTCCATTAAAGTATTTTTGGATCTTTGAGGCCTTAGGGGAAAATCAGGTGTTCTATACCTATTTTTGTGCCATTTTGGGGTTTTCATGGATTTCAATCCATCTTAGAATGCATTATAGTATGCTCCAAGTGCTTAGAGAGCACACCCACATCCCTCTTATCAGAGCAAATCAAACAGTGCTTGGGTGCACCTGTTTAGGCTCAATCTGAGGTGGCTAGCTTAGAGTTTTCTTTGTTTTGCATTGATTTCATGCTTAGACTAACATCTAATCATTGTTTGTCTTGAAGTCCTTCAAAGCAGGTATCCTCAAAAGCCTAGTCCACATTCTGGCACGCCTGGTGGGACTCAAACCACAATTAGCTTGATAAAATCACACTTTTTCACTCTCGGTGTTGCAGAAAATGAAAGAAATGTCGCCTGCAAGAAATGAAGTCACGCCTCCAGCCATTTTAGTCATGCCTACATGCAGTTAAATTAGGCCTATGAGCTTTGAAATGACACCTACAAACTGATAGTTTTTTGCCATCAACAATTTCTTTTCTATCTTATTTCTTATTCTGTCACCTCCGCATAAATAAATTATGCCTCTATATAAAGAAATCACGCTTTGCATAAAGAAATCATGCCTTTGCAAAAATAAATTACTCGTATGAAAAAAGAAATCACGCGTTTGTAGAAAGAAATCACACGTTTGCAGAAAGAAATCGTAGAAATAAATCACATGTTTGCAGAAAGAAATCATGCATTTGTAGACTCTATGGTGACTATTGAAGACTCATCTTAGAGTGCAAGTCAGTATGACATGTATAGAAGAAGTTATGACAATTTTACTAAAGACAGTGTCAAGCTGACAGGACATAATATGAAGATAGAATTGATAAAGAGTTAAGGGATTATTTTGTTTATGAAAATAATGACTTAAAAATATAAAAAGAAGACATCCTAGATGTTAACCCTTGGATAAATTTTTTTGTAATATGAGAGCCGACTGGAAAGTTATTGTAATGCCCCGCCAGGCAACCCAAGAGAACAAGACATAAAACCTCTATAAAATGAAAGTAGTAAATTTTTTTTTAATTTATTTATTTATTTTAACTAGAATAATATTCATCATTACACTTCATATTTCTAAAAGAAGAAATAATTTTCTACTACTTGAATGTAAAATTTATAAAACTTAAGTCCTCCCGGGTTCCCTAACGTCGCTACCTAAGCAACATCATATAAACCATTTACATGCATAAGATATTCATAGAATCTTGAGCTTAAAAGATCTACATTCATTTTAATGCACCAAGTTAAATGTCCCTAACTTATTTTTTTTATTAAACATAGGTTAATCATCCAACATCATTATTCCTTTTATCAACTCATTCCATAAATTCATATTGATTTCATCTACATCTACTATCCTTTATATCACTTTTCTCTAATAATTTAGGTAAGAGATTAATATTCATTAAGGTAGGCATTATCCTAGGTATTTCATTAACATGAACCAAGTATTAACATTATAATCAAGTTACTATTTTATTGCATTGTTTCATAACCATTCATTGTTAATAATTCCAATCACTAACCTATCATTTCTCAATAATTTTCTTGGATCCTTTCATCAAGAGAGAATACATTATTTTTGTGATACATCATTATATATAACTATATTTAAGATTATTTCTTTTACATATGGACAACATAAGACGATAGGAGAAATAACATAAACACTTTCTTTTAATGCTAGTAACATGTCTAATATTCTACATTATTTTCCCTTTCTTTTACCTAGAACTACCCATTCCCTTATGCATTGCTTTGAATTGAGATTACATCAATACTACAAGACTCCTTTTAGGAGATTAAAAATTACATGAATTCAAATACATAAGTACATCTCAACATATTAAAATATCCAATAAGAAATCTTCAACTACAGATCTGGAAAGGAATATGTGCTAGGATCATCCAGAGAATCACGAACAATACCTCGATATAAATATTAACCACCCAACCACGTGGAACCAATAGGCCCACTCCCCTGAGCTAGGAGATAGAACCAAAGGCCCATACAAGAGGTAACAACTAGAAAATTCTTAAGGTGGTGATAAAAGTTTCCCAAAGTCACAACAAAAAGGAAAAGATAAGAAGACCACAAGGAATACCAGAGGCATGATCAAATTTGATAGAGACTCTAAACTACAAGCTAGGTGAGTGTCATCGCATAGCCCTCACCCCTTGGGTTGTCCTGGTACTAGCCACTCTTGGCCCCGGCCCCCAAGTAGGCACATGCGGAACCAAATGCCTCTCATACAGACAAGGTCATTCAGTTGTACCTACACATAGGTACCTTCTCCCACTCCCATCCTTAGTCTTTACTAGCATTAAAGGCATGGGTGAGGCACAATTAATCTTGATTAATGTGTAATTTCCCATTCCAATAATCTCCCATTCCCAATTCATTTATTTAGGTTATCACTTGATTAAATAACTCATAGTAGGTTATCCTGGTACTAGCCACTTAGGGCCCCGGCCCCTCACTATGAGCCACTCACCTAGTGTACTTAGGTTCCCTAACATACATATAAAAATCATAAGAACATAATAGATTCATCATCAAGAATTCATATCAATTCCATAACAACATTTGATTGAGTTTAGGAAAACATATGTTGTCCCTAGTCCACTTGACAACCCTAAACCCAATATGGCATTTAGAATGTTCCAAACATATAAGAAGACATCCAAGTGATATTATAAATATATTCAGAGTATACATAGATCCAATTAACCAAAAAAAAATTTTAATAGCCTCTGGTAACCATACGAAACCTTAAAACTTAATGATGTTCTTAAATTGAATTATTTCAAGCAAGGATTAAATGCAAAGAATAGTCATCATAGAACAGTCATCCATATCTTTCGCAAAACATAAAATAAAGGAAATCTCTTTGGTGGAGATTTAGATAACATAATTATGGACTCTCAATTTTATTTTTAGGAAGATCCAACAGTGGGAAAGAAAGTTATGACTTCTGGTTTAAAATAGAAAATTCTGGTTAGGGTTCAGACCTGCTTTCACTAAAACGGTTGTAATTTTCACAAAACATAATTAAAATTCACCAAGACAATTGGAAATGAAAGATAAGACTTAAGAAAATCTCTGATATCAAATTTAGACTTTTATATAATCATATCAGCCTGTAGCATATGAATACATTTGATAGAAAATTCAGAATCAAGAATGGACAGGCATAGTCTGCCAAAATGTCAAAAATAAGGCATTAATTCGACTCTAAAAATAAAATCAGAGAGATACCCATTTGAGATCTATGAATTTTAATTCCATAAAATCAATTTAGTAAAACCATAAATGCAATTTAAATTGTTATAATAACAGATCTCCAAAAATGGGTTGCTAAAAACCCTAGGAAAACACATGCTAATTCTTACAAATAAAAACTCAAAACTTTAAAATAACCATACAAATGAAAAGTACAGATATAATAAATAATGATAATATATAAATAGATCTATAATCTATTAGATACATCAAGTAACTAAAATATTCAATCCATACCTCATGTCCTACGAAGGTTGAATCGAAGAAGGAAGGAAACAAAAGAGAAGACAAATCCAAACTTGAGATGCATCCTTCAAACCCTATCCACTTTCAGAAATCTCCATGAAAGAAAGAAATAATTCCATAGCAAAGAATCCCTCTCTCAACTACTGAAATTCTCACAAAAATGTCTCTCTCCCAAAAGCAAAGATAACCAAAAATTCTTAAGGACATATGCTTACAAACTCTCCTTCACATCTCCAAGTTTTCTCTCCAAAATCTCCATGAAAAGTAAGGCCATCCTCTCCTCAATGCTTCAGCCCCAAAATCTCATCCCTTCAAATGAGAAAGTAGTGCATATAAATAGATTTCCAAAGGTTGAGAGGAAAAGTAACCAATTCCCAACTAACTCTTAACTAAAGGGTATTATAAAATAACTTAATATCATACAACTATATTACTCAAATATACAATAAAAGATTATTTATATTCATTCATACACACATGTAATATTATCCTAACATATATGCATATGCCATCATTAATTACATCAATATCTATATATATAACCTATCCTCATTATTAATAATTAACAATTGAGAATAATATACCTCGCATTATTTAATATTTAATTATTAATAATATTATACTTTACATTAATCCTGAAATATACACCATCAACAATATCTACAATAATTAACATATAATCACATATAAATTATATATATATATATATAAATACATATATGTGTGCACCCATATAGATATATATATATATATATATATATATATATATATATATATATATATATATATATATATATATATATATATATATATATATATATATATATATATATATATATATATATATATATACATGCCAAATACCAAACACTATAATCTATAAGATTATAAAGTAATAGATCACAATATTATTACGTATTTATAATTACTATAGGATATAACACTAAGGTAGAATAAAATCACATGCCTCAAAATAAATCTAATGATCGAAAGAGGCCATAAAAATCAACTATGAAACATATTGAGAAAACTATAAGATCAAACAAGGTCAACCAAAGTCAACAAGGACAGTCAAGCCAAACTCCTGAAACACAACATAAAAAGATTAACTAAGAATCATACCAAGAAGGAGAAATAAATAAAATGAGTAAACAAATCATACAACCAAATGGATTCAAGTGGCCACAAGGCACTAACTACAACCATGCCCAACCGGGTGCGTTGGATCTGGGTTTTTGACCCAAAGGTTGACTGACAAAGAAGGAACCCTAATATTCCCAAATTGGAATAATGACAAAGGAAGACTCATGTAGGGGCCTTAGTACTATCTCCATAACAACAACCATTGAGGATTTGAGGGCATGCTCAGACCTGTGAAGCCAGGTGAAGTCGATGCCCGGTACCTGCAAGCCTGCATCACAAAGAAGAAATACATATGCACGGATATACGTATAAAAGAAAACATTGCAGACAGATGACTAGGATCAATACATCGTGTGGACCTTAGCTATGTGAGTAACTATGACTTCATCCTAAATCATGAAAACACATCATGTATATATATACACTCAAAGCATGTAGCATCATCATAACGAAGGTTAGAATCTCAAGCATTGTGTTAGTCTCTTATCAATACTAATAATAAATCAACATAATCAAATCATCAAGTGAGATACAAGATTCATCCAAAGTAACCTTAATAGAAGAAAATATAAATAACCACTTATATATATCTATCAAGTACATATCATATAACATCCTAACTATGTTCATAAAGGTCTTGTAGGTACTCAATACATACATGGAGATAAATACATACAAAAGTGATACCTTTAGATAGTATTTCTGATATTAGAATCATTGAGTACTAGCTTATGAAATTATTATAAACAACTATAAGAATAGATCAAACAAGTATCATGTACAACTTAAGCTATAAGAAAACATCGAAGGATCTTAATTCTTTCAAAAACACAAAACTTATATTAGGGTTAGAGGGGTATTACAGTTATTAATCTTAATAACTTGTATAAATATAATTGTAAATTGTAAGAAGGATATCATCAAGAAGTGATATGATGTGAGATATATGATGTATATGTAATAGCGATAGTGAAAGAGTAGTGAAGAGATATTGATGCAAGTAGTATAAGGTTATGTATCTTAACCTACTTTTGTAATCAGTTAATATTGTATATCACATTTTGTACTGCCAACTCCTAATAGGGTTGAGGCTTCTAACAAGGCCTATAGTCCCTTAATCAGGACTGAGACACTATATGCATGTAATAGAGTCCTAATAGGGTCAACATCCTTAACAAGATACTTTTGATTAGTGGATCTTTGTGGTACCATCCCAACCAGGGTTTTCCCTTGGCCAAGGTTTCCTCGAGAACAAATAATGTGTTATGAGTTCTTTAGTTTTATTGCTATGCATGTTGTTTAGCTTCTTATGTTATGCATGTGTAAAGATAATTTTTTATATCCATAATTGGGAAAAAGATAAAGTTTGTAGAATACTGATTCACCCCCCCTCTCAGTATTCCCTATTTATGACAATTGGTATCAGAGCTTAGTTCCTCAGAACATAATCATTCAAGGAAAGCCTAGCAGCTTGAGTAAGATCTCTATGGATATAGATCAACTACAGAAGAATCTTGAAGAAGCTCTTGAATAGATTGATATGCTTACTAATGAAAGAGATACTCTGAAAAGAAAATATGATGATGCAAAGAACCTCATTGAGAAACTGAAAAACAAGCTTGAAGATTTGAAATCTGAAAAGGAATTTGAAGTTTTTATTGAATATTCTGATGACAATTTAGAAAAAAAAAATGAGATCCTTAAGCATGAACTGAAGATAGCAAATATGAAGCTAAGTCTGAAAGATGGAAATGGCAATAATGAAGCAAATCTAAAATCTGAGAATGAAAGTTTAAAGACTAAAAATGAAGGACTAAAATCTAAAATTGGTAAAGTAACATTTGAACTTGAGAAAGTCAATTTACAGTATGCTGAACTTGAGAAATACAATGCAATTTTGAAAGGTGAAATGATTCAATCCAAACAACAACTTGAAAGGCTATATTCAACTAGTGATAAGAATGATGAACAAATATCTTATCAGAAACCATTCTATGATAAGACTGGTCTTGGATTCAACACTTTTAAAGAAAATGAAGAAAGCAAGGAACCAGATCTGAAAATATCTGAAAGTATTGATGAGAAGAAGTCTGATGAGACTAACAAATTTGAAGATACACCTAAGGAAGAAGAACCACCTTAGTAAGAGGAATCACCAAAAGGTATGCAAAGAGATTTCAAAGGTAGATGTTTTGCTTGTAATACTATTGGTCATATGAAGAGAGATTGCACACGTAAGAAATTCAAACCTCTTAATGGTTATTGTTATAATTATCATAGTTTTGGACATAGAGCTATTGAATGCAGGAAACCTAAATTTATTTAGAATAATAATAGTAGTAGAATGTTTAGGAATACTAACAATGCAGATAAGAAACATACTGAAGATATGAACAAAAGAAATGGAGTAATATGTTATAGATGCAACAAGGTTGGACACATTGCTAGAAATTGTAGATCATAGATCAATTAGCCTCGACCAAGATATGGGAACAATGGAATTATTTGTCAAATATGTAACAAGATTGGACATACAGTGAGGTTTTGTAGAATGAACAATAGAATTTTTCATCCTAACCCTAACCCTAGAAATCATGCAAAAAGAAATGAAGATGCATGTAACAGTTAGAAAGGATGATGTAGTAATTTAGATGAAGTGAAGTTTAGGAAAAGCATAGATGAAGGAGACCTATTAAACATTGAAGGTAATCAGGAAGGTGAAGTATTAAAAGGTAAGAATGAATCTTTACCTAACCCATCTCAGAGTACTTAATTTATGAAAATTGCAATAGAATAGAAACGTAGATTAGTGTAGAAGTAGATGTATGATGAATTGAATCTTGTGAAGTTAATGCAAGGTATTATATGATGTTCTAATGCTATGGTTAAGAGCACAAAGAAAAATATTATGTTTTTCTAGATCACAAAAAGTTTTAAGTTTTGTGTTAGGATTAACAAGGCAGAAATAACAATTATGTGCAAATATAACTAATATCAGAAAATAATAAACCACACAGAATAGAACACAATGGCACACAGATTTAACGTGGTTCATCCAATCCCTGGGCTACATCCACCAACAGCGAGTCCAATATTATTATTATCCAGTGATTACAACCTGATTACAATCCGTAATCCCTTACAACCCAATTCTGCCGCAAGTACTAAAATCATATTTCATAAAAATCCCTAACCCTAAGCCATATTATACAATATTTTTTTCCCGCTTTAGGGTTAGAATGAGTTATAAGTAGTCGGCCCAAATAATTGAAAAAAGTAGTCGGCGAGGTCGGGAGGAAAAGTGTACAGTACTTTCCTGGATAGTACTTTCCTGATTAGTCACCACAAGCTAACAATCTCCCACTTGGTGACTGATCAGTATCCACACTATACTAAAAAACCTCCCACTTGGAGACTGATCCTGTAGCAATACCGCTACCCACATGAGGCTCCCACTGGATTGAACCACCTTGGACTCAGTTGTTCCTTTATTTTGTTCAGTCTAAAAGACCAACTAAAGCTGAACATGAGTTCAACTTCTCCCTTGTTACTACCTTGGTAAACATATCTGCTGGATTATCATCAGTATGAATCTTTTCCAGCCTTAACTGTCCATCATCCAAAACTGATCAAATGAAATGGTACCGCAACTGTATGTGTTTTGTCTTTGAGTGCAAAGCAGAATTCTTTGCAAGATGAATGGCACTTTGGCTATCTGTATGTAGAAAATTATCCTTTTGTGGATGTCCCAATTCTTGCATGAAGAATTGAAGCCATATCATCTCCTTGGCTACCTCTGTAGCAGCAACATACTCTGCCTCTGTAGTGGATAAAGCAACCACCTTTTGTAGTCAAGAAATCCAACTCACTGCTGTCCCACCAACAGTAAATATATAACCTGTAGTACTCTGCCTGCTATCTATATCTCCTGCCAAATCTGAGTCAACATAGCCTTGTACAGTAGTAGTAGAACCCCCAAAGTGTAAACACTTACTGGATGTGCCTCTCAAATATCTGAGAATCCATTTGACTGCATTCCAATGCTCAATACCAGGGTTACTCATATAACGGCTAACGACTCCCACTGCGTGTGCAATATCTGGCCTAGTACATACCATAGCATACATTAAGCTCCCTACAGCTGAAGCATAAGGTACCTTAGACATTTTAGTCTCTTCTTCTGGTGTCTTGGGACACATATCCTTAGTCAATTTCAAATGACCAGGCAAAGGTGTGCTGACAACTTTGGCATTTTCCATAGAGAAACGTTGCAACACCTTCTCAATATAATCAGCCTGAGATAGAGACAATTTCCTATTTTTCCTATCTCTACAAATTTTCATACCAAGGATTTGTTTTGCTGCCCCCAAATCCTTCATAGCAAAAGATTTTGCTAACTGTTGTTTCAACCCCTTAATGTGATCCATGTTAGACCCAGCTACAAGCATATCATCAACATATAAACATAAAATAATGTAGCTGTCATCATCCAACCTCTTAAAATAAACACAATGGTCAGAATGACACCGACTATATCCATGCCCATTCATAAAAGTGTCAAATTTAATATACCATTGCCGAGGTGCTTGCTTCAAGCCATATAAACTTTTCTGCAATCTGCACACCAAATTCTCCTTACCCTTGACCTCAAATCCTTGTGGCTGAACCATATATATTTCTTCATCCAAATCACCATGAAGAAAGGCTATTTTAACATCAAGCTGCTCTAAATGCAAATCTTCAGTAGCCACAATACTTAAAATAGTACGAATAGAAGTCATTTTAACAACTGGAGAAAATATCTCATCAAAATCAATACCATGTTTCTGTGCAAATCCTTTTACAACTAATCTGGCTTTAAATCTTTTCGTACCTCCATCCTCTTCTTTGATCCTGTAAACCCATTTATTCTGTAAAGCCCTTTTACCTGCAGGTAACTTACATAAATCCCATGTCTGATTTTTTAGCAAAGAGTCCATTTCATCTGTCATTGCAGACTCCCACTGAAGCTTTGTATCCACCTGCATAGCTTCATTATAACATTCAGGTTGACCAGCATCTGTTAACAGAATAGAATACAAAGATGGAGAAAATCTTTCTGGAGGTCTACTTAGCCTTGTTGACCGTCTAACACTCACTGGGGTGTGTGGTATTTGTTGTTGCTATTGTTGCGGAGCATAAGGAACTACTGGGACATGAACTTGTGGAGTATCATCCAGTACTATATAGTCATTTTCTTTCTTCTCATGCTGCAGCAATAGATCTTTGTACAATACTTTCTCATTGAATATGACATCCCTGCTTCTTACAATTTTATGATTTTCAAAATCCCAAAGCCTATAACCAAATTCATCAATGCCATACCCAACAAATACACATTTCTTTGACTTAGCTTCCAGCTTGGTTCTATTTTCAGAATCTATAAGTGCAAAAGCTTCACAACCAAAGGTTTTGAGAAAAGAATAACTCACCTTCTTACCACTCCATGCTTCCTCTAGAATACCACAGTCCAAAGGAGTAGAGGGGCCTCTATTGATTAAATAAATAGTAGTGTTCACTACCTCTGCCCACATATTTTTGGGCAGCCTAGCATGCAACCTCATACTCCTTGCACGCTCCATTATTGTCCTGTTCATGCGTTTAGCCACTCCATTTTCTTGTGGAGTCCTTGGTACAGTTTTCTGCCTACGAATACCATTAGAGGAACAATATTCTTCAAATTCTGTGCTACAATACTCACCACCATTATCAGATCTGAGACATTTTAACTTTTTACCAGTCTCAGTCTCAACCAAGCATTTCCATTTCTTAAAAGTTTGAAATACATCAGATTTCTGTCTAAGGAAATAAATCCATACTTTTCTTGTTGCATCATCTATAAATGTAACATAATACAGAGAGCCACCAAGGGAAGATACCTGAGCTGGTCTCCATACATCTGTATGCACAAGCTCTAATCTCTCATTTTTCTTTTCCTTCCCACTCTTCACAAAACTAACTCTCTTTTGTTTTCCATAAACACAACTTTCACAGAAATCCATATTGACACATTTCAGACCAGGTAAAACTTTCTTTGAATGAAGTAATTTCATACCTTTTTCACTCATGTGCCCGAGTCTGTTGTGCCACAGTGCTGTGTCAAAATCTACAGCAATAGTTTGATGTTCTTCCTGCTCAACTGCAGCCACTGTTCCTAAACATTCATTATCTTTTGAAACAATTAAAGTAGAAGGAACAGTATGACCTGTACAAAGATATAAGGTGCCTACTTTCACACCTTTTGCTACTACTAAGGAGCCTTTTGAAACCTTCCAATTTTTATCATTAAAAGTAACTGTGCAACCCTCATCACCTAGTTGCCCTGCTGAAATTAAATTCCTACTCAGCCTTGGAACATGTCTTACCTCTTGTAGTAGCCAATGATTCCCATTCTGCAACTTAATCTTAATTTTTCCCTTTCCAACAATCTGACAGGGTTCATTATCTCCCAAATAAACTAGCCCAAAATCCCCTTGGACATAATCAACAAAATAACTTCTATGGGGTGTAGCATGAAATGAAGCCCCAGAATCTAAAACCCATGAATCATCAATACTTTCTAAGGACAAGAGCAAAGCATCCTCCTCAGATTTGTTACTTACCACATTTGCCTCCTTGTTTCCATCATTTTTGTCTCCTTGATCTTTCTTCCGAGACCAACAATCTTTCTTCTTATGACCTGGTTTTCCACAGTACCAGCAATCATTTGGCCCTTTAGATTCGGACCTCTTTCCCTTTGATTTTCCTCTTGATTTCCCATGATTTCCAGAGTTGTTTCCTCTATCTCTTATTCTACCTCTGCTTTCTGTGTTCAATACACTACCCGATGTGGATGCCCCTGAGCTTTTCCTACGAATTTCCTCACTCAATATAACACCAATAACATCATCATACTTTAGGGTATTAGAACCAGAAATAGAATTACTAACAGCCATTACCAAGCCATTCCAGCTTTCTGGCAAAGAACACAAAATCAAGATAGCCCTAACCTCTTCATCAAAAGTAATTTTAACTGAAGTTAATTGACTTGTAACTGTATTAAACTCATTCAAATGATCAGTAACTGATCCACCTTCTACCATTTTCATATTAAATAAACGCTTCATAAGAAATACCTTGTTTGAAGCTGAAGGCTTTTCATACAACTTCACTAGGGTTTCCATCAGATCTTTAGCTGTCTTTGCTTCAGTAATATTGAATGCCACCGATTGTGCCAGGCATAGATGAATACTCCCCAGTGCCTTCCTATCCAAAATATCCCAATCCTCCTGAGACATTGATTGCTCTTTCTTGGCTACTCCCTCTAATGGCCGCCATAGATCCTTCTGATAGAGATAATCCTCCATTTGCATCTTCCATAACTGGAAGTTCTGCCCATTAAACTTATCAACCTTCAGCCTACCCTCTTCTGCCATTTCTCCCACTTCACCGAGAGACTCTCCCACTAACTCGTGAGACCTGCTTCAGAGAATAGATGAAAGAACGAATAAAATAACCTCACTCTGATACCACTTGTTAGGATTAACAAGGCAGAAATAACAATTATGTGCAAATATAACTAATATCAGAAAATAATAAACCACACAGAATAGAACACAATGGCACACAGATTTAACGTGGTTCACCCAATCCCTGGGCTACATCCACCAACAGCGAGTCCAATATTATTATTATCCAGTGATTACAACCTGATTACAATCTGTAATCCCTTACAACCCAATTCTGCCGCAAGTACTAAAATCATACTTTATAAAAATCCCTAACCCTAAGCCATATTATACAATATTTTTTTCCCGCTTTAGGGTTAGAATGAGTTATAAGTAGTTGGCCCAAATAATCAAAAAAAGTAGTCGGCGAGGTCGGGAAGAAAAGTGTACAGTACTTTCCTGGATAGTACTTTCCTGATTAGTCACCACAAGCTAACATTTTGTAGGTTAGCAAAATTAGCTTTTTGGAAAGAAGCGATAAAAGAATTGAATGCGATGTTAGATCTAAGTGAGATTGAATTAATAAAAGGTCATGATTGGTATTATTTGATCATCAAAGTGAATTAAAGTGTTAAGGAGATCAAAGAATAGTGATTGGGAGCATTTTGCAAAGATTTGGAGAAGAATTTTGTGCCGAATCTACGGAAGCCCTAAATTGTGAAATCAAGGTATTTTACTTGACATATCTTTAAATTAGTAAAGTAATTAGAGGTAAACATGGATGTTTCTTTGATTCACAATGTTAGAGATAAAAAATAGACCTAAGATGAAAAGGGAACCAATAGAACCCTTGGAAGATGATCCTAGGTTAGCTTTATCATCCGTACCAGATATAGTTTTACATCTAGAGAATGTTAGAAGTTATCTTGGATGCAAACTAGAGACTATCAGTGATAGTGATTTCACCAAGGAATATCAGAAGATCTATAATTAGGACATGATATTGAAAGAAGGATTTGAACATTTGAAAGATAATGAGATCATTAAGTATGCATTGTAGTATGAATTTGATAATGAACAATGTACTAAGATAATTCTAAGCATAATTCATAATGGGAAGTTTTGGTTAGAAGATAGAGTGATAGATATCATAGCTGATTTGATTCATGAAGTTACTAGACTATCTAAAACTGGAGCCATTCCTTTAAGTGAGAAGAACATGAGGAAAATTTTCATAGACAACACAAAGTCATCCTATAACGGTAGAGGAATTGTGATTAGTAAGATTCAACAAGATGATGTCAGATACTTATGTAAGATCCTAACCACTAAGTTTTGTGCAAAATCAAGAGAGGATGACATTGTAGCTGGAATGATACATGCAGCTTATCTAATGTGTGTTGAGAAAGTACAAGTTGATATGTGTGAGATTTTGAGAATTCAACTATTTGAGAATTTGGAAAAGATTAAGAAAACTAAGTACACACAATTTAGATTCTCATCCTTAATCACTTATATGTTTTTTCATCTATTGAGAAGATTTCCTTACAGCATTGGAAATGATTGGAATGATGGCCAAACTACAATGGAAAGGATTAACCTAGTGTACAGGAGGCATGTTATTGATAAAGTGAATGAGAATGCAGTATTGGTGATCAAGATATTTTAGGATATAGTGTCTTGCAGATCAAGGATCCCAAAGTCTCTTGTGGAGAAGTATAAAAATGAGATATGTTTCATGGTTGATACTGACTTTACCTACATTGAAGCAATAGAACCTAGAACAGAGTTCATAGACCCTCTTGGATATGAGATATCTGAGGTAGAGATGGAAGTGTATGTGAGAAAGTTAGTTAAGTGCAAGTTGGACACTCACTATAACAGGTTTGGCACCTTTGAGGAGAACTTCAACTTCGTAAAGACCTTACTTGAAGAGAAGCAGTCAAAGAAAAGAGTTGAGAGTACTATAAATAAAATTCTAAAAGATATAGGGATGACTGAGCATGAATTCTTGGTAGCCAAGCAAACAACAGCAACAATTAGAGATATTGGACAAAAATAATTTTTGTCTATTCCACCTTTATCATCAATTGCAGCACAACAAGAAGAAACACAAGTTAAGGTGAAAGTGGAAGAAATTGAGAAGGATCAAGAAGCAAGGATATCCACTAGATCCACTTCCTCCACACCTAACAAAAGAGTAAAAGAGAGTGCTACTAGATCAGGTAAGAGGCATAAAACATTAGTGCAACCAGTTCCAAGGAAAATTGTAGAAATCAAAGATGATGACACTTTTATTAAGAAGAAAACTTAGAAACCTAGAGTTGAGAAGCTTAATGAGAAGATCACTCAAGATGGAGACTTTACATGAATGAATAAGTATTATGATATGTATGATTATGCAGAGAGATTAAATGAGAAAATCATTCAAGATGGAGACTTTCTAGCTCTTCAACAATCTCATATCTAATCAGCTTTCAACTCAGTATAGCATATACCAACAACATCAAAGTAATTAACTTGTAGAATATAAAAAATTCAACATCATTCACATCAAATAACATTCACACAAGTATAACACTAGGATTTATAGTGGAAACCCAATTTGGGAAAAACCACTTGTAACATGCTACTAATTTTCACTCTTCTGATGTGAGCTATGTGAGAAGCCAACCCGATTAAAGGTTTACTATACACACTATTAGGTGTGACCTGGTTAAAGGATTTAATCACCCTGTTAAGAGTGGCCTCATTAGAGGGCTTAAGAACATTCCATTAGAATGTCACCTTGATTAAAAGATTTATACAATGACTGTTAGGTCAACCTTGATTAAATGATTTAGACTGATATAATGGTTAGAAAGTAACAGTAGGTTATGATCTAAAAATATACAACTCATTTTACAAATATAGATCCACTTCACTCATATGTTGATTTACTGACTAACCTTCATTTCCATCTCCATCTCTGATCTACTTGAAATTATCTTCAAGTAATCACCACAACTCTATTCAGCTCTTCACAGCTTCACCTTTACGCTTCTGCTTAGACTCATCAGTAAATAACATCAACCTCTTCTCTATATGGTAACCTCACAATTAGGTTATCCTTATACCTCCTTGATGAGGTAGATTAATCTTTTGTCACTTAATCTCTTCCATAGATCTTAGGTTTAGGTTAGATTCATCAAATCCTTCCATCATTATGTTCTCCTTCTTTTCCTTCTAGATACATCTTCAAGCTTTTCTTTGAAATCATAAGAAAATGATTTACCATGCATTAAATGCTTCATACCATTCATTAATAATGTCAACACATTTTACATATCCCAAGAATTCAACTATGTCGGCTGAGATTCTCAATTCTTTCTCAAAATGTAAATTACTAACACTCGGTCAATACTGTGTTCATCCCCTCAGTCATTATAGTGTATCTCGATCATTGCTAACACTTTCCTTCTTGGAAAACACTATCTTTGCTCGGTAATTATCTGTCACTCATCAATTACCGATGTTCGGTTGACATTAGATTTTCTCAGCATATACTAGCACTCGATTGACACTAACATCACTCGGCTTAAACTAGATTTCTTCACTTTTGATCGTGTAAGGTCCTACCCCAACCCATCCTAACTTGACAAATGTTTTGACTTTGGCTTACCTTGATGATACATTGATTAGAGACATTTGACCTATTTTGGATTATGACTTGCTATCATTAGATCTTATGAGATGATTTTTATGGATTTATATGATGATGATGTTAGTCATACTCTTCATATGCTTGTATTTGTATGATATATGAATTCTATGTTCTACATTTCTTACGTTATCTTACAAAATAGTAAATGCTAATAGTATAATGGTTCAATGATTAACTTAGGGTTACATGCTTATGTGAAAATTGAATTGATATTTCGATGCTTAAAGAATTAGGGTATAATGTGGATTATGTTATGATTCATGAAATGCAGTTCTTTTATACATATAGAGTTTAGATGTTATTATTTCATTTTCTATATGATTATTTATGCAAAGAGTTTATGAGGTATTGACATCGGAATCAAGAGTGCATGAATATGGCCATGGTTGTAAATTCAAGGAAACAAGGATGGATCTAAGTGCAATTAGTTTGAAACCAAGGTCAGCTCTAAGAAGAGAACGCTGTCGTTGTAACATAATTTTTATTCATAAATGTGATGCATGTGTGTGTGTGGATGTTAATGTTTGTAAATGCATTATTAGAAGTAAACTTCATTTTGTGAATATATAAATGTAATTTGTCCACTAAGCATGCCAAGTGTGTTATGTGATGTGTACTTTTGTGAAGTGTCACTTGACACGATTGTGATGGTATGGCATGCTTGAGTGGAATATGGACCCCACCCTTTCCTTAGATTGGTCTTGTGTATACCTAGGCTAGGTTGGTGGTTTAGGGAACCAAGATTTATGTTATCATTATTCCATTTTCGGATGCAAGTTTAACTAGGGTTTTTGAGGGATTTTGTGGAGTCCCAGAGTGTAGTTAAGGTTGGGTTTTAGTGCCCCAAGGCTAGTACATGGGTTAGGGGGCCTATTTATACCATTTACACTTCCTTAGGCCTCCATTTTGTCTCTCTAAATGATCCATCTTTGGTTATGACGAAAATGGTAATTTTCTCTAGGTTGCCTCACTTTCCCATGTGTTGATTTTCATCCCATTTCTATAGCAAGGGAAAGTGTCATTTTATCTAGTATCTAGAAACCTAATTTGTTTTGGGAAGAGGGAATGAGAGAGGTATGTTTGGAGTGTCTTTAGAGTATAGAGGCTTAGGAATTAGGGACTTCATCATCTTGTCTATGCTAGAATTATGGAGTGAGAGGAGGTCTAGAGAGTTTTGCTAGTAGATTGGAGAAGGAAAGAAAGCTAGGAGTCAAGGGAAGCTCTTCTTCAACCTTCCAATTTTTCCATTTCTTAGGAGAAGGTTGGTGGATCTATCATGTAATTGTTGTGTAGTTGCAAATGAGAAGATGAACTTGTGTAAATTTTGCAAATTGTTGTATCTTGTGTGTGAATCTTGTATTGAGTAGTTTCATTGTGAGTTTACGATTTTAATCTTGTTTTGTCATCATGTTTTACTTCATGTTTATGGGTATGCAAGTTTATTCCTCATCCTTGGGAGAATTTGAGGAGGACTTGGGGTGAAGGGCCTAGTTGGGAGTTCTTTATGTATGAGAACTTGGATGTATGGGCATCCTTGAGGGCCTTCTTATGTTTGTATGGGGGTCATAAAGGATGTGTTGATGCTCATGAGTTGAGTTGTATGTTTGGAAGGTCCTTGTGAAGGAAAGTAATCAATATTGTAGTTCTTATTTTGGTATAAGAAAGGTGTCTCCATATGAGAAGTTTCCACCTTCACCCATCCATGGATCCAATTTTGGAATCCTTTGTGCAAAGCTTGGGAAGGGAATCATATGTGCATGATCTTGTTTCATATTTGTGGTTAAATGTTTATGAATGTGATATTTTTTTGTATCCCATCCAATTCTTGTTTCCCCTAGCTCGGGGGTGGCCATGAAATGGCCTAGGCTGGGAGGTGAGCCTCCATGGCCATGTGGAAAAAGTTTTATGTTGCAGGTTTTGTTGCTTGGTGAAAGATGAAGTTCAAGTTGAAGTTTCAAGATTATGTTGAAAGAAGAAATTTTAAAGAAATGATTACTAGTGTATTAAGTTTAAGTAATTTTACTCTACTCCTAATGTTCTTCAAGATATTGTATTTGTAAAATTGAAAGGCTAAAAATAAGGCTTATAAGTTATCCTCTTGAAAGAAGCTTTTTTATTACTAGTGGTATTTTCAAAGTTATTTCCTAAAAAAATTAATGCCTCTTTAATAGATAAATTTCTTTAATCTATAATGGAACTTTAAATAAGTTTCCTACATTTATGTTATCAGTTGAAATGTTCAGTTTAATAATTGACTTGTAATCTTGCAATTGCCAAAGAAGATAAATTATGAGAAGTATTATTGATTTATTTGCCTTCAAATTTTATGTAAAATTCTCTAATGATATTATAGTTTTCTTTTAAATGTTCATTTGTTATACAAAAGTTCTCTATTTATTTCCTACCATTTGGTTTAGAAGTAAAATCTGAACATTAGAAATTATTTTAGAAGAAAGTAAGCTGTGTAATGCCCAGTGAATTTTTGGGCATTACATTCTTCTCTAATGATATTATAGTTTTCTTTTAAATGTTAATTTGTTATATAAAAGTTCTCTGTTTATTCTATTTTTTTTCCTACCATTTGGTTTAGAAGTAAAATTTGAACATTACAAATTATTTTAGAAGAAAGTAAGTTGTGTAATGCCCAGTGGATTTTTGGGCATTACATTCACAGAATGTAATGCCCAAAAATTCACTAGGCATTACAGATCGGTTAATCCTACATTTCTAGTCTTTCTTCTTCACTTGGTGTTAAAGTTAAAAAAACACATTATCTTATAAATGTGCCACCTAATCAAGTACCCATTGAAGTATCACATAACTCAACCTTTCCGTAGGTCCTCTTGTTATCTCCTCTTTTCAAATCCTCTTCATCAATCAAAAGATATGGTACTCTCCTAGATAGCAACTGTCTTATTGGTTAAGGTTTGACATCAATGACAATATAACAATTGTTTCAATTGTAGTTTCCAACACAGGGACAAGAGCATGCCATGATAGTGTCCTTGGTGACTAAACTCAAGAGATTGTACCAAAATAATGTTAATGTAGTAACAATCTTCTTATTGGAATGGGATGAAGTATGTTTGGGTGATTTGAGCTGTAAGATGGCCACAAATGGTTAAAAAAGTTTGTCAGTATTGAGGGCTGAAATATATATAAAATGAGGTGGAAAAGTGTGAAGTATGAACTTTTTATCTCTATATTTCCCCTCACTTTAGTGTACATGCACGAGCTATAGTGAAAAATGCGTGCTAAAATAAACATGGTCTTGCCTAAGGGATGAGAGCATGACACACTTGTGTCCTAGGTGATAAAAAGTAAGAGATAGTAGTAGAAAAAGGTTCTTGTGGTTGAAGGGGTCTTGCTCATGTGAGATAAAGAGCTTTCACGGCTCTAAGAGGGAAAAAAATATTAAAATTAAGATTATTGTTAGTGAGGACTAAAATAAATACAAAAAAGAAGAAATTTTTATTTTCCATAAAGAAATAGTAAGAAGAAATTGTTTTACACGTCCTAATACTATTTTCTACTTCAAGTTTGATGAACTAGGTGAGTATGGCCTATCATGGAGTTGGAATCAATGTAGCCTTTATGATATGAAGGGGCAAGAAAGAGGTCAAGTAATGAAAGATCCAAGGAGGACCACCCTAACCAAGAGTGTTTGAGGGATGAGGCTATAAAGGGTTTGAAACAAAAATAGATCTACAATTGCTATTGTGAGTTTTAAGTATAGGCAACTATTTGATTTGCCTTGGTTCAATTAGGATCAAGATGAATAGTGGCTATGGAAAAATCCTTATTTTCCTTAGCCATTTTCTAGTTTTTCATGCATTTATAGTACTTTGAAATCCTTTGGAGGCTTTGTGTATCTTGCACCATTTGATTGCAACACACAATCCTTATCTAATAATGTGTAAGGTGTGTGTGAATGATAAACACCTTCATGAAATTAGGATTATTAACTAACAATTCAAAGTAAATACAATGCAAATTTGAACTAAGAAATGAATTTAACATCCATGACATCTCATGGTTCTCTAATTAGATGTGGTAAGTAGAGCTCTTAGATTTGTATTCCCTACTAGTGACACTTCTAAAATGAGAAATCTATGATACTAATATGCCTAATATAGCTCACAATTCTCCATTATGCTATGATAAAATGCAAATGCAAATGATAAATGCTCTCAAATGCTCTTAATTGCTCATGAAATTGACTATAACAAAGATGCTTTACTCTTCAAATCTCTAATTTCTTTTTATGCTCACAAAATGCCTCTTATTTATAGTAAATTCCCAAGGGTAGGGGGTAGAGTGAAGTAATCATGATTTAGCCTTGGTTGAGTAAAAAACTTTGCAATATTTTTAAATGGGGGGACAATTTAAATGTTTGGCTCAAAGCTTTGGACAAAAGGACAATTTGAGTGGTTTAGATTCAAAATTGAATTTGTGTGATCAATATTCAATTCCTTTGAGTGATCCATGTGCTTTGTGTTCTCAATTTTCATTGGTTCCTCAAATCTTTGTTGAAAGATATTAAGATTTATTAAATTCCATCAATTAATTAATTTAGCCATGTAGGGGAATATGTTCATTTTGATTTATGATTTAAAACTATACAATTAATTGATTAAAAACAATTATTTAATGTATTTCATCCCTTTAAGCTTGTATTTAATTATTTAATGTCATTATTTGATTTTTCCCTTGATTGGTGGCATTAAGATTGACGGATTTATTAGATAAGTCTTCAAAAAAGTGAAGGCTTTGTCACATTCCTCATCCCACATGAAAATAGTGTCTTTGTGTAGTAACTTGTAAATGAATGACACTTTTTGGCTAATTGTGAGATAATTATTTTCTCTTCAAATCTCTAATTGCTTTTTATGCTCACAAAATGGCTCTTATTTATAGTAAATTTTCAAGGGTAGGGGGTAGAGTGAAGTAATCACGATTTAGCCTTGGTTGAGTCAAAAACTTTGCAATGTTTTTAAATGGGGGGAAAATTTAAATGTTTGTCTCAAAGCTTTGGACAAAAGGACAATTTGAGTGGTTTAGATTCAAAATTGAATTTGTGTGATCAAGATTCAATTCCTTTGAGTGATCCATGTGCTTTGTGTTCTCAATTTTTATTGGTTCCTCAAATCTTTGTTGAAAGATATTAAGATTTATTAAATTCCATCAATTAATTAATTTATCCATGTAGGGGAATAGGTTCATTTCAATTTTTGATTTAAAACTATACAATTAATTGATTAAAATCAATTATATAATATATTTCGTCCCTTTAAGCTTGTATTTAATTATTTAATGTCATTATTTGATTTTTCCTTTGATCTTGATTGATTTTGTCCAAACTTTTGATTTAATAAATGTCCATTTAAATTTTGATTTGATCCTTTTTGATGAATTTTAAAGCATTTTGATGATTTTGAGCCATTTTATGATTTTAAGCACTTTGTCCATTTTTTGGTGTCTACAAATGCCCCTCTTTGAATTGATGTGTAAAGCTCATTGATTCAAAGAAAGTTTTAAGTCCTGATTGCTTTTAGATCTTGATTAACTGATACACTGATATACCACTGATTTGATTGCTAGGTCCTAATTATTGATTTTGATAGACAACTCTGATTTGATTTGATAACCTGATATGATATGCCTTTGATTTGATTTGATAAAATGATATATGCTCCATTGATAATAGTTCAAAAATTTAGATGCCTTGATGCCCCAGATTTGATATTATGCCTATTTTTTTAATACTTTGATGCCCCCTCAGAAATGAAAATAGATTGATCACTTGATTTGAAAAATTTGATTGATATGATTTATATTGATTGATCCAATATGTTTTCATTTCTAAAAATTATTGATGATGATGTTGATTTAAAATAATGCCCCGGTTCGATTGATAGGTTGACATTAGGTCAATAGGTCAAAATTTACCTCTAAATTAGGTCAAATTAGCTTAAATAGGTTGAAAAACCTAGATTTACTATTCATTTTCACTTTTGACTTCTGAGATTTTGCTCTGATCCTTGGCTTCCTGATCACGATGGTTGTCTCGATTGTCAAGCACCGGTTCAAGAGAGGTCATCATTATCAGAGGCCACTAGACTATGGACCTCCTGTGAGTCATTTCTAACCTTCCTTTTGCATTTATTGCTCATTTATAGCATTTATTGCAATTTTTTTCTTGCAAAATGACGCGTAGGACATGTTAAATGCCACGTAAGCCTTTAAAAAAATGCATTCACACTTTTTACTAATGCCTCCGCATAGTAAAATGTCACTTATAAATCTTTTAATCTCACCTGATAATAATACAATTCCGCGTAGCACTAGGGTTTTCATGCCAATTTATATATGTTTTTTCTCTTATAAAACCCTAGGTTTAAAATGCCGCTTAGGCCTTGTTAAGTGCCACCCAGTGTTGTAAAATGCCGCATGAAATGTTAAGTGACATGTGGTAACGATAAAGTTCCACATGAGATCTATTTTGCATTGCATAAGGTAAAATGCCGCGTGGTAACAGACAAATGACGCTTGCAGGATTTTTTGAAATTTTGAAATTCAAACTTGATTTTCTGATAAAAATTTGATGACTCTAACTGATCGATTAATTTTCCAAGATAGCTAGGTCTGTTGTAGTTTAATAAAATAATTGATTCAGATATCAGGATAATGGTATCAATGAATGTTTAAGTTTTCCAATCTGATAGGTAGGTAATATACTAATAGGATTGATTGATCATATGCTTGTGAAAATGAATAGATTGATAGGATTGATAATTTGTTCTAAGGATACATAGACATGAACAAATGATACTAATTTGATAGTATTGATACTTTTGATTGACTGATTGACTTAAGATAACCCATTGATATGATTCCTTTGATTTTTCCAAACAAGAACATTTTCGTAAGCTTTATATACAGACCGTAGCTTCGTGGGTTATTGATCTAGGTCAGGCTTTGACCCCTACATAGTATTATGTTATTGAGATGTGTGGGCTCAGTTTCCTTCTTGATATCCCATGGTTTTAATTGAACCATGGTCTCCTTACTACTGTGGTAGAGCATTGCCACTTTGACCACATTACTTTCCATCTACCTTTCAGAGAGATGACCATCATGCTAGAGGACGTGTACAGATTGTTGCGCATTCCTTGTCAAGGGGAGATGGTGGACTATGATCTATTTATGATAGCACAGTATGCAGATGGGTGTTTGGAGATAACACCATTGATGATGACATGATCACATGGGCATAGTTCACCTCTTTTCCCACATTGCCAGCAGTATTAGGTGCTTTGATTGGCCGATTACTACTTCTTGACCGATGAGGTCATGGTTTCTCAGTTGGATGGGGATAGATTCTCAAGGATTTTCTTGCACAACCTCAGTGGTTTGATTGGGGTTCATGTGTTTTGGCCCAGCTTTACCATGATTTACATGAGGTGGTATATCAATCTAGCACTTCCTTGTCAGTAGTTGATGTTATCTTGTAGCTATGGGTATGGGAGCATCTTCCCATCACTAGGCCAGTATCAGACAGGATTCAGTGTCGAGGTTTCCCTTATTATTTTCTATATAGTGGCATGGTTGTCTAGCATCATCTGGGTAAGCTTGAGTATTGGCACCGGGTTATTGATGATCTTGATCAGGTCCATTGGTGACCATATATAGGTTGTGAGGGATGGAGGGAGGATGATGATGAGCTCCCGTATATGTTTTCTCCTTAGTGGATGATTGGTAGATCTACGATTGTGATTGAGTGATTTTGCTTCAATTGAGTTTCCAGGCAATATGATAGGATTCAGGATATGCCTCAAGGTATGGAACTGTATGATAGAGTTTAGGAAGAGCGGTCCATGTGGGGTGCTTAGATAGATTTTAAGTTTGCCTATGACCAGATTGTGTGGTTAGCATAATGCAGATGGGCTTTTCTTATAGATGTTGCAAATGCTAGTATGTCACATGAGTATCAAGAATGGTGGGCTTGAAATAGATTTCTTCAATTTATAGATCTAGTAGAGCCTATCCCCGGCTGTGATGAGAGATTAGAGGATGATGGAGGTGATGATGACATGGATGGTGGTGGTGGTAGGAGAAGACATTGGAGATGATGAGCTCAGAGAGGACAGAGAGCTCCTTAGGTCATTGGTCGAGGATGAGATGGGCCACGGGTGAGAGGTGGACATGTTAGGGATAGGGCTAGAGATGCTAGGAAGGTACTATTGGCAAGTTGACTATATTGAGGTATATAACTAGATATAGTGTTGTCATCATGGAAACAAAGTCATATAGTAGTTTGAAGTCAGCGCACTTGATGTAAAGATCAAAATTTGGTTAAGTGTTAAAGACTCGATAGTGTACAGAGTTCCTGTAGCTCAAAGCATTAGTGCATGTGTGTATGGATGAATTATGGTATACACCCTAGAAGTTAAGTTGGTTAGACTACATTCTTTCTTAGTCTATGAGCGCATGATCAGATGTGCAAAGATGTGAAAGTTATAGTCAGTTGAAGTTGCACAACAAGTATGTGTCAATAGAGAACAGAGTATGGAGCTAACAGTTAGTATTTTTGTTTGCGATTGTAATGTAATATTGTTAAGGCTATGCACCTATTGTATTTAGGTTGCTGACATGTTTATATGTATAATTGTAAGCATGCTTAAGCAAATTCATTTGGAAGCATTGTTTGTAATTAGTTATAGGGCCGACCTAATTATGTATTTTGTATGAGCACATAAATATAAGGTGCGCCCATTGTATTTGGTATGGAAGTTGATGTAGAGTTGTGATAAGCACAACAGAGGTATGAGAAGACAACATAAGATGTATTAGAGCTTTGCTAGAGGTCAAAGCATCAGCGTGCCAAAGGAACTGATCTGACAAGTAGTGTCACAACAAAAGTTCACCTGTCAGATATAGTGTGTATCTGATATCAGAAGGTTGTAGCCTTCACCATTTGAGTAGTGAGCTTTAGGATAGTGAGTTCACTCCCCTAATAGGGATCATTATAAAAGATTCCTAACAGGGTCTGGCCCTTAACAAGGTCTACTGTACTTAAAGAATTGTAAAGCTACTCCTAACAGGGTAAATGATCTTCTAACAAGGATCACAAAAAACTAGTGCAGAATATTAGTGGGTATCAATTCCCATCAGGGTTTTACCTATTTGGGTTTCCCCGTAATCATATTGGTGTCATGTGTTGATTTCATGTTTTATGTTTATGTGGATGTTTATTTTAGTACTTAAGCATTTAAGTTCAAAATAAAAGATTAAAGAGAAAAGTTAAAATATAGTGAACACTGATTCACCCCCCCTCTCAGTGTTCCCATTCCTAACAGGTACAATAGAGACTTGGGTTTTGTGTGTGTGAATTTTGTACCTGATCTATAGACACAACACTCAGTAAAACATTAGAGGTTAGCTATAATTAAAATCATGCAAAATTGAAATCTAATCTAACCAAGTGATTTACTGCCTTCTAATAGGTGCGAGATTGATGTTCTTAGATTGTAATCGAGATCAGTGACCTAGACAACACCTAAATGAAAGATTTGAATGCAAAAGATGGATATGAAATTGAATGCAAATAATCTATATTTTTGATATTTTCTATGTAATAAGAATGATAAAAACCGATATGAATCTATGCTAGATGAAATTGATATGCTATGAATTGATCTATCTAACAATGATATGCAAAGCTATGAAATTCTATGCTATGATATGAAAAATATGCAATTGAAATTGATCTCACAAAGCTTTGAATTCGCAAGTTGATTCTTTCAAGCTCCAATTGTGCAAATTCTCCAAATCTGATATGCTATGATTCCTGTAGAGTAAGTTTGCAATTTGTGAGATGATTGAGAGATGAATTATGAAGAGCTGAGCATTGTTTTTATAGAAATCCAAGGCTTTGGAGGTGCATGAAAAAAAAGCCATAAATCACTCAAATAACTCAGGTTGATTTTTGAGTTATTTTATAATAAAGATAATTTAATTCACAAAAATATGCAAAAAGCTAAGTTTTAACTCAAAATAGAGTTTAGCTTTAATTGATAATTGATAGTTGTCTGCTTTTATGATTGTGCATGTTTTATTTATGAATTAATTTAATAATAAAGTGATTTATTTCCAACTTAACTACTTTTAAAAATAAAACAATTGATTTATGGGTTAATCAATTATTTAATCAAACTTTTATTAAAAACTATATTATTAAATAATGACAACTTGCTTTAATTAATTAAATAAAAATTTAATCAATTATTCATAAGATATTTGGATTTATTGTCAAAATTAAATAATACAATTAATAATAGATAGAATTAAATTTAATTACACAATTAAGTGGCAAATATTAAATCTAATTAATTAAATATGAAAATATTCAATTAATCAAACTTTAGGATAAATGTGATTTATTGCCAAATAATTATAAAATTAAAGATAATTATGATGATCAGGAATATTACTAGGAATATTCCCTGATGTAGAATTTAAGATAATCAATTAGGATTCTATGATGTGCAGATGTGCCTTAGATTAGGACTTTGATGTCGATTTCATTCGATATGTTGATATAGGAGGTTAATGAACTTATAGCCCATTTTTGGGGTATTACATTTTGCCCCTCTTTGAATTACTGTGCGAAGCGCAGTGGTTCAAAGATAGTCTGTGTTTGATAAAGATATGAAACTGATTCAAAAGATAAACCGATCTCAAGATAGAAACTGACTGAAAGATATTGAGATAGGAGGTCCTGAATGACCAGAGATAATGTTCACTATAGTAGCAAATGAACCTATGATTGTGAAAAAGTGTCAAAATGCCTGATTCTAAACCTTAGGATTGATAAGAAGTGAGTGACCCTTTCTAGACTCGATTATCTTAGCAGAACTAGCAAGTATCACATCTGAATCCTTCAGTTGTCGAAGAACCAAGGAAAGAACACTATGATCCAATGGTTGCAAAAACTGATACAGTTTACAAGATTAGGAGAATACCAGATTGATATGGATCTTGATGAATCTGATATGCCCCAAGTGATGATAGATTTGCCCCGAGCAATGAGGTCTTTTTTTTTTGATGAATCAGTAACTAGACGTGATTGTTTGTCTTGATTACTGATGAAAGATATTGATAGATTTGATTGACAAACTTTGAATGATGTGCAATACCATGCCCCCTTTGGGATTAAAATTGAAATCTGACAAGAAAAGTCAGTGTTATAGTTTAGAAGCATGTTAATTGATTTGAGAAGTGTGGTGAAACACATTCAAGAACACATTCTGCATCGTTGGAAGGTCCCAAAAGACCAAGTTTGAATAGGTTTGACCATGAGTTGACCATGGTTGACCAAGTTGAAATTTTGATAGTTTGATGTAAGATAATCAGTTAAGTTGAATACTAGATTTCTGTGATGATTGAAGGTTGACTATGCAAGCAATTAATAATATGAATGATCTCAGATTTGAATTTTGATCCTGAAAAAGGATTCTACTTGCTATTTCATTAGAGGAAACTTCATGTGAGATTCAGCTCTTGTTAGACTTGAAGATGCAATTTGAAGAATCATTTAAGCATTGAAGTTCATTTAATCATTGTGAGATCATGCAAACATGCAAAATGCAATGAGACATGCAAAATGAAATGAGACATGCAAAATGAAATGCAACCTAAGACCTAGGACCTAGTCACTGATCATATGTCGATTTGTTATCATCATTGAACTTTTAGGTAACTGGATAAATCAATACAATTCCCACTAGCCATGAAACCATAGACATATGAATATCAATTTGTATGTGCAAGAATCAATACAACACCCACTGGTTATACAACCATGGACATATGAATATTGATTTTATTTTCAGAATGTCGGAGTAGATATAAGCACCAAGGCACAAACACCAGGATGACCTGAATATCATGTCCATTTTGATATAGCAATTTGTATAAGCATCAAAACATAAATGTCGTGATGACCTGAATATGCCTTGCATTGCAAACACATCAAACAGTCAAGAGATCATTCTAAATCCAATGTGAATTACCCGTAGTGACCCTTTATTGTTCACATCCTTAGGCAAGATTGCATTCCACAGTAGGAGAAAGAACTTACTCAAAAAGACAATAGTTAGATCAAACTTCCTTAAATTTTCCGGGTATCAATGGTCGAGGTACGCATGGCCATCCAATTTGAGATAGAGGCTCTTACAGTCGGACACCATTTCAATCCAGAATTTTCAAAGTTATTAGATTTCACATACGAGCAGAAAACAAAGAAAAGATTATGCCCCCAGTCATCACTCTCTAAATCCTATAAAGGACATCGTTGAAGAGCTCGAAGAGACACAATATGCAAAAATCTCAATGCGAATCAGTAAGCATACAAGGAGATAAAAGCATGAAGCACAAATTGTTTTCAGTTTGAGTTTTGATGTTTGATTGTTGTAGATGCGAAATCCTTTCTGGAGATGAGACAGACAGACTGACTCAATTGGAAGCTTCAAAGGACTTTGAATAGATAGGAAACATCTCAGATACATTGGAGACTTATAAGATATGACATTGATTGCCCCCAAGTGTTAAACATTGATAGAATACAGATGCGCAAGGTGATTGGTGTACAAACTGACTTATTGAAAACTGGAAATGCAGAAACAAACCGGGAGATATGTACAAACTAAAGCAAGACTGAAAGCTAGGAAAGACCAAGATTGTGTTGATAGATGGAGTGTTTGGAACAAGTGGCCCCATTTGCCAGGTTTTCACCATCTTGGTAGAGATTCTATTTTTGCTACCAAGGCGCCTGTTTCCAGGTTTTCACCAAGGCACTTTTTCTTTTTTTTTCATTTTTTTGTATTTTTTCATTTTTTCAATTTTTTTGTACTTTTGATATTTTTTTGATTTTTTTCATGAATCATCAAGGTGCCTATTGCTAGGTTTTCACCAAGATGTTCATTTTTTTCAGGACTTTTTCTAATTTTTAAGATTTTTTTAGGACATTTACCAAGCACTGAATGCCTTAGGCGTAGAATTTCTTCAGATGGAGAACGTTGATTGGTTCTTAGAGTTGTTCTCCTTCAGTCGTTAAGAGTTGATAGGCACCAGAGCCAAAAGTAGTAGTGATAACAAAGGGAACCAGCCAATTGGGTTCAAACTTCCCCTTGCATTCTCGATGTGATTGACTTTTAGGATTTTCTCTCAAGACTAGATCACCAACCTGAAATTCTCTGTGTCGGACTTTCTTGTTGTAGCCTCTAGACATTCATTTCTAATACACTCTAAGATGATCATACACTACTTGCCTACGCTCATCTAGTAATTCTAGTTCTTGTAACCTAGACACTCTTTAGTCTTCATCAGTGACAAGTCCATGCATTCTGATTCTAAGTGATGGGATTTCAACCTCAATAGGCAGTACCGCTTTAGACCCATAAACTAAAGTGAAAGGTGTAGCCCCTGTAGGTGTTTTGATACTAGTTCTGTATGCCCAGAGAGCTTGATTGATCATGAGATGCCAGTCTCTTCCTATTTTATTCACTGTTCTGTGCAAGATTTTCAAGAGATTTTTGTTTGAAGCTTCAGCTTGTCCATTCCCTTGAGGATAGTAGACAGATGACCAATGTTGAGTAATCTTGAATTTGGCACATAAGTCATCTAGGTCCTTATTTTTGAATTATCCCCCATTGTCTGTGATTATAGAGTGAGGGATCCCATATCTGCAAATGATGTAGTTCAGGATGAACATAGAGATCTGTTTCCCCGTTGCTTGTGTTAGAGGAACTGCTTCTACCCATTTTGTAAAATAATCTGTGGCTGTGATTATATGGGTATGTCCATTAGAAGAGTGTGGATGGATAGCACCTATGAGATCAAATGCCCATTGTTGAAAAGGCCATTGTGTAGTAAAGAGAATCAGATCTCTCCCTGGAGCATGAATCAAGTTGCCATGTACTTGACACTGTTGACAATTTTTAGCAAATTTAATAGCCTCTTTCTCCATTTCAGGCCAATAGTACCCAGCCCTAATAAGTTTTTGAGCTAACATTAAACCATTTGAGTGCAACCCACATATACCCTCATGGACTTCCTCTAATGCACGTTGAGACTCTTCCCATTCTAAACATCTAAGCAGTGTACCATTTAGACCTCATTTGTATATATCATTACCAATGATGACATATCGGGATGCAGATCGGATAAGGTTTCATTTCTCAAAATGGTTAAAGGACTCTGGGATGATTTGGTCATGGAGATAGGAGAACAAATTTTTGTAGCGGGATGAATCATAACCTACAACGGTGCAGATCATGTGGGTTTCAGGGGAGTCATATGCAGGATAGGATAGGGCTTCCACCAGGAACTCATAGCATAGCTCATGTTTGAGCTACTGTAAGAGAGTAGATAGTGTCACCATTGCATCGGTAGCCTTATTCTCCATTCTGGGTATTTGCTCAAATGTGATAGAGATGAAGTATTTCTTTAAATCATCTACCATTCTCTTGTAAGGAATGAGATTTTCATCTTTGGTTTGGTACACATCATTGACTTGATGGATAACCAATTGTGAGTCTCCATGGATGTGCATCTCTGTAACTCTCCACTATATTGCCATTTTCATACCATTGAGAAGTGCCTCATATTCAGCAATATTGTTTGTGTAAGGAAACTTTAATCTAAATGCTTTGGGTATCGAGTATCCTTGAGGAGTGATGAACAATATGCCTACTCCAGATCCATTCTGTGTGTAGGAGCTATCAAAGAATAACCGCCATGCTCTAGAAGAGAGGTGCATGATAGAGGAATCAGGAAATTCCATTTGCATGGGTGTATCATCAAACAGTGGTGCTTTAGCTAATTGATCAGCAATGACTTGTCCTTTGATAGCTTTTCTTTCAACATATTCAATGTCAAATTCGCTCAAGAGCATGACCCATTTAGCTAGTCTACCTGTGAGGGCAGCTTTGCTTAGGAGATATTTCAGTGGATCAATTTTAGCTACCAAATGAGTAGTATGAGCTAACATGTAGTGTCTTAGTTTTTGCGATGCAAAGATCACAGCTAGACATGCCTTCTCTATCATTGAGTAGTTCTTCTCATAGGCCACTAAAGTTCTGCTGATATAGTAGATGGCTCTTTCTTTCTTGTTCTCATCATGCTGTGCTATCAATGCCCCCAGTGATGTATTTGTTGTAGAGACATATAATATTAATGGCTTCCCATGAATAGGAGGCATTAAGATAGGAGGATTCAAGAGATAATTCTTGATATGATCAAAATTCTTTGCACAGTCTTCATTCCATGCAAAGGTCACACCTTTATGTAATGTCTTTGTGAAAGGTTGTTATATGTCAACTAACTGTGATATGAATCTTCTGATAGATTGAACTCTGCCTTGCAACGTCCTCATTTGACTGATATTTGTGGGAGGTTGCATCTCTATTATAGCCTTGACTTTAGCTGGATCAACTTCAATGCCTTTCTTTGAAACTATGTATCCTAAGAGCTTTCCAGAAGTGACACCAAAAGCACACTTCTTAGGATTTAGTCGGAGACTAAATTTTTCCATTCTGTCAAGGATCATGCTCAAGTCAGTTAGATGTTCAGTTTTGATCATTGATTTTTCTAAGGTATCATCAACATAATCCTCCATTGTTCTATGCATCATATCATGAAAAATAGATGTCATTGCTCTTTGGTATGTAGCTCCTGCATTTGTGAGTCTGAATGGCATAACATTCCAACAGAAGGTTCCCCACGCACATGTGAATGCAGTTTTCTCTTGGTCTTCTAGAGTAATTTTGATTTGGTTGTACCCAGAAAAACCATCCATAAGGGAATACATTTCATAGCCCGCAGTCATGTCCACTATCATATCAATGTTAGGTAGTGGAAAGTCATCCTTAGGGCATGCTCTGTTCACATCTCTAAAGTCCGTGCACACTCTGATTGAACCATCTGGTTTTGAAATAGGTACAATGTTAGAGATCCACTCAGCATAGTCTATGACATAGATGAATCCAGCTTTTAGGAGTTTTTTTAGTTCTGCTTTGACTAAGAGTGCAACATGAGGATGCATCTTTCTCAGTTTTTGTTTGATTGGTTTTACTCCAAGAGTAATGGATAGATGGTGCATAATGAGATTGGGATCCAATCCTGGCATATCTGAATATTTCCATGCAAAGTTGATCTTTTTGTCTAATAAGAATGTAGTGAATTTTTGTTTCTCTTCTTCTGATAGAGATTGTGCTACATGTACCAATTGTGGTTCCTTTATTGTACCCAAATTGATGGATTGAGTTGGCTCAATCAGAACTGAAGATCTATCCTATAAATGACTCAGAAGGACATCAAATATCTCATCCTTAGGCACCTCAGAGAGGTTTTCACTTTCAGATACATCTTTTCTTTTTACTTTTGTTGGTTCTGAGACTGCCACAAAGTGGTTTTCACCCTCAGAACTCTTTTTCTTTTTCTTTTTACTCTTGTTTTTCTGACTAAGATATTTGATGTCTGACTCGGTCATGCTGATGCTTGGTTCACTGATGGAAGTAATCATAGGCTCAACTGCATTGAGGTAGTAGGAAAGGGTATAGTCATTCGGGAAAGTATAAATACCATGGTTTGGGTTTGTGGAAGTTTGGTCGATAAGATCAGGGCGTTGGATAGTCAAAGTGGTAAAGGCTTGGGATATGGTGTTCACAGTCATGGATATGTCATCATTGGTCCTAACCCAACACTCAAGTTCAAAGGTGATATTACAGCTCAAAATGTTCAATTCATGAATAGGCTCAACATCATCATGGGAGTCCTCTTCAGCCATAGGTGGATCAGACACGTTAAGTTCATTATTTTTCTCTAGACCTACGTTGGGTTGAGATACATATTGGTGAATAACATCAATATATTTCTCTGTTATAAGCTCATCTTCTTCTGGAATGGCACCCCATTCATAGTCATTTGACTCAGCTTCTGATTCAGGATCTCTAGGAAATCTTAGAAAATGTGTGAAATCAGGATGAATACCCCAAGAAGGATTACCCTCAGTCTCTGACTTGAATTCATATTCATGGGAATTAGTGTTAGAACAACTACTCTCTGCTTTTGGACCAGTTTGATCACCTTCGAGATTGGCTGGTTCTTGTGGTGCAACCATCTCTTGCCCTACAGTAGGTTCTTGTGTTTCTACTACATTAATTCTTCTGATAGGATCATCTTTATCATCAAGAAGATCCTTGATCTCTTTAGGAAATTTTTCATAGGGGCTAAGCTCAGAGCTATCTGAATCATCATCAGAGGGTTCTGTTTCTTCTTTCTTAAGAAGGGGTTCTCCTGGTGCAATTTGTTCTATGACATGAGAACAACCACCTTTGAGATGATAGGGTTTCTTCTTAAACCCTAAGCCACCAGTATCTTTGTTGGCTCTACCAATATGTAAAATGGGTGTCACAAGACCCTTTCCTCTGATTCCTAGAGGTCCTTGACTGGAATATCCCATCTTGGCTATCAATTTGTTTCCTAGACCATATGAATTAGAAGGGATTATAGGTGCTATAGATTCACTAGGTTGAACAATTTTAGATTCAGAATCCTCTTTATATAGCCATGCCAACATAGCTTCATCCTCTTCAAATTCTTGTTTGGATACTTGCTCCGCCACAAAATTTCTTTTGTATGCTTCCATAGGTTCCTTAGGTTCTGATTTAGATTGCTTCAAAGATTGTCCATATGACTTGGGTGAGATAGGGAGAGATGTCAGAGACAAGAATGGCTTTATAGTGTATTCTCCCATCTCATTTTCTTTGATATTGATCTCTTTAGCAATGTCTTCCATCTTGGATGTGGAAGCCACATTTTGTTGCTTGATGGAAGATTCTCTGTTATTAGGTAGAAGCTTATCGGCACTTTCCTTCAATGTATTGCAAGTTGTACTCAGATCTGCTGGGATAGTAACTTCTACCCCTTCATAGGGAAAGTTCAAGCATTGATGGTATGTAGAAGGAATGGCTTGCATTTCATGGATCCAGGGTCTCCCTAGAAGGATATTGTAAGCCAATGGTAGATCAAGCACCTGACATGTGGTATCTTTGATGTCAGAACCCACTCAGATGGGTAAGACAATGGTGCCTTTAGAAGCTCTTTCTTGTTCATCATAGGCCTTTATGGTGATCTTCTTTCAAGGATCAATAGCCATCTCTAAGAATCCCAACTGTGTGATTAAGCTGTAAGAACAAATGTTGAGGCCTGCGCCCCCATCTATTAACACACATTTGACTCGATGGTTTTGGATCAAGACTTCTATGTGCTAGGGCTGATTATGTGGGTGACTTAGGGAGTTGTCATCTTCCTCTGAAAAGGAGATATATTTTGAAGATGTTAGATGACCAACCATAGTCTAGAACCTGTCTAGATCTAGATCATCAAGAACATTAGAGCCGAGCAAAGCTTTGTCTAAGATATCTCTGTGAGCTGGAGATATTTGAAGTAACTCAAACATAGAGATTTTGGCATTGGTATGCTTGAGTTGTTGGATGATGCTGTAAGATGTAGGTCTTGTATCCTTTGGATTGGGAGATTTTGAGGCAACCTTCTGTTTAGAAGCAGATGTGAGATTGAAAGGTATCTTAGGGACATTAGATGAACTTGGTGTTTGTCCTTTCAGATGAGTTTGAGCTTGTGATCTGGTAACTGCATTAGTTGAGGAATGATTTCTATCTCTTCATACAATCATGATGACATTGCAGCTCTTAGAGAGACATGGTTCAACCATATTGATGACAGCATTGTTTCCAGGCTAGGCATAGTTGACTTTCACCCCCATGTTAGGCTGAGAAGTGGAAACTCCCTTGCCATGTTGTGGAAATAGTTCTATAAATGCTGTGTGATCATTATTGCTAGTAGGATTATCAATCATGATGTCCCCTTGATCTATCAAGTCTTGAATGGTATGCTTCAAGTGGAAGCATCCATTAGTTCTGTGGCCTTTAGTCATATGGAAAGCACAGAATTTATTATCTTTCCACCGATAAGGTTTTGGATCTGGATCAAGGTTTTAGATTGGTGGTAAAGAGATCATGTTATCAGCTATCAGGGTTCTCAGGGTAGATTCCAAAGATTCTCCCAGGGGAGTAAACTTTCATTTATTATCCCATCGTTTGAATGGCTTCTTTGGAGACGGTTCAGAAGATTTTTGCTCTGAAGCTTCAATGGCTTTGGTGGCAAGGGTGAGATTGTAGGCTGATGCCTTTGATGGGGTGTGGATAGTGTCAACAACACCATTAGAGATGATACCTTTGTTTCTATTCCATCTCTTGTTTTTATCTTTTGAGCTAGGTCCAGATTTAGACTTGTCCTTTTGAAGTGTGATTTCTCCTTTCTTGACAAGTACTTTCTCAATCTTGATTGCATTATCCACCATTTTATCAAAAGATACATGATCTTGCATTTGTAATGGATAATTGAGCTCTGAAACAAGGTTATTGATAAAGATTTCAAGTTTCTCCATTTCGGGAATTTGTCTAGCATATAGAGAGAACTTCTTTCTCCACCTTCTTTCTCCACCTTTTGAGAAAAGTTAGGAATGATTCCCCTGGATATTGCTTGAGGTTACAGATATCGATCATGGTGACCAGATGTTGAATATTGTAGGAATATTGTTGATAAAATAATTTAATCAATTTCTCAAAAGTTTTGATCGTAGAAGGTAATCTTGAAAACCACTGAATGGATGCTCCTCCCAAGGATCTAGGAAAAAGATGCATTAGATAAGTCGATTCATGCATGAATTCCATGGATTGTGTATAGAACTCTCTGACATGATCTTGAGGATCAGAGTGTCCATCATATTTGTCATACTTTGGTATCTCCACTCTTTTTGGGAATGGTGGCATATACAAGTTTTTGTCAAACGGGAAAGGACATAGGGCCTCCATGGAGAACTCCTTGGGTTCCTTCTCCTTCTTAAGATTGTTAAATTTGACTTGTATAGCATGCATCTATTTTGTCATAGCTGTGAGTGGAGTTTCTTCCTCATGTGTGATTATATCATCAATGTTAAAGTTGGGAGGAAGCTTAGCCCCTTCCTAGGCTAATTGTAAAAAGTATGCTTCTCTATCCACTTTCAAGAAATGCCTCATCATTCTCTTGAATTCATCGTCATTCTGACATTGATGGATTTCAAAGGGGGTAGGTTCTTGGTTAGAATTATGTTGAGAATGGTGTCCTTGGGACCCTCCTCCTAGAGAACCATGGTTTTTCCCTACTTGAGACATGATAGGAGTTTTTGTGCTCCCTGGAATAGATTGAGGAGTTTGCTGATTACCTCTGTGAGTTGATAAAGGAGGTATGTAACCAGTTTTCAATTGAAAGTTACCGAGACCGTCATCTTCGTAGATACCTGACTTGATGAGTTGTTCAAGAGTTGGACCTGGGGTATTGGTCAAAAGTAAGTTCTGAGATGTTTCTTCTGATTTCTTGTGTGAAGAAGCTCTGGTCTCCACCATTAACTTTGAATGAAATAGAAGAAAAGGATGAAGACAACTAAAGAACAATTTGATTTGAGAAAATTGGATGACGCAACCTTGTCAAGATTATGATAGTTTTGAAGATTTGATGAGATGTGGGTGAAGGAAACTGTGCCCTAGATGTTGGGATAGATCACCCAAAAGATAGCGGACATGAGTTCTCAACACTTAGTCTATTTTTGAAGATTGATTGAAGATTGATAGTTATGACAAGGTTTTGACACGAGATAAAAAGGACTCAAATTGATCAAAAAGAAGACTAGATCGGATTCAAAAGATCAAACTCAAAAAATGGTAGAATGCTTAATAGCTACTGCTCTGTTCCTGACACAATGATATTTTTGACAGATTCTGGAACTAGGCTGGAAACATTGGATATCTTGCAATTTGACAATTTCTGACAACTCTCTCAAATTTATCCAAATGACACTCTACAGACTCGTACGACACTGGGTAGTCTATGAAATGATAGTTGCTAAACTCATACGACAGTTGGGTAGAAATGAAACGACAGTTGTAAAACTCGTATGACAGTTGGGTAGCAATGAAACAACAGTTGTAAATATCATACGACAGTTGGTAACAGGATTTTGACTTTCTTGAATTTGCTGGTTTGAAAACTCGTACGACATTAGGTTCTCAATTGTACGACAGATGGGCAATACTAAAATGACACTTGACAAAACTCATACGACTTTTGACTTTCTAAAATGACTTTTGACTCCAGAAAGAATTTACATCAATTTTTCCAAAATTTAAGGTCTTCAGTTCTGGATTGTTTGCAAATTGTACTGTCCAGATTTTGAAGGTTATACCAGATTTGATCATTTTTAATAGTCAAGTAGATAAACAAGCACATAGAATAGCAAGGAAGTGATTCCAAGCACGTCTAAAAACAATGAACAAGGGAAAAAGCAACCTTGCACATGAACAATCAAGTGACCAAATTGTGCTAATCCCTGAGAGTACTAATTGTGTATGTTCTGAAAAGTTTTGCAATAACACACATATACCTGAAAGTGAAAAATTGGCCTCTCTAGGGTTTTTAGTAATGGTTTGACTCTACAACTTTTATGATTCAAAGGGGTGAACTCCAATCCCAGCGCACTGGGGTTTTGACATAGTCTGAGAACTTAATCTTCAAGAGCTGCTAGGGAGATCTGACAACCCAACAATGAACCATACCCGTGGAGATTTCTTCCATAAGGACATTTATATAGCGGCTGTCACTACCATGGAAAAAATGGCTATTACCGCTTGAGGTTCCATCAATGTAGTTTTCCTTGTGAAGGGATTGTCTACTACGGTTAACCCTCTCTAAAGGTGACTCACAGATTTATACCACAAGGGGACTTGGCTCCAGATTCAAGGTTTTGACACCTCTTCACTTTTAACCCAAACAAAGCAAGCAGATTAATCCGACATGCTAAGACAAAGTTTTGTTCCACCAAGGTCTGTGATATCAACTCCACGTGATCTATCAACCTCTCCGAGGAGAGAATGTATCAATCAATAAGAGAAGATGCACTAACCAATTTTGATTCACCAAAGCTCATGATATCAACCCCACGTGATCTATCAGCCTCCCCGGAGAGAGAATGTGTCGATCAATAAGAGAAGACTCACTAACCAAGTTGAATGTGAAACGCACTAAGTATTCTCCCTACCTACAAGGATTCTATCGTCAAGGAAGGATTTCTCTAGGAATCCAATCTCTCAAGAATCATGAATAGTGTTCATAGGGCCTAATTACTATGTGAGCATAGATATATTCCCAAAAGAAAATCTCCCAAAAGCATCCGAAAAGTAGAAAGAGGAACACTTAACGCTTAAAGAAAATATGAGATGAGTCCACAAGGTGGAACACTTAACACCTCACACAAGCTGAAAATGAGTCCACAACTTAGAAAATAAGTGAGTTCCTAAAAGAACAAAAGGGTTGCCAAGTGGAACACATAACGCTTCTGTCCTGTTGACCCCTCCCCTTTATGGTGCTGAGATTGCACCCACGGGGTGAAAATGAGGGGTCGATGAATTAGCGAGTCTAATAACCCAAGATATCAATCAAGATCAATCACAAGTATTCTAAGACTACTTAATGAATCTTTAAGGGATCACAACCTAGTATCAAATTATGCAAGTGTGTAGAAATAGATCAAAAGCATGAAAAGATGCACAGAAGCTTGACACATAAGAGATTTATTTTAAGTCCAAATTGAAATGTTTTCAGAACAAGGAGAATACCTCATGATCCTTGCAACATGCTTAGTAGATTCTACCTAATTTTTAGCAATTCTTGTTGAGCTTTTCCATTCAAGCAAGTGACGAACTCTCCAACAAGCAAACAAGCAAACAAGATATGCAAAATATATTCAACTTATGAAAACCCTAAGGTTAGATCTAAAAATAAATTGTTAGGAGCAATAATAACCAAAAATTAATCCAAATGACAACTCATATCATGCATTGAATCATATGAAAAATAAGTGCATACCCATCACAAAATTTTAATTTTTTTGCACTACATTTGACCTAGTCAACAAGATCTGATTTTTTTTTGATATGATTTTGGTCACAAAAATAGAAATTTAGAATAGAGACCCCTACTAAAAAAATAGAGAGCTTTCCAAAAATGCAAAAATTTTAGAAAAATCTCTTCATTTGTGCCCTAGAGACCCGTTTTATCAAAACAGAGCAATTTTTGCAAATTGACTATTTGAGCTATTAATTTGCATCCAAATTTAAAACACAAATAATAGATCCCCTGTAGAATTTGAAGAGATTTTTGAAAATGTAAAAATTTTAGAAAAATATGCTTATTTGCGTCAGATATTAATTTTTTATGAAAAATTGAAACAAAATTATTAAAAATTCAAAATAATTCAGAAAATTTTGAATTTTTTTTCAAAGCTTCCCTGATATGTCTCCAACTTGTAAAAAAAATTTTAGACCAAAAATCCAAGCTTTTTGGGAGATAAAATTAAATCTTTGAAACTTTAGGGTTTTAGCTCCCAAAAAAATCAAAACTAGCATGCAAAGGTGGGTTGCCCCATGGTGGGCGCTAGAAATGTGTGTGTGAATTTTGTACCTGATCTATAGACAACACTCAGTAAAACATTAGAGGTTAGCTATAATCAAAATTGTGCAAAATTGAAATCTAATCTAACCAAGCGATTTACTGCCTTCTAATAGGTGCGAGATTGATGTTCTCAGATTGTAATCGAGATCAGTGACCTAGACGACACCTAAATGAAGGATTTGAATGCAAAAGATGGATATGAAATTGAATGCAATTAATCTATATTTTTGATATTTTCTATGCAATAAGAATGATAAAAATCGATATGAATCTATGCTAGATGAAATTGATATGCTATGAATTGATCTATCTAACAATGATATGCAAAGCTATGAAATTCTATGCTATGATATGAAAAATATGCAATTGAAATTGATCTCACAAAGCTTTGAATTCGTAAGTTGATTCTTTCAAGCTCCAATTGTGCAAATTCTCCAAATCTGATATGCTATGATTCCTGTAGAGTAAGTTTGCAATTTGCGAGATGATTGAGAGATGAATTATGAAGAGCTGAGCATTGTTTTTATAGAAATCCAAGGCTTTGGAGGTGCATGAAAAAAAGCCATAAATCACTCAAATAACTCAGGTTAATTTTTGAGTTATTTTATAATAAAGATAATTTAATTCACAAAAACATGCAAAAAGCTAAGTTTTAACTCAAAATAGAGTTTAGCTTTAATTGATAATTGATAGTTGTCTGCTTTTATGATTGTGCATGTTTTATTTATGAATTAATTTAATAATAAAGTGATTTATTTCCAACTTAACTGCTTTTAAAAATAAAATAATTGATTTATGGGTTAATCAATTATTTAATCAAACTTTTATTAAAAACTATATTATTAAATAATGACAACTTGCTTTAATTAATTAAATAAAAATTTAATCAATTATTCATAAGATATTTGGATTTATTGTCAAAATTAAATAATACAATTAATAATAGATAGAATTAAATTTAATTACACAATTAAGTGGCAAATATTAAATCTAATTAATTAAATATGAAAATATTCAATTAATCAAACTTTAGGATAAATGTGATTTATTGCCAAATAATTATAAAATTAAAGATAATTATGATGATCAGGAATATTACTAAAAATATTCCCCGATGTAGAATTTAAGATAATCAATTACGATTCGATGATGTGCAGATGTGCCTTAGATTAGGACTTTGATGTCGATTTCGTTCGATATGTTGATATAGGAGGTTAATGAACTTATAGCCCATTTTTGGGGTATTACAGATTTGTTCATCCTAGAGTTACATTGGTATAGGGACAATAGAGACAATAGAGGGCTCGAAGACAGGTACACATTAAGGCTGCTAGATAGATTCCTGGAGGATAGGATCCTTTGGTTTAGTTACAACAAGTTGCATTGGCACAGCATGATAAAATTTTGGCACAACAGGTGCCTCCATAGGTTCCTCAGTCTCAAGATATGGGTCAGTCATCTTAGGCTTCTCCTAGTATTGACACTCTATCATGGGATGTTTCATCATTGCAGACAGATTTATTGATTATTGTTGGTAGATTAGACTAGGTAGCTATTATGATGTAGTAGTTTATGACCATTGTGACTTAGAGGCCTAGTGTGGCTAGCACTAGTCAGATGTCTCCTACTTAGGATAGACCAGGTGATGGGGGTCCAGATGGATCAGGTGCTTGTGATGGATTAGGTGGTGCCACAAGATCATGATTATTGATTATGGATCTCCTTATTGTGATGACTTGTATCATGTTTCATGCTTATTGATCAGAACTTTGATGTATCATTCTGTTGATGACATTGTATCTTGCTATACTGATTTGATGGATCATTTGATGTTATGAACATTGATTATGATGATGACATACTTCCTTTGGTTCTCTTGATGAGTTTATTATGGGATTTATCTTTTGATGCAATGCTATGTGATGTTTCTAATGCATTTAATTTTGATTATGCTATGGATGCAACGTATCTTGTATTTGATATAGATAATGAATGCATATGATGATGATACTTGTATTTATTTTCCATTTTTCCATGTATGGATGCAAATGTATTTTTGTGGAATATGGATAATGATGAATGCAACTTTTGTCTTTAACTTTGATGTATGCAACTCTTCTATTTAACTTGATGCATGCAAATGATGTATGAGTAATGATTCTCTTTTATTTTCTTTTCTTAGATATAAAGATAATGAGTAATGAATAATGCTTATGAATGGATGCAAAAGATAATCTCATTTTTTTGTTTTTTTTGAACCAAGTATATGTTTTTGATGTCATTGATTTGAACCCCCTTTTTGTATTTGATCAACCAAGATTTTATAAACTCCCTTTCCCTTGGAAAAAATAATTGCAAATAAATGCACTTAATCTAACATGATCATGCAATGCAATGCAACTAAGTTTCACTAGCTTTTTAGCAAATAAATTCCATAGGGAAATATTTTCATCATTGAGCATTGTAGGACCATTAAAGCAAGTACAACCATCACTGACCACATCATGATGATATGAATACCACTTTTCATCACTTTTGGTAACCTCTTTTGGAAACTAGTGCAACCCTCACTAGTTGAATAACCAACTATGGGAGTAAGAATACCAATTTCAACGGATTCAATGTTGCAAGTGGATTTTGGTATTAAGATATAGAAGATCTAAATAACCAAGGTATCCATTTGTGTAAACAAGAAAAGGTCAATCCTTCCCTTATGTGACAGTCCTTGATGGTTACTTGATGACCATTTCGTTAGATGAATTCTCATGAGTTGATGGATCTCCCTCAAGATAGTCACTCAAAAGCAAGAAAATATCATGTTTCCATCATTGCCAATCTAGTCAAAACATCATCGATTAGCTAAAGAAACATGATAAAAGTCATTTCAATAAAGATCATCAAAAGAAAGGTTCAAGTGTTTTGCAATGTATCAAGATTTTCAAATAAAATTTCCAAACATTCTGATCTTTTAAGTGTTGTCAATTTTTTTAATCCCGAATAATAAAGTCAATGAAGGCTCAAGGATCAAGTTGTGGAATCAAAATAATTGGGTGTGAACAATGATATCCATCAAAGGTTTAGTGAAAAAAATCTCTCTCTTCTAAAGCTCTGATAAGTGCTCTTTGATGTTGTGACCGAATGTAGCACTAATTGAATCCATTTGTACCAAAAATCCAATCCTTTCCTGCCCCCAAGTGATAAATGTGATCGTGTGACAAACTTAGGGCTATAGGAAATGCAACAATGTGACTGAAAGACTTTATTATGACTATGCACAAATGACAGATGCAATGAAAATTTACAAGTGAGATGTTGGGAATGCAATATGTACACATGCAACTAGGAAATGACTTAAGGGAACAAAAGGCACTTGATTGCCAAGTTTTCACTTGTTGGGTCTTTTTCTCTTTTTTTTCTTCTACCAAGGTGCGTATTGCTAGGTTTTCACCAAGGCACTTTTTTTTTTTCCTTTTTTTCAATTTTTTTTTTTTTTCTCAATTTTTTTTTTCTTTTTTCATTTTTTTCATTTTTTTTGGTATTTTCAAGATCTCTTTTGACTATGTACAATAAATATGATGCTTCTCATCTGATACTCTTTATACTCTTTCATCTACCTCATGTATAGAACCTCTTTAGATGGATGCTATTGATAGGTTCTTGTAGCTCTTCTCCATCATAATATGCTAATTTATAGGTTCCTGTTCCAAATGAAGAAACAATGATGAATGGACCAAGACAATTAGCCTCCCATTTACCCTTCTTTTCTAGTTCAGCTTGATATTTAGGGTTTTCTCTTAGTACTAAGTCATCTACTTTAAAGACTCTTGGTTTGATATGCTTATTGTAGTTTCTTGAGATCCTGTTCTGATAGACTTTCAAGTGTTCATAGGCTTGCGTTTGATGTTCTTCTAGCAATTCTAATTGTTGAAGCTGGGAAACTCTATAGTCCTCATCTATTATTAACCCTTGCAATGATACGCATAAAGATGGGATTTCAACCTCTAACGGTAGAACAACTTTGGCCCCATAAACCAATGAATATGGCGTAGCTCCTGTAGGTGTCTGAATGCTAGTTCTATAGGCCCATAATACTGGGTTGATTTGCACATGCCAATCTCTTCCTAATTTATTTACTGATCTCTTCAAGATTTTCAAAATGTTCTTATTTGTAGCTTCGACTTGTCCATTTCCTTGAGGATAATAAATGGATGAAGAGTGATGAGTAATATGGAATGTGTCACAAAGTTCATCCACATCTTTGTTTTTAAATTTTTTTCCATTGTCTATGATTATGGCATGAGGGATACCATATCTGCAAATGATGTGATTGAGTATGAACATGGAGATCTATTTTCCCGTAGCCATGATTAAAGGAATGGCTTCTTCCCACTTTGTGAAATACTCCGTAGCGGTGCTGATGTACTTGTGCCTATTGGAAGATGGTGGATAGATTACGCCAATCAAGTCAAATCCCCATTGATAGAATGGCCATGGTGTAACAAAGGGTTGTAACTCTTGTGCTGGCACATGTATCATGTCGCCATGGTATTGACATTTGCTACAGATTTTGACAAAGTGACAAGCATCTTTCTCTAAGGTTTTCTAGAAATACCCCATGCGAAGGATCTTCTTGGCTAGGTTTAAACTGCTTGAATGCGACCCACAAATGCCCTCATGAACCTCACTTAAAGATAACTTAGACTCTTCTTCCTCTAGACATCTAAGTAACATCCCGTCAAGACCCTTACGATACAATGTGTCGGAAAGGATTATGTAACGGGCTGATTGTCAGATGAAATTTCATTTTTGGGCTTGGGATTGGTCTATAGGTAACACTTGGTCTTTGAGATAGGTATAGATAGGGCCATACCAAGGTATGTCATGTCCATTGAGTAGGGAAACAATTTGGGTATCAGGAAGGTCAAATGCTAGTTTTTCCAACTCTTCCACCAAGAATTTGTACTTCTCATTCTGATCTAGTTTTTGAAGTAAGGACACCAAGGTAGCCATTGCATCAGCTGCTTTGTTCTTCTCTCTTGGAATTTGTTCAAAATTTATGAAAGCAAAGTACTTTTTCCAAGCATCTATCATAGTCTTGTATGGCATTAGTTTTTCATCTTTGGTATTGTATTCATCATTGATTTTATTGATTACTAATTGAGAGTTTCCGTATACCTGTAGCTTGGTGATGTTCCATTCTAAAGCCATCTTAATGTCAATGACTAGAGCCTCATATTCTGCTATGTTGTTTGTACATGGGAAAAAAATCTTGTATGACTTAGGAATGGTATACCCTTGAAGGGTAATCAATAGTATGCCGGCCCTGGAACCTCCTTGTGTATATGCTCTGTCAAAGTATAACTTCCATGTCTTGGCCTCTATGTTGAGAATTGCTGAATCTGAAAACTCCACTTGAATGGTTTGCGTAGAAATTAATGGATTTTCTGCTAAGTGATCTACTATCACTTGTCCTTTTATGGATTTCCTATCCACATACTCAATGTTGAATTCACTTAATATCATGACCCATTTTTCTATCCTACCTGTTAAGGCAGTTTTGCTTAGCAAGTATTTTAGGGGATCAATTTTTGTAATAAGTTTCACCTTGTGCATCAACATGTAATGCCTCAATTTTTGGGATGCAAAGACAATTGCTAAGAAAGATCTCTCCATGAATATGTAATTGAGTTCATACTTGATCAATGTTCTACTCAAGTAGTAAATTGCTCTTTCTTTCCCTTGCTCATCTTCTTGTGCCAAAAGAACTCCTAGAGACCTCTTGGTGGTAGATATGTACAATAGCAATGGTTTTCCCTTGATTGGTGGCATTAAGATTGGTGGATTTATTAGATAAGTCTTCAAAAAAGTGAAGGCTTTGTCACATTCCTCATCCCACATGAAAATAGTGTCTTTGTGTAGTAACCTTGTGAATGAATGGCACTTTTCAGCTAATTGAGAGATAAATCTCCTTATTGATTGAATCTTGCCTTGAAGGGACCTCATTTGGCTTATGTTCTTTGTAATCTCCATATCCATTATTTCTTGGACCTTTTCTGGATCTACCTCAATCCCTTTTGTGGAAACTATGTAACCTAACAATTTGCTGGATTGAACCCCAAAGGCACATTTTTTTGGATTAAGCCTCACTTTGAATTGTTCCAATCTTGTGAATATATTTTCTAGAATTTGTAGGTGATCTTCTCTTTTGTGTGACTTTTCCAATATGTCATCCACATAATCTTCTAGAAAGGTGTGCATCATATCATGGAAAATAGTGGTCATTGCCCTTTGGTATGTGGCTTTACATAATTTTTAAGGCCACAGGGCATTACGTTCCAAGAAAAGGTACCCCAAGGGTGTGTAAAGGTTGTCTTCTCCTAATCTTTGGGTGCAATTTTTATCTGATTGTATCCGCTAAAACCATCCATTAATGAATACATGGAGTGAACAACTATCAAGTCAACTATTGCACCTATGCTTGGAAGTGGGAAGTCATCTTTGGGACATGCAAGATTCAAGTCTCTAAAATCCATGCATACTCGAATGGATTTGTCATGCTTGGTGACTGGTACAATATTGGATATCCATTCAGCATATGCAATTGCTCTTATAAACCCTACTTTCAACAATTTCTCCAATATGGCTTTGACTAGGAGAGATACATGTGGGTGAATCTTTCTCAACTTTTTCTTGATGGGCTTAACCCCTAGTTTAACATTCAAATGGTGCATAATGAAGTTAGGATCCAATCCTAGCATGTCGGCATAGATCCATGCAAAGTTCACTTATTTTTCTTGAAAAAACTTGATAAAATCCTTTCTTTCTAAAGGTGTAAGTGATGTTGCTAGGTGTATGAATTTCAAATCCAATTATGTTCCAATGATGACCTTCTTTATTGGCTCTATGAGAATCAGTGACCTTTCTTCTTCATGTTTGAGTAGGGTATCCAACCTCTCTTCCTTTGGTGCCACAGTTTAGTTTTCACCACAGGAAAAATCCTTTATCTTTACTTTTTTTGGTTATAGTGCTGCCACATAGTGGTTTTCATCACTAGAACTTTTCATTTTTTAATTTTTTTTAATTTTTTTCTTTGGATTAAGAGATTGGACTCCCACTGTTCTAATCATGTTCGTATCAAACTCATTGGTGAAAGAGGGCTCAACTGCGTTTAAGTATTGGGTCATTGCTTGGTCATTTGGGAAATAGAGTAAGTCACTTGGCTTGGTTAGGTCCCAATCAATAAGTTTGGGATGCATCAAGGGTAAGTATTCATTCGACAAAGTTTCATCAGCTAGATTTATGGACATGACCTCATTGGATGGTTCATACATTGTATCATTAAGGTCAATGATGTGAGCTTCCTCGAGATGGTCCATGGAAGAAGGATCAAAGTCCTCTTCACTTGAGTCTGCTAAGACTTCTATGTGAAATAGCATGGGAAATAAAACATGCAGATTCTTCCTAATGTTCAAATCATCCTCCTCTGATGGTTCCTAAAATTCCTCTATCCATGGTCGATTAATGGGTTCTTGTCCTATATTGGGTTCTTGTATGATGGGATCTTCATTCCTTGGAGTTTGTTGCCTTGGAACATTAGCATAAGAATTTATGGTGACAATCTCTTTGTCATGGCATGAGTCATCAGATAAAGTATCCCACTCATAGTCTTAGGAATCATCGCTATCCACATTAGATTTCACCATGTTCACTTGAGGATATGAATCATGCATGGGGCTAGAGCTTTCTCCTTTGTGTTGGTAGCCTACCCCTATTTTTTCTACTTTTGACCTCCGAGAAGGTTCAATGGGCTCTAGTAAACCTCTATTTCTTTTGCCTAAGGGTCATCTTCCCTTGTACCCCATTTTTTTGCATTATTTCAAATCCTTTTCCATATTGATTAGTTTGAATGTTAATGTGCTAAATTCTTTCCACAGGAGTATTTGAGGTATCATTTTCATCTTGATAAAGCCATTGAAGAACTTCATCTTCTTCTTTGTCAAATGCTGCTCTATCAATTTCTCTTACAAAATAAGAGTTATATTTATGAGGAAGATGTTCCTTTGATAGTTTCTCATGTGTTCTTGGATATGTAGGTAAATCGAATAGGGAAACAAAATATTCCCCTACTCTCTTGGACTTGTTACATTGTTTTTCAAATGTATGCATCATCTCACTCATTTTTTTGTAGTATTCCTCTTTAGCTTTATCTTTCTCCTCTTTGGTGGGTTTGCAAAGTTCTACTTTTGGTATAGATGCTTTATCTAAATTTTCATTTGAAGTTGGACCCTCACAACTCACTTTCTCCTTTCCTTTAGTATATGTAGTTGAGTTAGTTTGAGGAGGGTTTGAAGTAGAAGTAGCACTTAATGTTAACTTAGGATTATCCACTTTAATGTCTTCAATGATAGCCCTTTGGATAATCCCTTCTATGTTATGTGAAATAAATAACTTGTGGAGAGGTTTTAGTGCATTGCAATATTGGAAAGGATTTGAATCCCCTCCAATCATGATTTCCTCACCCATGTACACAAATTTTATACATTGATGATACGTGGATGGAACTGCTTGCATCTCATGGATCCACAGCCTCCCCAATAAGATATTATAAGTTAATTTCATATCTAAGACTTGGCATTTTGTGTCCTTTTTGATAGGTCCAACTTGAATGGGCAATATAATCATGCCTTTTGAAGCTCTTTCTGCTTCATCATAGGCCTTTATGGTAATTCTTTTTGTAGGATCAATGCATGAATCATATAATCCTAGAGATTTGACAAGGCTCAAATTGAAAATGTTAAGACCAACTCCCCTATCTATGAGAGCTCTCTTGACCCTATGTCTTTCAATCAAGACTTCTATATGTAGCGACAGATTTTGGGGATGGGTAATGGACATATCATCATGGTCTAAAAATGAAAGGCAATGGGGCGCTATGAGATGTCCTACCATATTCTAAAACTTCTCCTCATCCAAGTTGGTAGGAACATTAGTTTCCACTAAAGCTTTCTCTAAGATTTCCTTATGATTTGGTGATAACTTTAATAACTTCAAGATATAAATTTGTGCTAGAGTCTTTTGTAGTTGATCCACCAAACTATATGGTTTTTTTGTTGTAGCCAGTTGTTTTGCCAAAATGATAGATTGTGGAGGGCCAATAGTTTTAGGATCAACCCCTTGTAAGGTAATCCTTGAAGCCTGCCCCCTAGTGATAACATTAGATGTTTCCTTTTGGTGCTGTTCCTTGTTCACAATAGAATTGACAACATGCTCATGACTAGGTAAAGTATTGATAATTTTGTCATAATGAGGAGCAAAATTGACATTGTTGTTGCTTTGTTTATTCCCATTGGATGATTCACCTTTTTCATGGTTATAAAAAGGTTGTTTAAATGCTGTATGATCTTCATTACTTTGAGGCCTCTCTATAGTGATCATACCATTATCAATCAAGTCTTGCACCATGTTCTTCAGCTACAGGCAATCATTTGTCTTATGCCCTCTAATTCTATGATATTCACAATGACTATTCTCACTCCACCAGTTGGGCTTGCGTTGTGGCTCATAGGGTTGAATGCTAGGTAAATTAATGCTCTTGTTAGCAATGAGAGTCCTTAATTCTTTCTCAAGAGATTCAACCAAAGGTGTGAAGGCCCTCTTGGGGGTTGGTACCAAGAATTTGTTAGATTTGTTACCTCCTTGGTTGTTCCCAAAATTGCCACTATTAGTATTGCTATTGTAAGGCACTTTGGGAGCCTGATTTGCATTGTTCACCTAATTAGGTGTTCTTGTGAGAGCAAAGGGAGTCACTTTTAAATTATTAAAGTCAACAACACCATCATTGAATAATCCTTTATTTCTTTTCTTCAACCCAAACTAATTATAGCTGTTAGAAAAGTTCTTATTCTGGTTGTTATGGTTGTTGTTGGCGGTATTGTTATTGTAATTCTTATTGTCCTTGTAGAGTTTTAACTCTCCACTCTTAACTAATACCTCTTCAGTTGTCACCCCATTTTCAATAAGATCTTGGAAGGTCTTAGGATATTGCATTCTCAATGATAATTCATGTCACTACTCAAGCTATTGATAAAGATATCCATCTTCTCTTTTTCTATTACACTCCGAGGATATCTAGCAAATACTGTCCTCCATCTTTGTAGGAAAATTAGGAATCCTTCTCCTTCTTTTTGCTTGGTATTACATAAAGTGATCATTGTGACTTCGTATTTAATATTATATGAATAGTGTGCCACAAATTTAGAAGCTAGATCTTCAAAAGTTTTAATGCCAAAAGGTAATTTTGAAAACCATTCCATGGCCATACCTCCTAAAATTCTAGGAAATAATCCCATTAAATAAGTGGCATCGTGCATGAATTTCAAGCTCAATGAACAAAATTCCCATAGATGATCTTGAGGATCCAATGTTCCTTCGTAGTTATCATACTTGGGAAATACTACATTGATAGGGAATGGTACCATGACTAGACTCTTGTCAAACATAAAAGGACATAATGCTTCTATAGAAAAGGGCTTTGGAGCCCTGCTTTGCTTTATCATGTCCAATTGCATTTGAAATAACTTAAATTGTTTATTCATGATCTCGATCGGGCTCTCTTCAACTTCTGGTGGTCTAAGTTGATTAACATCATAGTCACAAGGGAGTTTAAGACCCTTTTGGGCTAGGTCTAGAAAGTGATTTTCCTTGTCTCTTTCCATTGCTTTCTCCATAAGTTTCAAGAAATACAGACTTTGTATAGCTTCACTAACCTTCTCATCAGTTGCATCATCAACAGTTGGTTCACCACTACCCCCATTAGTATTGTTAGTGTTATCAATCCCTTGAGTGTTAGGGTCTATTCCTCCATTATTGGTATTACCTTGATTGTTTGGGTCAATACCTCCATTTTTGTTATTACCCAAGCTACTGGAGTACATCATGTTGGTTTCTACTTCTTGAACGGGTGGTTCTTGTGGTACTTTTGGAGTGGTAGAAGTATCACTTGGGAAAGGAAGCTCTTGTCTCAGATAAGTTTCATCTGCTTGCAAGGTTTTCTTTACATAATATGATCAAGTAAAAGTAGGCATGAACATAAACCACTTGAAAATAGGCTTCTATCTTGCTTGTTTGTGGCCGAATCATTGTGAAATTTTCAAAATTGCTCAAAATCAGGATTTCTAACTAGGCAGGATATTGGAACAAATAAAACAGCCAAAAGGGTATCTGAATCTGGAACCAATTTTTTTTTAAACCCTCAGGAAATGCTCATTTTTTTCCCTTTTTTGTTTCTGGGCATCACTTGCCTACATGTAGGTGTGACTTAAGAGTTGATACGCGTTGACTGGAATTGGTGTAGGCAACACTCTACAGATGTGTAGGTGGCACTTTCCTATTGATAGGCATTTTTCTAATTTTTATAGGTGTTACTTAATATGTCTCAAGTGTGACTTTACTATTGACATGCATTTTCTGAACAATCATAGGCATGACTTTATTGTTGACACGCGGTGTTTCTCTGTGCATAGGCGGCAATTTGCAGACAAGGTTGTAAATTTTAGATTTTAAAAATTGTAAGATTAGGTTTATAGAATTTTCTTGCTTGAAAATGAAGTACAAACACAACACACACATCAAATTTGCACCATGTCCCTAAAACCACACTAAAAGTGTATGTTTGAGATCATTTTTCACAAGTATTGAACAAGAAAGTCTTCCAAGCAATTCTACCTATAGTCAAATTTGGCTTTTAACATGTTTGGCTCTATAAGGTAGCTTACTATTTATCAAGGTTTTAATGAATAATTCCATTCTAAATCATCCAAGTTCTTTTTCCCACTTGCGGGCTTCCCACATGCACAAAAGCACGATTTGGAACAATCCAAAAGGACTACTAGAGGAAGTGAAGAAACTTGCACATAACCTAGTCAATCCCCTATTAAGGAAGAGTATATTTTTTTTTATAGTGGGTAGGATAGTACCATAGATAAGGTGATTGTCTCCCACTTGGGTCATTCCCTCTCACCATCCTTGTAAGGAAAATCTTGGGAGGCAGGCCCTCTATTGCTCTATTTTAACTAGCATGTATGGAAAAGTGTTGGTTAACAGTTTGTCCTCCCTTTAGATTTATAATCTTTGACTCTTCTTAACACCCAAGGTGAGAGAACAAAAGGATGTTCACCAACAAATGGGTCAGTGTAAGTCATCTATCACTGCCCTCTGAATTGATAGGTACAACTCCCTGATTATGTTTGATATTCAATGAATATGTTTTTATTTATCATCAAACTATTCCTTATGAGTTTTAACCAAATTTTTTGTAGGCCCAAACAATTCAGGCAAGGATAAGAGTGGATAACCTATAATCCCCAATGGAATGTTGATCACAGATTATCATGAAGTCTATCTTTTAACCTAAATCTATCTACTCTAAGAATGCATATCCTACTAAGGAGAATAGAAGTAGAATGATACATGGACAGTAAATGGAATTACTTATACTGCAATTACTAACATGAAATGGAATCCAAGCAGGAATCATAGTTCCATATACAATTGTACTTTCTATTTAGATGCATCTAAATAACTGGATGAATAGGAGAAGAATCATACATGAAAGGTAAATAGAATTACTTTCACTGCAATTACCAACATGAAATGGAATCTAGTAAGCAACTATAGCTTCACATATAACTGTTCTATCTATTCAAATGCAATGAAAAACTATTGGCACAATGAACATGAAATAAAGCTTAGCAAATAGAATTACTCTGCTCCAATGCCAAGTTTGCCGACCCTTTCATTAATTTTCTTAGCAGTATATATAGAGCTTACAAACAATGTTTGCAGCTGTTGGAAAATTTCCAACTTCCAGAATATAGAAAGACAAGGCACAAGGAAGAGACATTTTTGACAAAAGAATTTGAAAAGTCACCACAGATGTAGAAATAGTGGAAGACATAAGGACAGTGAGCATCTATAGAGCCAAAATCCATTGGGCTTTTCAGAGTCAAGTAACTGTTTATGTTCAAAGCTTGAATTCAAAACACAACTGAAATGAACAGTCGCCAACCTCCATTCAATGAACAGTGCCAACATCCCTTATCATTTTCTGCTCACAGTGGCTCGACAAAAATCTCCCACCTGTGATGAACATCTTACCCTCTATTGTTTGATCAATGCCTTAATCTGTAATACATTTCAAAATTTGAACACAGATGAACCAAAAATCTTTCTAACTGTTTCACGGCATTGAATTAACTTTCTATCCTCACACAACCATAATCATGACATAAATCTTTAGTTGAATGCTCTATTTTAAATCCTCTTACATTTGTTTTTTCCTTACTTGACTGGTCTTCCATTGTTGCATGATCGCATGGGTGTTCTCTCAGTCATGTGATCATGTGACCACACACCTAAATGGCTATGCTTAACATTAGGGAGGCCCACCTGAATACGTGGCTAGATCCCGTTAACCCGCTAAGCAAAGGTGACGTAATAAAGACAAAATAGGAACCATAGATTCTGCATCTCAAAAGATTACCACCACAAGAAACTTTCCTCAGACCCACAGGGACACGTGGATTCATCTCACAAGTTCGCTAAGCATCTTCGGTGACTTATGTTGTCGCATGATCACATGGTAGTATTTTATTCCATGCGATCATGTGACCGCTTTATCATTGGCACATCTGTGCTATCAGAGTACATGGGTCCCACTGCCTTTACTGACTTTACATCTAGAGAATCGAAAGGATGGCGTGTGATCTAATGGGCTCACAAGATTCTACGAGATCATATTCCATCTGTTGATTTGGAATCTTAGCCGATGTCATAAAAATTTGACCCCACCTTACTGCATGAAATACTGCGATGAATCAGGAGCTACCACATCAATTATTTGACCAGTCACACTCGTCACCATCTCATCGTCACACTTGCACTGTTGGCCTACGCGAGTCCACTGAGACAAGTGGCACCTTGTCATTATTTCGCATGGAATAAACATCGTGTAACTTTTTAAGGTGAAATAATGACAGTCATAGATTCTGACCGAAGATAGAAAAAGGAACTGGGCCTACATCTGCTAAGGAGTACTCATGTCTTAATCTCACTTTCCCACTAAGAAAGAGTGATGAAGGGTGCTCCCCTTAATACCACAAACACATAATAGAAATAGAGAAACAACAACAATATGCAAGAACAGAAAATTGGCTTCTTATTATCTCCACAAATGTGAAATTACAAACTTTCAGAATTACAATATGCAAAGACACATGGGCATTCCCTTACAATATTCTGTAGGACAAAGCCTCGAGCTATTACCCAGATCTGCTACCCAGAATTATTCCGAACTGCCTAAGACAATAATACAGCCTTCCTTATATAGGCAATTTTTCACCGCCTGGGAAGGTTCCAGAATTTTTAGCCAATAAGGCCGACCAAACTTAGAAAATTATTTTTTTCCATTTCAGGTGGCCCAACTTCCGAAGACCATAAGTCATCACCCGTTGACCCGCTCGGCTATTATAACCCCATTTCAGAAATGCCACGAAGCGCTCTACAGGCTTGACCCGCGCAAGTTCCCGTCACCCCAATTCTTGACCTCATCTGGGGCCTCTAAAGCCTTCAAAACTGAGTTCAAAGTTTCTGTACCCTACTGCCAATACCGAAAATCTTCAATATCTTCCAATATACACTTGATCTGGAAATGAAACTTTACTGGCAGACTTATATGACCAAAATGAACTTCCAAGAAAGAAATCAGATCATTTTGAGCACATACAAAAAATTACCAAAAATAGTAACTTTCCATAAATAGCAGCTCTGCACAAAATAACCCTTATTGAAAATAAAAACATAAATATTTTTGGGTGATGCAAGATTGCTCTTACACCTAGGATGCTCCTGCATCAGACACCCGGGGTAATTTGAGAAGTGACCCTGTCACGACTCAGGTGTGTAGAGGAAAACCAATACGGTTAACCTCCTCCTTTGTTAGCCATGATGAATCTTCAACAGGCCGTCCTTTCCACTTGACTAGATATTCTTCATATGTCCTGTTCCTTGTACTTCTGCCAACATGACTATCCAGTATATCTTCAATCTCTTTAGTGTCTGAACTAGTTGCTGGAATACTCCACTGTGCTGCTGTGATCTCATCTTCAACACCTCCTTCATGATACTCTGTCAGATCTGAAATGTTAAACACTGGTGAAATATTCAGCTCACTAGGCAATTCTACCCCGTATGCATTTCCTGAATCATGCTTCTTCAATATCTTACATGGTCCAAAATTCTCCATTTTCAACTTGTTATATGTACCAACTGGAAACCGCTCCTTCCGCAAATGAACCATGACTTCATCACCAACCTGAAATTCCTTATACCTCTTTTTCTCATCTGCCTTAGCCTTATACTGTGCGTTCATCTTGGTAATATGCTTTCTCACCTCCCCATGGATGTTCTTCAAATGTTCTGCAAAATCCTCAGCCTCAGCACTACTTATTTCTCCTTTATCTATCTTTCTCAACTCAGATGCATTTCTTGGACTACTTCCATATATAATCTGGAATGGTGATTTACCAGTGCTCCTGTTGATAGAATTATTGTATGCAAATTCTGCCTGTGGTAAAATCAAATCCCATCCTGTTGGCTTATCCCCAACCAAACATCTCAGCAGATTTCCCAAACTCCTATTCACCACCTCTGTCTGTCCATCAGTCTGTGGGTGATGTGATGAACTGAACTTCAAATCTGTCTTCAACTTCTTCCACAATGTTTGCCAGAAATATCCAACAAACTTAGTGTCCCGATTTGAAACTATGGTCTTTGGATAACCATGAAGTCTCACTACTTCTCTGAAAAATAATTCTGCTACATGAACAGCATCATTAGTCTTCTTGCAGGGAATGAAATGTGCCATCTTTGAAAATCTGTCAACCACTACAAAAATTGAATCATATCCCTGCTGAGTCCTCGGTAAACCAAGAACAAAGTCCATGCTGATATCCTCCCAAGGCTTCTCTGGTACGGGTAATGGCTGATACAACCCTATATTCTGCTTCACTCCTTTCGCCATTTGACATACTTTGCAACTCTGTACAAACTTCTTCACATCTTGCTGCAACTGTGGCCAATAGTAATTCTCACTAACCAAAGAAAGGGTTTTGTCACGACCAAAATATCCAGCCAATCCTCCGCTATGCTTCTCCTTGATGAGATTCTCCCTCATAGAACTTCGTGGAATGCACAATTGACTCCCTTTGAATAGCATATCATCCTGGATGATGAAATCCAACCATTTCGTCCTGTCTAGAGTAACAGGTTCTGTACAAGCTTTCCAAGCTTCACCAAAATCAGGATCCTCTGGATACAAATTCTTGAGTTCCTTGAACCCAAGCACTTCAATCTGCATTTCTGTCAGCAATAGTTGCCTTCTGCTAAGAGCATCTGCAACCCTATTAGACTTTCCACTCCTGTGTTTCAAAACAAATGTATAACTCTGCAAAAACTCAACCCATTTCAAATGCTTCTGATTCACCTTTCTTTGACTATTCAAATATTGCAAAGCTTGATGATCAGTATACAAAACAAACTCGTTAGGAAGCAGATAATGTCTCCACTTCTTTAATGCCTAAACTATAGCATAAAATTCCTGATCATAAACAGAATATTTCCTCTTGGCATCATTTAACTTCTCACTGAAATACGCAACAGGTTTACCTTCTTGGCTCATAACAGCTCCTATTACAGTACCACTAGCATCACAATCTACTTGAAACACCTTATTAAAATCGGGAAGTGCTAAAACAGGTTATTCTGTAACTTTTTGTTTCAATAATTGAAAACTCTTTTCTGCCCCATTAGTCCACTTAAACTCTTTTCTATCCCCTCTCATTGTTTCAGTCAAGGGTCCACAAATACTGCTAAAATTTTTGATAAAATTTTTGTAAAAGCTAGCTAGACCATGAAAAGATCTTACCTCAGTAGCATTCCTTGGAGTAGGCCATTCAAGAATAGCCTGTACCTTCTCTGGGTCCATTTTCAGACCTTCTGCTGAAACTAAAAATCCCAAATACACTAACTCTTTCTTCACAAAACTGCACTTCTTCAAATTAATCAACAATTTCTCTTCTCTCAACTTCTCAAATACCATACGAATATGCATCATATGCTCCTTCAATCTCTTACTAAAGATCAAAATATCATCTAGGTAAACAATGACAAACTTACCCAGAAATTATTTCAGAACCTCGTTCATAAGCCGCATGAAAGTGCTCGGTGCATTGGTTAGCCCAAAAGGCATGACTAACCACTCATATAGTCCTTCCTTTATTTTGAAGGCAGTCTTCCATTCATCTCCTTCTCTGATCCGAATCTGATGATATCCACTCTTCAGATCTATCTTTGAGAAATACACAGCTCCACTCAAACAGTCCATAATATCATCCATTCGTGGCAATGGAAACCTGTACTTGATTGTGATCTTGTTTATTGCCCTAGAATCTGTACACATCCTCCATTCTCCATTCTTCTTTGGTGCTAATACCACTAGTACAGCTCAGGGACTCAGACTCTCATGGATCAATCCTTTCTGTAATAGTTCATGTACTTGTCTATTCAACTCCTCACTTTCTGTAGGTGTCATTCTGTGTGCTGCCTTATTCGGCAAACTCGCTCCTGGGATCAAGTCCATCTGATTACTGATCTTCCTGACTGGTGGTAATCCATCAGGCACGTTATCGGATACAATATCCTGAAACTCATTCAACAAATCTGCAACTTCTACAGGAACATCTTCTACTTCCTCTTTACTAGCTTTTGGAATTAAAGCAAAACATACATGCTCATGCCTCATACCATCTAGGAATTTCCTTCCATCAACAAATGTTATTCTTGCATTACCACATACCTTTTCTTCGGTCTCCTTCAATGGCTTTAGCTTATGTCGTACTCCATCCTTTGTCAGGGAATAGGTATTCGCACGACCATCATGTACAGCACATCTGTCAAACTACCACGGTCTACCCAATAACATATGACATGCATCCATAGAGATGATATCACATAGTACCTCGTCTTAGTACCCACCGATCTTGAACTTCACTAGACATTGTTCATTGACCATGACCTTGTGGTCATCCTGTACCCAGGCAATCCGATATGGATGTGGGTGTTTCTGTCTCTTGAGCTTCAACTTTGTCACCATCTCTTCTGACACCAAATTGTCAGTGCTTCCACTATCAATAATCACATCACAACATTTACCTTCACACTTGCACCTGGTGCAAAACAGGCTCCTTCTTTGCTCAGGTTCATTCTCACCACTCAACAGGACTCTTCTGTTAATCAACGTTTCTCCTCTTTCAGCATCTTCAGAATTTGATGATCTGGCATCTTCATCTACATGTGCAACTCTGTCCTGGCCTTCATTTCTCCAGTCTGTTCTACCTTGGCGCTGAGGACATTCAAATGTCCTATGACCTTCTTCTCCATAGTGAAAACATGTTCCACGGAAGCCACCTCTTCCAGATCCTTGTCCTCTTCCTCTTCCTCTCTGATCTCTATTATTCTGATCCTGGAAGCGATTGGAATTATTTTCTCGCTGATTCTGACTGCTACTGGCCTCATCCTTCTTTTTCAGATCTTCATTTCGGCCACCATATGACCGTCCACCAGATCGTCCACCGCGACCTCTTCCATTTTGTCTGCTCTCAAACTTCTTGTTCAGCTTTTCCTCTACTTTTAGGGCAAACTGGTATGCCTCTTCAATACTATTCATTCGAACCAGATTCAGCTCCTCCTGAATGCTTGGCCTTAACCCATTAAGGTATCGGGAAACTTTCTCTTTGTCAGCTTCTGCATGGCCTGTTCTGATGAGAAGTCGATAGAACTCCTCTGTATACTCCTAAACAGATCTTCCTACTTGCTTCAAACTTTGCATTTTCTTCAGTAGGTCAAGCTCATAATCAACAGGAATGAACTGTCGCTTCAATTTATCCACCATCCGATCCCATCTTGTGATTTTATCTTTCCCTCTTCTATTTCACTCTAATTGAATTTCTTGCCACCAGATCTTCGCATGACCTTTCAATCTGGCCTTCGCAATTTGACCCTATCAGGATCGTCAACATCTTCGTACTCAAAATATTCCTCACATTCATTGATCCAGTCAATCAATTCCTCTGGGTTAAGATTTTCAAAAAATGTAGGAACCTCAATCTTAGGTCTTTTCCCAATCTTGGAAATGGCCCGAAAAAGTCTTTCTTCCTCCTGGTTCACAATTTCGGCTTCTGCTTCTTGATATTCTTTTTCGGCTTCATCCTCACTTTCGTCTCTGACATTGAGATTCATTCCTCTGTGAATCTCTTCTTGCAATGCTCGCACTTGTCTCTGCAGCTCTCTAACCTCAGGTGTCACAGCACCAACTCTTCCGCCACATTCTCGTCGTGGAGGCATTTTTGTGATGCGCGGTGAAACCCTAGCCACGGTCCTAGTGCAAACTGCCTCACAGTCAGTGATCTGTTTACACACTCAAGAACTCCTACTCTGATACCACTTGATGAAGGGTGCTCCCCTTAATACCACAAACACATAACAAAAATAGAGAAACAACAACAATATGCAAGAACAGAAAATTGGCTTCTTATTATCTCCACAAATGTGGAATTACAAACTTTCAGAATTACAATATGCAAAGCCACATGGGCATTCCCTTACAATATTCTGTAGGACAAAGCCTCGAGCTATTACCCAGATCTGCTACCCAGAATTATTCCGAACTGCCTAAGACAATAATACAGCCTTCTTTATATAGGCAATTTTTCACCGCCTGGGAAGGTTCCAGAATTTTTAGCCAATAAGGCCGACCAAACTTAGAATTATTTTATTTTACATTTTATTACATCATAGTCGGCTCAAGATAACCTTTGAAACCCGAACAGAAATTTTAAAGAAAATTATTTTTCGCCATTTCAGGTGGCCCAACTTCCGAAGACCATAAGTTATCACCCGTTGACCCGCTCGGCTATTATAACCCCATTTCGGAAATGCCACAAAGCGCTCTACAGGCTTGCCCCTCGCAAGCGGCCGTCACCCCAATTCTCGACCTCATCTGGGGCCTCTAAAGCCTTCAAAACTGAGTTCAAAGTTTCTGTACCTTGCTGCCAATACCGAAAATCTTTAATATCTTCCAATATACACTTGATCTGGCAATGAAACTTTACTGGCAGACTTATATGACCAAAATGAACCTCCAAGAAAGAAATCAGATCATTCTCAGCACATACGAAAAATTACCAAAAATAGTAACTTTCCATAAATAGCAGCTCTGCACAAAATAACCCTTATTGAAAATAAAAACATAAATATTTTTGGGTGATGCAAGATTGCTCTTACACCCAGGATGCTCCTGCATCAGACACCCGGGGTAATTTGAGAAGTGACCCTGTCACGACTCAGGTGTGTAGAGGAAAACCAATACGGTTAACCTCCTCCTTTGTTAGCCATGATGAATTTTCAACAGGCCGTCCTTTTCACTTGACCAGATATTCTTCATATGTCCTATTCCTTGTGCTTCTGCCAACACGACTATCCAGTATATCTTCAATCTCCTTAGTGTCTGAACTAGTTGCTGGAATACTCCACTGTGCTGCTGTGATCTCATCTTCAACACCTCCTTCATGATACTCTGTCAGATCTGAAATGTTAAACACTGGTGAAATATTCAGCTCACTAGGCAATTCTACCCCGTATGCATTTCCTGAATCATGCTTCTTCAATATCTTACATGGTCCAAACTTCTTCATTTTCAACTTGTTATATGTACCACCTGGAAACCGCTCCTTCCGCAAATGAACCATGACTTCATCACCAACCTGAAATTCCTTATACCTCCTTTTCTCATCTGCCTTAGCCTTATACTGTGCGTTCATCTTGGTAATATGCTTTCTCACCTCCCCATGGATGTTCTTCAAATGTTCTGCAAAATCCTCAGCCTCAGCACTACTTATTTCTCCTTTATCTATCTTTCTCAACTCAGATGCATTTCTTAGACTACTTCCATATATAATCTGGAATGGTGATTTACCAGTGCTCCTGTTGACAGAATTATTATATGCAAATTCTGCCTGTGGTAAAATCAAATCCCATCCTGTTGGCTTATCCCCAACCAAACATCTCAGTAGATTTCCCAAACTCCTATTCACCACCTCTGTCTGTCCATCAGTCTGTGGGTGATGTGATGAATTGAATTTCAAATCTGTCTTCAACTTCTTCCATAATGTTCGCCAGAAATATCCAACAAACTTAGTGTCCCGATCTGAAACTATGGTCTTTGGCAAACCATGAAGTCTCACTACTTCTTTGAAAAATAATTCTGCTACATGAATAGCATTATTAGTCTTCTTGCAGGGAATGAAATGTGCCATCTTTGAAAATCTGTCAACCACTACAAAAATTGAATCATGTCCCCGCTGAGTCCTCGGTAAACCAAGAATAAAGTCCATGCTGATATCCTCCCAAGGCTTCTCTGGTATGGGTAATGGCTGATACAACCCTGTATTCTGCTTCACTCCTTTCGCCATCTGACATACTCTGCAACTCTGTACAAACTTCTTCACATCTTGCTGCAACTGTGGCCAATAGTAATTCTCACTAACCAAAGAAAGGGTTTTGTCACGACCAAAATGTCTAGCCAATCCTCCGCTATGCTTCTCCTTGATGAGATTCTCCCTCATAGAACTTCGTGGAATGCACAATTGACTCCCTTTGAATAGCATATCATCCTGGATGATGAAATCCAGCCATTTCGTCCTGTCTAGAGTAACAGGTTCTGTACGAGCTTTCCAAGCTTCACCAAAATCAGGATCCTCTGGATATAAATTCTTGAGTTCCTTGAACCCAAGCACTTCAATCTGCATTTCTGTCAGCAATAGTTGCCTTCTGCTAAGAGCATCTGCAACCCTATTAGACTTTCCACTCCTGTGTTTCAAAATAAATGTATAACTCTGCAAAAACTCAACCCATTTCAAATGCCTCTGATTCAACTTTCCTTGACTATTCAAATATTGCAAAGCTTGATGATCAGTATACAAAACAAACTCTTTAGGAAGCAGATAATGTCTCCACTTCTTTAATGCCTGAACTATAGCATAAAATTCCTGATCATAAACAGAATATTTCCTCTTGGCATCATTTAACTTCTCACTGAAATATGCAACAGGTTTACCTTCTTGGCTCATAACAGCTCCTATTGCAGTACCACTAGCATTACAATCTACTTGAAACACCTTATTAAAATCTAGAAGTGCTAAAACAGGTTGTTCTGTAACTTTTTGTTTCAATAATTGAAAACTCATTTCTGCCCCATTAGTCCACTTAAACTCTTTTTTATCCCCTCTCATTGTTTCAGTCAAGGGTCCACAAATACTGCTAAAATTTCTGATAAACTTTCTGTAAAAGCTAGCTAGACCATGAAAAGATCTTACCTCAGTAGCATTCCTTGGAGTAGGCCATTCAAGAATAGCCTGTACCTTCTCTGGGTCCATTTTCAGACCTTCTGTTGAAACTACAAATCCCAAATATACTAACTCTTTCTTCACAAAACTGCACTTCTTCAAATTAATCAACAATTTCTCTTCTCTCAACTTCTCAAATACCATACGAATATACATCATATGCTCCTCCAATGTCATACTAAAGATCAAAATATCATCTAGGTAAACAATGACAAACTTACCCAGAAATTATTTCAGAACCTCGTTCATAAGCCGCATGAAAGTGCTCGGTGCATTGGTTAGCCCAAAAGGCATGACTAACCACTCATATAGTCCTTCCTTTGTTTTGAAGGCAGTCTTCCATTCATCTCCTTCTCTGATCCGAATCTGATGATATCCACTCTTCAGATCTATCTTTGAGAAATACACAGCTCCACTCAAACAGTCCATAATATCATCCATTCGTGGCAATGGAAACCTGTACTTGATTGTGATCTTGTTTATTGCCCTAGAATCTGTACACATCCTCCATTCTCCATTCTTCTTTGGTGCTAATACCGCTGGTACAGCACAGGGACTCAGACTCTCACAGATCAATCCTTTCTGTAATAGTTCATGTACTTGTCTATTCAACTCCTCACTTTCTGTAGGTGTCATTCTGTGTGCTGCCTTATTCGGCAAACTCGCTCCTGGGATCAAGTCCATCTGATGAATGATCTTCCTGACTGGTGGTAATCCATCAGGCACGTTATCGGATACAATATCCTGAAACTCATTTAACAAATCTGCAACTTCTACAGGAACATCTTCTACTTCCTCTTTACCAGCTTTTGGAATTAAAGCAAAACATACATGCTCATGCCTCATACCATCTAGAAATTTCCTTCCATCAACAAATGTTATTCTTGCATTACCACATACCTTTTCTTCGATCTCCTTCAATGGCTTTAGCTTATGTCGCACTCCATCCTTTGTCAGGGAATAGGTATTCGCACAACCATCATGTACAGCACATCTGTCAAACTGCCACGGTCTACCCAATAACATATGACATGCATCCATAGAGATGATATCACATAGTACCTCGTCTTGGTACCCACCGATCTTGAACTTCAATAGGCATTGTTCATTGACCATGACCTTGTGGTCATCCTGTACCCAGGCAATCCGATATGGATGTGGGTGTTTCTGTCTCTTGAGCTTCAACTTTGTCACCATCTCTTCTGACACCAAATTGTCAGTGCTTCCACTATCAATAATCACATCACAACATTTACCTTCACACTTGCACCTGGTGCGAAACAGGCTCCTTCTTTGCGCAGGTTCATTCTCACCACTCAACAGGACTCTTCTGTTAATCAACGTTTCTCCTCTTTCAGCATCTTCAGAATTTGATGATCTGGCATCTTCATCTACATGTGCAACTCTGGTCTGGCCTTCATTTCTCCTGTCTGTTCTACCTTGGCGCTGAGGACATTCAAATGCCTTATGACCTTCTTCTCTACAGTGGAAACATGTTCCACGGAAGCCACCTCTTCCATATCCTTGTCCTCTTCCTCTTCCTCTCTGATCTCTATTATTCTGATCCTGGAAGTGATTGGAATTATTTCCTCGCTGATTCTGACTCCTATTGGCCTCATCCTTCTTTTTCAGATCTTCATTTCGGCCACCATATGACCGTCCACCAGATCGTCCACTGCGACCTCTTCCATTTTGTCTGCTCTCAAACTTCTTGTTCAGCTTTTCCTCTACTTTTAGGGCAAATTGGTATGCCTCTTCAATATTGTTCATTCGAACCAGATTCAGCTCCTCTTGAATGCTTGGCCTTAACCCATTAATGTATCAGGCAACTTTCTCTTTATCAGCTTCTGCATGGCCTGTTCTGATGAGAAGTCGATAGAACTCCTCTGTATACTCCTGAACAGATCTTCCTGCTTGCTTCAAACTTTGCATTTTTTTCAGTAGGTCAAGCTCATAATCAACAGGAATGAACTGTCGCTTCAATTTATCCACCATCCGATCCCATCTTGTGATTTTATCTTTCCCTCTTCTATTTCACTCTAATTGAATTTCTTGCCACCAGATCTTCGCATGACCTTTCAATCTGGCCTTCACAAATTTGACCCTATCAGGATCGTCAACATCTTCGTACTCAAAATATTCCTCACATTCATTGATCTAGTCAATCAATTCGTCTGGGTTAAGATTTCTAGAAAATGTAGGAACCTCAATCTTAGATCTTTTCCCAATCTTGGAAATGGCTTGAAAAAGTCTTTCTTCCTCCTGGTTCACAATTTCGACTTCTCCTTCTTGATATTCTTCTTCGGCTTCATCCTCGCTTTCATCTCTGAAATTGAGATTCATTCCTCTACGAATCTCTTCTTGCAATGCTCGCACTTGTCTCTGCAGCTCTCTAACCTCAGGTGTCACAGCACCAACTCTTCCGCCACGTTCTCATCGTGGAGGCATTTTTGCGATGCGCGGTGAAACCCTAGCCACGATCCTGGTGCAAACTGCCTCACAGTCGGCGATCTATTTAAACACTCAAGAACTCCTGCTCTGATATCACTTGATGAAGGGTGCTCCCCTTAATACCACAAACACATAACAGAAATAGAGAAACAACAACAATATGCAAGAACAAAAAATTGGCTTCTTATTATCTCCACAAATGTGGAATTACAAACTTTCAGAATTACAATATGCAAAGCCACATGGGCATTCCCTTACAATATTCTGTAGGACAAAGCCTCGAGCTATTACCCAGATCTGCTACCCAGAATTATTCCAAACTGCCTAAGACAATATAACAGCCTTCCTTATATAGGCAATTTTTCACCGCCTGGGAAGGTCCCAGAATTTTTAGCCAATATGGCCGACCAAACTTAGAATTATTTTATTTTACATTTTATTACATCATAGTCGGCTCAAGATAACCTTTGAAACCCGAACAGAAATTTTGAAGAAAATTATTTTTCGCCATTTCAGGTGGCCCAACTTCCGAAGACCATAAGTCATCACCCGTTGACCCGCTCGGCTATTATAACCCCATTTCGGAAATGCCACGAAGTGCTCTACAAGCTTGACCCGCGCAAGCGCCCGTCACCCCAATTCTCGACCTCATCCGGGGCCTCTAAAGCCTTCAAAACTGAGTTGAAAGTTTCTGTACCGTGCTGCCAATACCGAAAATTTTTAATATCTTCCAATATACACTTGATCTGGCAATGAAACTTTACTGGCAGACTTATATGACCAAAATGAACCTCCAAGAAAGAAATCAGATCATTCTGAGCACATACAAAAAATTACCAAAAATAGTAACTTTCCATAAATAGCAGCTCTGCACAAAATAACCCTTATTGAAAATAAAAACATAAATATTTTTGGGTGATGCAAGATTGCTCTTACACCCAGGATGCTCCTGCATCAGACACCCGGGGTAATTTGAGAAGTGACCCTGTCACGACTCAGGTGTGTAGAGGAAAACCAATACGGTTAACCTCCTCCTTTGTTAGCCATGATGAATCTTCAACAGGCCGTCCTTTCCACTTGACCAGATATTCTTCATATGTCCTGTTCCTTGTGCTTCTGCCAACACGACTATCCAGTATATCTTCAATCTCCTTAGTGTCTGAACTAGTTGCTGGAATACTCCACTGTGCTGCTGTGATCTCATCTTCAACACCTCCTTCATGATACTCTGTCAAATCTGAAATGTTAAACACTGGTGAAATATTCAGCTCACTAGGCAATTCTACCCCGTATGCATTTCTTGAATCATGCTTCTTCAATATCTTACATGGTCCAAAATTCTTCATTTTCAACTTGTTATATGTACCAACTGGAAACCGCTCCTTCCGCAAATGAACCATGACTTCATCACCAACCTGAAATTCCTTATACCTCCTTTTCTCATCTGCCTTAGCCTTATACTGTGCGTTCATCTTGGTAATATGCTTTCTCACCTCCCCATGGATGTTCTTCAAATATTCTGCAAAATCCTCAGCCTCAGCACTACTTATTTCTCCTTTATCTATCTTTCTCAACTCAGATGCATTTCTTAGACTACTTCCATATATAATCTGGAATGGTGATTTACCAGTGCTCCTGTTGACAGAATTATTGTATGCAAATTCTGCCTGTGGTAAAATCAAATCCCATCCTGTTGGCTTATCCCCAACCAAACATCTCAGCAGATTTCCCAAACTCCTATTCACTACCTCTGTCTGTCCATCAGTCTGTGGGTGATGTGATGAACTGAACTTCAAATCTGTCTTCAACTTCTTCCATAATGTTCGTCAGAAATATCCAACAAACTTAGTGTCCCGATCTGAAACTATGGTCTTTGGCAAACCATGAAGTCTCACTACTTTTCTAAAAAATAATTCTGCCACATGAACAGCATCATTAGTCTTCTTGCAGGGAATGAAATGTGCCATCTTTGAAAATCTGTCAACCACTACAAAAATTGAATCATGTCCCCGCTGAGTCCTCGGTAAACCAAGAACAAAGTCCATGCTGATATCCTCCCAAGGCTTCTCTGGTACGGGTAATGGCTGATACAACCCTGTATTCTGCTTCACTCCTTTCACCATCTGACATACTCTGCAACTCTGTACAAACTTCTTCACATCTTGCTGCAACTGTGGCCAATAGTAATTCTCACTAACCAAAGAAAGGGTTTTGTCACGACCAAAATGTCCAGCCAATCCTCCGCTATGCTTCTCCTTGATGAGATTCTCCCTCATAGAACTTCGTGGAATGCACAATTGACTCCCTTTGAATAGCATATCATCCTGGATGATGCAATCCAGCCATTTCATCCTGTCTAGAGTAACAGGTTCTGTACAAGCTTTCCAAGCTTCACCAAAATCAGGATCCTCTGGATACAAATTCTTGAGTTCCTTGAACCCAAGCACTTCAATCTGCATTTCTGTCAGCAATAGTTGCCTTCTGCTAAGAGCATCTGCAACCCTATTAGACTTTCCACTCCTGTGTTTCAAAACAAATGTATAACTCTGCAAAAACTCAACCCATTTCAAATGCCTCTGATTCAACTTTCTTTGACTATTCAAATATTGCAAAGCTTGATGATCAGTATACAAAACAAACTCCTTAGGAAGTAGATAATGTCTCCACTTCTTTAATGCCTGAACTATAGCATAAAATTCCTGATCATAAACAGAATATTTCCTCTTGGCATCATTTAACTTCTCACTGAAATACGCAACAGGTTTACCTTCTTGGCTCATAACAGCTCCTATTGCAGTACCACTAGCATCACAATCTACTTGAAACACCTTATTAAAATCTGGAAGTGCTAAAACAGGTTGTTCTGTAACTTTTTGTTTCAATAATTGAAAACTCTTTTCTGCCCCATTAGTCCACTTAAACTCTTTTCTATCCCCTCTCATTGTTTCAGTCAAGGGTCCACAAATACTGCTAAAATTTCTGATAAACTTTCTGTAAAAGCTAGCTAGACCATGAAAAGATCTTACCTCAGTAGCATTCCTTGGAGTAGGCCATTCAAGAATAGCCTGTACCTTCTCTGGGTCCATTTTCAGACCTTCTGCTGAAACTACAAATCCCAAATACATTAACTCTTTCTTCACAAAAATGCACTTCTTCAAATTAATCAACATTTTCTCTTCTCTCAACTTCTCAAATACCATACGAATATGCATCATATGCTCCTCCAATGTCTTACTAAAGATCAAAATATCATCTAGGTAAACAATGACAAACTTACCCAGAAATTATTTCAGAACCTTGTTCATAAGCCGCATGAAAGTGCTCGGTGCATTGGTTAGCCCAAAAGGCATGACTAACCACTCATATAGTCCTTCCTTTGTTTTGAAGGCAGTCTTCCATTCATCTCATTTTCTGATCCGAATCTGATGATATCCACTCTTCAGATCTATCTTTGAGAAATACACAGCTCCACTCAAACAGTCCATAATATCATCCATTCGTGGCAATGGAAACCTGTACTTGATTGTGACCTTGTTTATTGCCCTAGAATCTGTACACATCCTCCATTCTCCATTCTTCTTTGGTGCTAATACCGCTGGTACAGCACAGGGACTCAGACTCTCACGGATCAATCCTTTCTGTAATAGTTCATGTACTTATCTATTCAACTCCTCACTTTCTGGAGGTGTCATTCTCTGTGCTGCCTTATTCGGCAAACTCACTCCTGGGATCAAGTCCATCTGATGACTGATCTTCCTGACTGGTGGTAATCCATCAGGCACGTTATCGGATACAATATCCTGAAACTCATTCAACAAATCTGCAACTTCTACAGGAACATCTTCTACTTCCTCTTTACCAGCTTTTGGAATTAAAGCAAAACATACATGCTCATGCCTCATACCATCTAGGAATTTCCTTCCATCAACAAATGTTATTCTTGCATTACCACATACCTTTTCTTCGGTCTCCTTCAATGGCTTTAGCTTATGTCGCACTCCATCCTTTGTCAGGGAATAGGTATTCGCACGACCATCATGTACAGCACATCTGTCAAACTGCCACGGTCTACCCAATAACATATGACATGCATCCATAGAGATGATATCACATAGTACCTCGTCTTGGTACCCACCGATCTTGAACTTCACTAGGCATTGTTCATTGACCATGACCTTGTGGTCATCCTGTACCCAGGCAATTCGATATGGATGTGGGTGTTTCTGTCTCTTGAGCTTCAACTTTGTCACCATCTCTTCTGACACCAAATTGTCAGTGCTTCCACTATCAATAATCACATCACAAGATTTACCTTCACACTTGCACCTGGTGCGAAACAGGCTCCTTCTTTGCTCAGGTTCATTCTCACCACTCAACAGGACTCTTCTGTTAATCAATGTTTCTCCTCTTTCAGCATCTTTAGAATTTGATGATCTGGCATCTTTATCTACATGTGCAACTCTGGCCTGGCCTTCATTTATCCTGTCTGTTCTACCTTGGTGCTGAGGACATTCAAATGCCCTATGACCTTCTTCTCCACAGTGAAAACATGTTCCACGGAAGCCACCTCTTCCAGATCCTTGTCCTCTTCCTCTTCCTCTCTGATCTCTATTATTCTGATCCTGGAAGTGATTGGAATTATTTCCTCATTGATTCTGACTGCTACTGGCCTCATCCTTCTTTTTCAGATCTTCATTTCAGCCACCATATGACCGTCCACCAGATCGTCCACCGCGACCTCTTCCATTTTGTCTGCTCTCAAACTTCTTGTTCAGCTTTTCCTCTACTTTTAGGGAAAACTGGTATGCCTCTTCAATACTATTCATTCGAACCAGATTCAGCTCCTCCTGAATGCTTGGCCTTAACCCATTAAGGTATCGGGCAACTTTCTCTTTATCAGCTTCTGCATGGCCTGTTCTGATGAGAAGTCGATAGAACTCCTCTGTATACTCCTGAACAGATCTTCCTGCTTGCTTCAAACTTTGCATTTTCTTCAGTAGGTCAAGCTCATAATCAACAGGAATGAACTGTCGCTTCAATTTATCCACCATCCAATCCCATCTTGTGATTTTATCTTTCCTTCTTCTATTTCGCTCTAATTGAATTTCTTGCCACCAGATCTTCGCATGACCTTTCAATCTGGCCTTCGCAAATTTGACCCTATCAGGATCATCAACATCTTCGTACTCAAAATATTCCTCACATTCATTGATCCAGTCAATCAATTCCTCTGGGTTAAGATTTCCAGAAAATGTAGGAACCTCAATCTTAGGTCTTTTCCCAATCTTGGAAATGGCCCGAAAAAGTCTTTCTTCCTCCTGGTTCACAATTTCGGCTTCTCCTTCTTGATATTCTTCTTCGGCTTCATCCTTGCTTTCGTTTCTGACATTGAGATTCATTCCTCTATGAATCTCTTCTTGCAATGCTCGTACTTGTCTCTGCAGCTCTCTAACCTCAGGTGTCACAGCACCAACTCTTCCGCCACGTTCTCGTCGTGGAGGTATTTTCGCGATGCGCGGTGAAACCCTAGCCACGGTCTTGGTGCAAACTGCCTCACAGTCGGTGATCTGTTTACACACTCAAAAACTCCTGCTCTGATACCACTTGATGAAGGGTGCTCCCCTTAATACCACAAACACATAACAGAAATAGAGAAATAACAACAATATGCAAGAACAGAAAATTGGCTTCTTATTATCTCCACAAATGTGGAATTACAAACTTTCAGAATTACAATATGCAAAGCCACATGGGCATTCCCTTACAATATTCTATAGGACAAAGCCTCGAGCTATTACCCAGATCTGCTACCCAGAATTATTCCGAACTACCTAAGACAATAATACAGCCTTCCTTATATAGGCAATTTTTCACCGCCTGGGAAGGTTCTAGAATTTTTAGCCAATAAGGCCGACCAAACTTAGAATTATTTTATTTTACATTTTATTACATCATAGTTGGCTCAAGATAACCTTTGAAACCCGAACAGAAATTTTGAAGAAAATTATTTTTCGCCATTTTAGGTGGCTCAACTTCTGAAGACCATAAGTCATCACCCGTTGACCCGCTCGGCTATTATAACCCCATTTCAGAAACACCACAAAGCGCTCTACAGGCTTGACCCGCGCAAGCGCCCGTCACCCCAATTCTCGACCTCATCCGGGGCCTCTAAAGCCTTCAAAACTGAGTTCAAAGTTTCTGTACCCTGCTGCCAATACCGAAAATCTTCAATATCTTCCAATATACACTTGATCTGGCAATGAAACTTTACTGGCAGACTTATATGACCAAAATGAACCTCCAAGAAAGAAATCAGATCATTCTGAGCACATACGAAAAATTACCAAAAATAGTAACTTTCCATAAATAGTAGCTCTGCACAAAATAACCCTTATTGAAAATAAAAACATAAATATTTTTGGGTGATGCAAGATTGCTCTTACACCCAGGATGCTCCTGCATCAGACACCTGGGGTAATTTGAGAAGTGACCCTGTCACGACTCAGGTGTGTAGAGGAAAACCAATACGGTTAACCTCCTCCTTTGTTAGCCATGATGAATCTTCAACAGGCCGTCCTTTCCACTTGACCAGATATTCTTCATATGTCCTGTTCCTTGTGCTTCTGCCAACACGACTATCGAGTATATCTTCAATCTCCTTAGTGTCTGAACTAGTTGCTGGAATACTCCACTGTGCTGCTGTGATCTCATCTTCAACACCTCCTTCATGATACTCTGTCAGATCTGAAATGTTAAACACTGGTGAAATATTCAGCTCACTAGGCAATTCTACCCCGTATGCATTTCCTGAATCATGCTTCTTCAATATCTTACATGGTCCAAACTTTTTCATTTTCAACTTGTTATATGTACCAACTGGAAACCGCTTCTTCTACAAATGAACCATGACTTCATCACCAACCTGAAATTCTTTATACCTCCTTTTCTCATCTGCCTTAGCCTTATACTATGCGTTCATCTTGGTAATATGCTTTCTCACCTCCCCATGGATGTTCTTCAAATGTTCTACAAAATCCTTAGCCTCAGCACTACTTATTTCTCCTTTATCTATCTTTTTCAACTCAGATGCATTTCTTGGACTACTTCCATATATAATCTGGAATGGTGATTTACCAGTGCTCCTGTTGACAGAATTATTGTATGCAAATTCTGCCTGTGGTAAAATCAAATCCCATCCTGTTGGCTTATCCCCAACCAAACATCTCAGCAGATTTCCCAAACTCCTATTCACTACCTCTGTCTGTCCATCAGTCTGTGGGTGATGTGATGAACTGAACTTCAAATCTGTCTTCAACTTCTTCCACAATGTTCGCTAGAAATATCCAACAAACTTAGTGTCCCGATCTGAAACTATGGTCTTTGGGAAACCATGAAGTCTCACTACTTCTCTGAAAAATAATTCTGCTACATGAACAGCATCATTAGTCTTCTTGCAGGGAATGAAATGTGCCATCTTTGAAAATCTGTCAACCACTACAAAAATTGAATCATGTCCCCGCTGAGTCCTCGGTAAACCAAGAACAAAGTCCATGCTGATATCCTCCTAAGGCTTCTCTGGTACGGGTAATGGCTGATACAACCCTGTATTCTGCTTCACTCCTTTCACCATCTGACATACTCTGCAACTCTGTACAAACTTCTTCACATCTTGCTGCAACTGTGGCCAATAGTAATTCTCACTAACCAAAGAAAGGGTTTTGTCACGACCAAAATGTCCAGCCAATCCTCCGCTATGCTTCTCCTTGATGAGATTCTCCCTCATAGAACTTCGTGGAATGCACAATTGACTCCCTTTGAATAGCATATCGTCCTGGATGATGAAATCCAGCCATTTCGTCCTGTCTAGAGTAACAGGTTCTGTACAAGCTTTCCAAGCTTCACCAAAATCAGGATCCTCTGGATACAAATTCTTGAGTTCCTTGAACCCAAGCACTTCAATCTGCATTTCTGTCAGCAATAGTTGCCTTCTGCTAAGAGCATCTGCAACCCTATTAGACTTTCCACTCCTGTGTTTCAAAACAAATGTATAACTCTGCAAAAACTCAACCCATTTCAAATGCCTCTGATTCAACTTTCCTTGACTATTCAAATATTGCAAAGCTTGATGATCAGTATACAAAACAAACTCCTTAGGAAGCAGATAATGTCTCCACTTCTTTAATGCCTGAACTATAGCATAAAATTCCTAATCATAAATAGAATATTTCCTCTTGGCATCATTTAACTTCTCACTGAAATACGCAACAGGTTTACCTTCTTGGCTCATAACAGCTCCTATTGCAGTACCACTAGCATCACAATCTACTTGAAACACCTTATTAAAATCTGGAAGTGCTAAAACAGGTTGTTCTGTAACTTTTTATTTCAATAATTGAAAACTCTTTTCTGCCCCATTAGTCCACTTAAACTCTTTTCTATCCCCTCTCATTGTTTCAGTCAAGGGTCCACAAATACTGCTAAAATTTGTGATAAACTTTCTGTAAAAGCTAGCTAGACCATGAAAAGATCTTACCTCAGTAGCATTCCTTGGAGTAGGCCATTCAAGAATAGCCTGTACCTTCTCTGGGTCCATTTTCAGACCTTCTGCTGAAACTACAAATCCCAAATACACTAACTCTTTCTTCACAAAATTGCACTTCTTCAAATTAATCAACAATTTCTCTTCTCTCAACTTCTCAAATACCATACGAATATGCATCATATGCTCCTCCAATGTCTTACTAAAGATCAAAATATCATCTAGGTAAACAATGACAAACTTACCCAGAAATTATTTCAGAACCTCGTTCATAAGCCGCATGAAAGTGCTCGGTGCATTGGTTAGCCCAAAAGGCATGACTAACCACTCATATAGTCCTTCCTTTGTTTTGAAGGCAGTCTTCCATTCATCTCCTTCTCTGATCCGAATCTGATGATATCCACTCTTCAGATCTATCTTTGAGAAATACACAGCTCCACTCAAACAGTCCATAATATCATCCATTCGTGGCAATAGAAACCTGTACTTGATTGTGATCTTGTTTATTGCCCTAGAATCTGTACACATCCTCCATTCTCCATTCTTCTTTGGTGCTAATACCACTGGTACAGCACAAGGACTCAGACTCTCACGGATCAATCCTTTCTGTAATAGTTCATGTACTTGTCTATTCAACTCCTCACTTTCTGCAGGTGTCATTCTATGTGCTGCCTTATTCGGAAAACTCACTCCTGGGATCAAGTCCATCTGATGACTGATCTTCCTGACTGGTGGTAATCCATCAGGCACGTTATCGGATACAATATCCTGAAACTTATTCAACAAATCTGCAACTTCTACAGGAACATCTTCTACTTCCTCTTTACCAGCTTTTGGAATTAAAGAAAAACATACATGCTCATGCCTCATACCATCTAAGAATTTCCTTCCATCAACAAATGTTATTCTTGCATTACCACATACATTTTCTTCGGTCTCCTTCAATGGCTTTAGCTTATGTCGCACTCCATCCTTTGTCAGGGAATAGGTATTCGCACGACCATCGTGTACAGCACATCTGTCAAACTGCCACGGTCTACCCAATAACATATGACATGCATCCATAGAGATGATATCACATAGTACCTCGTCTTGGTACCCACCAATCTTGAACTTCACTAGGCATTGTTCATTGACCATGACCTTGTGGTCATCCTGTACCCAGGATATCCGATATGGATGTGGGTGTTTCTATCTCTTGAGCTTCAACTTTGTCACCATCTCTTTTGACACCAAATTGTCAGTGCTTCCACTATCAATAATCACATCACAACATTTACCTTCACACTTGCACCTGGTGCGAAACAGGCTCTTTCTTTGCTCAGGTTCATTCTCACCACTCAACAGGACTCTTCTGTTAATCAACATTTCTCCTCTTTCAGCATCTTCAGAATTTGATGATCTGGCATCTTCATCTACATGTGCAAATCTGGCCTGGCCTTCATTTATCCTGTCTGTTCTACCTTGGCGTTGAGGACATTCAAATGCCCTATGACCTTCTTCTCCACAGTGAAAACATGTTCCACGGAAGCCACCTCTTCCAGATCCTTGTCCTCTTCCTCTTCCTCTCTGATCTCTATTATTCTGATCTTGGAAGTGATTGGAATTATTTTCTCACTGATTCTGACTACTACTGGCCTCATCCTTCTTTTTCAGATCTTCATTTCGGCCACCATATGACCGTCCACCAGATCGTCCACCCCGACCTCTTCCATTTTGTCTGCTCTCAAACTTCTTGTTCAGCTTTTCCTCTACTTTTAGGGCAAACTGGTATGCCTCTTCAATACTGTTCATTCCAACTAGATTCAGCTCCTCCTGAATGCTTGGCCTTAACCCATTAAGGTATCGGGCAACTTTCTCTTTATCAGCTTCTGCATGGCCTGTTCTGATGAGAAGTCGATAGAACTCCTCTGTATACTCCTGAACAGATCTTCCTGCTTGCTTCAAACTTTGCATTTTCTTCAGTAGGTCAAGCTCATAATCAACAGGAATGAACTGTCGCTTCAATTTATCTACCATCTGATCCCATCTTGTGATTTTATCTTTCCCTCTTCTATTTTGCTCTAATTGAATTTCTTGCCACCAGATCTTCGCATGACCTTTCAATCTGGCTTTTGCAAATTTGACCCTATTAGGATCGTCAACATCTTCGTACTCAAAATATTCCTCACATTCATTGATCCAGTCAATCAATTCCTCTGGGTTAAGATTTCCAGAAAATGTAGGAACCTCAATCTTAGGTCTTTTCCCAATCTTGGAAATGGCCTGAAAAAGTCTTTCTTCCTCCTGGTTCACAATTTCGGCTTCTCCTTCTTGATATTCTTCTTCGGCTTCATCCTCACTTTCATCTCTAACATTGAGATTCATTCCTCTGCGAATCTCTTCTTGCAATGCTCGCAGTTGTCTCTGCAGCTCTCTAACCTCAGGTGTCACAGCACCAACTCTTCCGCCACGTTCTCGTCGTGGAGGCATTTTTGCGATGCGCGGTGAAACCCTAGCCACGGTCCTGGTACAAACTACCTCACAGTCGGCGATCTGTTTACACACTCAAGAACTCCTGCTCTGATACCACTTGATGAAGGGTGCTCCCCTTAATACCACAAACATATAACAGAAATAGAGAAACAACAACAATATGCAAGAACAAAAAATTGGCTTCTTATTATCTCCACAAATGTGGAATTACAAACTTTCAGAATTACAATATGCAAAGCCACATGGGCATTCCCTTACAATATTCTGTAGGACAAAGCCTCGAGCTATTACCCAGATCTGCTACCCAGAATTATTCCGAACTGCCTAAGACAATAATACAGCCTTCCTTATATAGGCAATTTTTCACCGCCTGGGAAGGTTCTAGAATTTTTAGCCAATAAGGCCGACCAAACTTAGAATTATTTTATTTTACATTTTATTACATCATAGTCGGCTCAAGATAACCTTTGAAACCCGAACAGAAATTTTGAAGAAAATTATTTTTCGCCATTTCAGGTGGCCCAACTTCCGAAGACCATAAGTCATCACCCGTTGACCCGCTCGGCTATTATAACCCCATTTCGGAAATTCCACGAAGCGCTCTACAGGCTTGACCCGCGCAAGCGCCCGTCACCCCAATTCTCGACCTCATCTGGGGCCTCTAAAGCCTTCAAAACTGAGTTCAAAGTTTCTGTACCCTGCTGCCAATACCGAAAATCTTCAATATCTTCCAATATACACTTGATCTGGCAATGAAACTTTACTGGCAGACTTATATGACCAAAATGAACCTCCAAGAAAGAAATCAGATCATTCTGAGCACATACGAAAAATTACCAAAAATAGTAACTTTCCATAAATAGCAGCTCTGTACAAAATAACCCTTATTGAAAATAAAAACATAAATATTTTTGGGTGATGCAAGATTGCTCTTACACCCAGGATGCTCCTGCATCAAAGAGTGACATCATCACAGGGAAGCGGTGATCATTGATCTGTGCTGCACAATAAAAGCTTGCGGACCCACCGGTACATGTGTCTTCATCCCGCCAAGCAACTTTAATGACTTTCATTGTCGTATGATCGCATGGTATTATTTTAATTCATGCGATCATGTGACCGCCCTATGATTGGCTTGTAGGGATCCAACATATTTTTTATTTAACCTTTCCTATGTTTCCATTGACTTTCCTTATCTGTATGGGCTTCCATTGTCGCATGATCTCATAGTGTTTTTTAATCTCTTGCAATCATGTGACTGCTCTATCATTCATGACATGGAAAGCACCAACTTTATCAACTGTGGAAAATGCATTGGATAGATGTGCATTCTGCTCTACAACACCACATCTGATTGCAATAATCATCCATATGTTTATCACTATGATGGAAATCAATCACATCTTTAGGCAATTATAATTTATCACCGAGTCATTCATGACTACACACACTATCATTATATTTGATGCACATTTCTGATCACACTCTATCATTGCATAATATGACTCATAATTCTATTTCAATGATGTTTACATGCCGATCATTGGCATTGTCCTATTCTTCAATATAATTAAGGAAGCAATTAATCATTATCATTTTTGATCATATGCTTCCATTCTACTTCCATTAGTAAGGTAATACATGTAACAACCATTAATACTTGGAAAGCCATAACTTTGTTCAACCGATGCCAAGAGCTTGATTAAACTTTTCAAATGCAATGGTGGAATAAGAAAACTTCACACTGTTATCAAATCCAATGTGTTTTGAAGACTTTCAAGAGTAATCTTTTGTCACTTCCCTTACAACAATCTTGGGACCGAATCTTCAATGATCACTTATACAAAGAAAAAGATCTCCTGCACATTGACATATGAAAAAGACCTCTTTGAATGTCTTTATCAGCTCTGGCACTACACTATCCAAATAAAGAGCCCTTTTTCTGATTCCTTGTAACATCTAAAGATCATGACTTGAAACCATCACTTTTCCTGAGAAAGAAACATCCATTGAAGCACAAGTCTCCGCCGGGTTAGGATCTACAACCTACCCAAAATAATGAAACTCCGATAACAACCTACCCAGCTTGAAACAAGATGGCAAAGGAAGGGGAACCCAACAAAGAATTCTTGTCCTAGGGAAGACTTAGACCTAGACACCAGACTGACCAAAAATGACCAATATTGCCAAAAAAAATGGGTGACTGAAAGTCAGGCAACAAAAAGCAAGAAATTGAACTTAGTCCAACAAGTTTGGGAATTTGGTTCACTTAAAAAGTGAAGAGCATATCCTTATTGTCTTTGTTCATTCCAAACACTAAAGCAACAATTGTTCTTTTTCAATCTCTTGACAAAGAGATTCTTATAATTGAAGTGTTTGGTTAATTCCTTATTTCTATTAAGCTAGATCCAATGAAAGCCACAATCTATGCAAACGCAAGCTTGATTTGATGATTACCTCTCTTTTGTAGCTAGCAATGGCTAGGCGCTTTTATGAGATTTTTTAACTTTTTGATTTGCTCACTCACCTAGTGGTGATCATTCCTACTCCCTCCTCCAACAAGTTAGTCCAACAAAGCCATACAAAATGAGGGAAATAAAAAGGAACAAAGTGCAATTGCCATTAAGTGCTTTTTGACAAGATTTTTAAAAGGAATTTCAACAACTTAATTGTAAGCAATTTTAATCCAAAGTAGGGAATTTATTCTTGTAAGCTTCCAGCACTTTAATGTAATGAGCATACAATTTCTCTTCTAACCCCAAACTTTCTAAAATTGTAGCACTATGAATCTCTTTTTCACGTTTAACTTGAATTCTGACCTCTTTGCTTGGTTGTGTGACTCTACTCTCTGGTTTTCAAACTTTTCTATGTTTTCTCATCTCGAGGAAAAATACAGACTGAGAGTAAGATTACTAAATTTATTAATTTGACAGCAAATTAAAGTAAAAAGTACTAGGTGTCATTAGTCAGCTAATACACATGATTAAAAAGCTAGCATGCGTAACTTTAAAAATGGGAGGCATCACTTTCCAGTGACTCAGGCAATATTTAAAGATCCACAGGCATAACACTTTAATTACTAGGCATGAAAAGTAATGAAAATTATGTATGATAAGCTATTTAAATTGGCAATTAACAAATACTAGGCGTCAGTTAAGAGATACTAGGCATGACAAGTGACTGTAAATTGCATTGTAAAGGTTGTCTCAGGTAGCAAAAGACAACAAATATGTGACACTTCTTAGGTAGTAGGCCCTATTTTACACTCCTAGGTGTAACACTTTATCTCATAGGTGGCCAGAGAGAAATAAAGTTAGAATAGAAAAGATCGCATAGGCATGAGTTAACTTCTTGTAGGGGACATTGAATCCTTCATAGGCATTATTTCTCCTACTTTTTGCAAAAATTCATAGAAAAGTGACAACAAAAACACACAAAACTTGATGAAAATGTTAGAAATGAGGCTCATGGCCCCATGGTGGGTGCCATTTGTGTGTGAATGATAAACACCTTCATGAAATTAGGATTATTAACTAACAATTCAAAGCAAATACAATGCAAATTTAAACTAAGAAATGAATTTAACATCCATGACATCTCATGATTTTCTAATTAGATGTGGTAAGTAGAGCTCTCAACTTTCTATTCCCTACTAGTGACACTTCTAAAATGAGAAATCTATGATACTAATATGCCTAATCTCACTCACAATTCTCCATTATGCTATGATAAAATGCAAATGAAAATGATAAATGCTCTCAAATGCTCTTAATTGCTCATGGAATTGACTATAATAAGGATGCTTTACTCTTCAAATCTCTAATTACTTTTTATGCTCACAAAATGCCTCTTATTTATAGTAAATTCCCAAGGGTAGGGGTTAGAGTGAAGTAATCATGATTTAGCCTTGGTTGAGTCAAAAACTTTGCAATGTTTTTAAATGGGGGGACAATTTAAATGTTTGTCTCAAAGCTTTGGGCAAAAGGACAATTTGAGTGGTTTAGATTCAAAATTGAATTTGTGTGATCAAGATTCAATTCCTTTGAGTGATCCATGTGCTTTGTGTTCTCAATTTTCATTGGTTCCTCAAATCTTTGTTGAAAGATATTAAGATTTATTAAATTTCATCAATTAATTAATTTAGCCATGTAGGGGAATAGGTTCATTTTGATTTTTGATTTAAAACTATACAATTAATTGATTAAAAATCAATTATAGAATGTATTTCATCCCTTTAAGCTTGTATTTAATTATTTAATGTCATTATTTGATTTTTCCTTTGATCTTGATTGATTTTGTCCAACTTTTTGATTTAATAGATGTCCATTTAAATTTTGATTTGATCCTTTTTGATGAATTTTAAAGCATTTTGATGATTTTGAGCCATTTTATGATTTTAAGCACTTCATCCATTTTTTGGTGTCTACATAAGGATTCAAAGTTTGACAAATAATAAATATCAATAAGAATTATTAGTGTTGCAACATGTTGGCATAGCATTCCAACCATTTTCATTTAGTGCTATTATTTTTCATCAGTAGTGGGTTTCACACTCTTTTACTCTATTTTATCCACAAGGCTTCTTTATAAGTACCAAATAGCATGCTCTTCGGGCTTTAAAAATGTTGCAATCAAGAATAGAGGCCAAATGAATGGAGACCTTGTCTTTGTAGAAAAAACCTCATAAAGTACATCAATAGCTTATAACTCTTTCAACAACTAGAAACATGTAGTTAAAAACTTATCCATGAAAGAAATAAACAACCTTAAAATAAAGGGGTTTAATTCACTAATAATTTTGAGTGAATCAAGTCATTATATACATTATTATTGTTCACACATGTTAATCTAAAAATATTTTTATGATATTCACAAACCATTAGGCTATTTTCTAATGATAAAAAAACACATCCCTTAACAATACTCTCAAAACTAATTATTTTACATACATGAAAGTGTGAGGATTTCACACCTTTTTTTTTGAAAAATCATTAAATAAAAATCATAAGGAAATTTGAACACCATATTACAACATGAAAATACATTAAAAATAAGAATTCTTAATTATACATTAACATCTAATCTATATACAAAAAATCAATCCAAAATATGCTCCAACATAGGTGGTTTGAAGTAGTTTGTTATATTATAGCTCTCTAACCTACACATATATTTTGTAGTTATCACCTAGTTCATTTTTTTTTCTAATACCTAAAGAATCTAATCCAACACATTTTGTTTCATTCCTTTTATCAAATTCCTTCATTAGGCACCTAGGACCAAAAAAGGATATATAACCAAAAAATATGAAATGCCCCCCACATCCAAAAGAGTAGTATCCATTTTGTTGAAAATTGAGGGAAATTAAGATATGCAATGAGATAATTCTTACATGTGTGATCCAAAATTTGGTGCCTACCTTCCAAGTAGTTAAGCAAGAATGAAGGAGGAAACAAAAACCCCCAATTTATGGTATTAGAATAGTCTATAGTCCCCACAATTAGTGCAAATCAATAAATAATGAATACAACACCAAGAAAGTGCACCTCAAATAGAATCAAGGGACATTTATGGTGTTAAACCATATAAGCATGGTCAATAATGGAGAAGCCCTACCATCCAAACATTATTATGTTGCTAAGGCTTCTTCATAATTGATCATGATCATATGGCTTAACACTTACTACAAATAAATGTCAAATGAGCTTCCCAAAGATATGCAAAAAAATTAGGAATGTGTAAATGAGAGGAATGTGTTGGAGATTTCCCAATAAGCTAGTACTAACTGTATGTTTGTCATTGATGAAAATATATGGTAAGTAGCATGTGTGGAAGACTTATGTAGTAAGCTTTCAGTATATGTAGCATGGACATGTTATCAACATGATATCATGGGTGCAGAGGTTAACTATTAGTACAGATAGTTATATAGCAGCATGTGTTAGTAGTATTCCTGACAGAGTAATAGACAATGTTCCATGTATGGTTGTCCGTACAGTTATCATGGAGCCTTGCACACAAGGATATATGATGAAGACATGTTAATGATGTTACATTCATGGATGTAGAGTTTGATGATTAGTAGAAGTGAAGTTATGTAGTCGATATTCACTAGTAGTAGTTTCTTGTGTTTGTTCACAAGATATGACAAAGATTATATTGGTTCTGGAGTTGCACCTATCATTTTTGTATGTGCCCTTGGATTTAAGATTGGAGAAGAGTTAGTGATGTTTAGTTAAGAGCGCATGAATTAATTCAGCTTGAAGAGAAAGATACAATTATTTTGGTAGAGCCAACAGTGTGTAGTGTGCATCTATAATTATCTTATTAGATAGGTCCTAGAATGTGTTGCATGGTTAGTAGAGCTGAATAAATTATTATTGGAATTTGTTATGGCTTCTCTAATATGATTTCAAGGTGTTTCTAATAGGCTGACTTGATTATATCATTTAGAGGAAAGATATTTATAGGTAGTCATTTGTGATTTCTTGAGTGTGGTTTGTAGTTAATTGTGAAGAGAAGATCAGAGTGTGCAAAGTGTTGAACCATTAGAAGAAGGTCTATGTGACCAAGTAAAGTATTTGTGCTATACATTGGAACTAATCCAGATAGTAGGTCTAAGCACAGTTCACCAAGATCTAGATATAGTTTGTATTTGTTAAACAGAAGGTTGTAGCCTTCACCCCTTTGAGTAGTGTGCTCTCAGATAGTGCATCCTCTCCCCTAATAGGGACAATTGTAAAATACTCCTAAAAGGGTCCGAACCTTGACTAGGTCTACTATACTAAATATATTGTAAAGAAACTCCTAAGAGGGTTAAGGATATTCTAACAAGGATCATAATACACTAGTGCAAAATATTAGTGGGTGTCAATTCCCACTGGGGTTTTTACCTATTTGGGTTTCCCCATAACCAAAATATTGGTGTTGTGTTCAAGTGTTCTTTCATTATGTTTATGCTTTATGTTTAAGTATACTTAATTGGATAGAGAATTGAAACTAGTAGATAACTAATTCACCCCCCCCTCTCACTTATCTCTTTGGACTATTCCTAACAATTGGTATCAGAGCCAAGCACCTTGGAGAGAAAGTTTAACAACTTGAGGTTGATTAGATGGCACTCTTCAGAAAAGAAAGTCCTAAGTTTGATGGAGAGAATTATCTTGATTGGAAGAACAATATGGTGACTCATTTGTAGTGGATTGCCCTTGAAGTTTTTGATGTAACTATCAAAGTAGTCAAGATCCCTACCTTAAAAGACTTTTCAAAGGATGATACTACTAAAAAGAAAAAGGAATTGTTTCATCAGAATGCGATAGCCAAAGAAGCCCTTATCAACACCCTTTTTGATAGTGAGTTTTCAGAAATAAAGAAAGTACATACAACCCACTAAATATGGAAGTACCTAGAAGACATATTTGAAGGAGACAAAGAAGCAAAGGATGCACATATAAAAACATGGAAGAAAAGATACAATGCATTAGAGATGTTGCCTCAAGAAAACATTAGAGCTTACAATCAAAGGATCAATGAAGCAGTTGCTGGAATCAGGAACAATGGTGGAGAGATCTCAGAAGAAGACATTATGGACAAATTGATGACTAATCTAACTCTAGAATATGAAAACAAGATCAACATCCTTGATGAGACCATGTAGCTTACATCAAATTTCAAGAGAGAGACCTTGATCAACAAAATCTCAGCTTTTGAGATTTCAAGATTGAAGACAGAACCTAAAAGTGAGATAGCCTTCAAAGCAACAGTTCATGGTAAGAAATCTACAAACACTTCTGGTAATTTTGACGATGATGATGAAGAGAAAACACTAGATGATTTCATTGCTATGATTTCCAAAAGATAATAGAAATGAAAAGGAAAATATGAAGGTCAATTTCCATTTAAATGCTTTTCATGTAATAAGATTGGTCACTTTGCATCTAAATGTACTTTAAGAGCTAGAAAGTTAAAAAATGACTACAAGCCTAAATACTCTAAGGAATGTTACTATGATGGAGATGGAGTTTCAGATGATGATTTAGCTGAAGAAGCAATTGGATTTATTGCTATCATAGAGAAAATGAACAATAAGACAGATCATGAAGATGAGAAAGAGAAACAAGAGCTAGCATTGATTTCACAAGCTGATATAAGGATGAAATGGATTATAGATAGTGGTTGTTCACATCACATCATAGGTGATAAAGATGGATTTGTTCATCTAGACAAATAAAATGGTGGCATGGTTAGATTTGTAGATAACACTCCTAAACCCATCATTGGTAGAGGAGCCATCACCTTGGATGGAAAGAATAGTACTGATGATGTTCTTTATGTTGATGGTTTGAAACATAACCTACTAAGTATTGGGAAGTTACTTGACAAAGGTTACAGATTGGAATTCAATGGAAACAAGTGCATCATTAACAACAAAGAAGGAGAAATAATTACATCAGGATCAAAGACTAAACTTAATGTTTTTCAGCTTAATCCAAAAGCAAGTTGTTTTATTGCTAAAGTAGATGATAGTTGGTTGTGGCATAAAAGACTATGTCATATCAATTTTGATAACATAGTAAAGATAAGAAATGTAAAGGTAGTAAGAGATCTACCTAGCATAGCAAAGCCAGTTGATATTGTATGCAGGGAATATGTGATGGGAAAGCATGTGAGAAACTCATTTAGGAGCAAGCACAATTCAATAGAGAACAAGATGGATCTGATTCATATAGACCTATGTGGTCCAACTCAAACAAGATCATACTATGGTGAAAGATATTTCATTTTGTTTTTTGATGACTATGTTAGAAATAGGGAATACTGAGAGTGTGGGGGGGGGTGAATCAATATTCTACAAACTTTTACTTTTTCCCAATTATGGATATAATAGATTATCTTAATGCATGCATAACATAGAAAACTAAACAACATGCATAGCAATAAAATAAATGAACTCATAACACATTATTTGTTCTCGAGGAAACCCTAGCCAAGGGAAAACCCTGGTGGGGATGGTACCCACAAAGATCCACTAATCAAAAGTATCTTGTTAAGGATTTTGACCTTGTTAGGAGCCTATTACATGCATATAGTGTCTCAATCCTGACTAAGGGACTATAGGCCTTGTTAGAAGCCTCAACCCTGCTAGGAGTTGGTAGTACAAAATATGATTACCAGATGAGCCCACTGCCCAAACAAGTAATATACAATATTTAATGATTAAAAAATAGGTCAAGGTACATAACCTTATACTGATTGTAACTTCACATCAATATCTCTTCACTACCTTTTTTACTATCGCTATTACATTGATATTATTTTTCATGTACTTACAATTACATCATTACATCTATTTATACAAGTTATTAAGATTAATACCTCTTTCAGTCAGCTTACATTATAAAAAATGTCTTTACCCAAGGGTTAAAATCTAGGATGTCATCCCTTTATATTGTGAAGACATTATTTTGATAAACAAAATAATCCCTTAACTCTTTACCAATTCTGACTTCATATTTTGTCTTGTCGGCTTAACACAGTCTTCAGTAAAATTGTCATAACTTCTTCTGTACATGCCGTATTGACTTGCACTCTCAAGTGAGTCTTCTATAGTAACCATAGTATCTATGTTCAAGTGTGCAAGCATTTTACTTACTCCAATCAACATCTCTAATCAAAACTGTCATCAGGTACACTAGCAAAAACATTGTCTCATACTTAGACAATTTTGCTTTGTGCTCTGACATACTTTCTCTCTGTCCTATGTGATATTTTATGTAGATCATATGTTTCCATAATGACAACATCTATGTATCTAACTCAGCCAAATTTCCAAAAATCTCCCCCTTTGTCATTGGTGGCAACATATGAGAAAATTGGCTAAGTCTTAGACTTCAAAAATTTCAAAATTGTGGCCATACTACAAAATATGTGTATACTGTCCTTATGGATCCATAAATCTTATAAACATACTATAATCCCCCTAGGAGTATACATCATTATCAACTTTCTACTGTATATCTCTCCCCCTTTGACAAAAATGACAAAAAAAAGGTAAGGAGGGTGACAAAACTATGTTCATGAGACAGAAATTATACCTTGATTCAATATTTCAAAGCCGGTAGGCTTGCAACATAATCTAAAAAGTTAATCTTCATGGCATCTAAATCTTTCTCCCATGCCTTCTTAATCGAGTCTGCAACATTGAGTAGTGCACACAATCCATAAGATGCAATTTCACAGGCTTGGAGATTCACAAAACTGAACTTCTGAAAAGATGTCTTGGATGAAAGACATTCTTCTAGTTGTCCTTCAACAATGCTCAATTTGATAGAAACATTCTCTCTTAAAAGAGAAAATCTTTTCAGCTTCTTGTCCTTTTCATCTTGTAAAATTCTTATTTCATCATAAATCTTGTAGATTTTCTTCTCAACATCAAGTACCTTCACATTAGGGCTTGAAAGAAGGTTTATCTTAGTTTGAATTTCAGCTTCCTTGATCTTAATCTTCTGTACTTCCTCTACTATTAGGTTTGCTAATTTTGTACACTGAATGTACAAAATTTTTCCTCTATCTAAATTCCTTCTTAAGTTGTTTATATAGATATCAATATTGTTGATATCATTCCTGATGTTCTGACTTATGTCCAAAAGTATTTTGGCCTCATAGGCTGCTTGTGCCTTCACCTTAGCTACATCAGATAAGTTAGTAAACTCATCATCAAATGTATTCATCACTTTCTTTACTTTTTCCAATGGGTCAGCCTCTGCAATTTGTGTCGTTACAATGCCTTGTAACTTCTCAGTTAGCTCCTTTAGGCATCCTTCAAGGCTCTTCACTTTCTTATTCTTTCCAATAATTTTATTCAAAGATGTGATTAATTCCATAAGATCATCATCATATACTTCTTTTCCCAAACTCTCAAATATAGAACCAATTTGAGTTTTCTTACCAGTCTCAGGTGTAAGACTGATTTCTTCTTGGGTGGGAATAAATACTTGTTTCTCTATCTCTTTAGATTCTTTAGTTGTATTTTCTTTCTTCTCTTCTCCTTTGGCACTGTCCTGCTCTTCAAAAGATGAATTGTCAACAATGTTTTCAAGATTTTTAAATAGATTATCATCACTGTCCAAAGTGATCTTTGTTCCTTCAACATTCATAGATTCATCTTCAATATTGATGGCTAGTGGAGAGGGAATGTCCTGCTATTCTACTTCTTCTTCTTGCTCTTCAGGTTCTGCTACAACTGATGGTTTTCCAGCATTCTCTGTCATTACCTTAACAATTGCTTGTTCTGTTTCCTTGTTGATTTCTTCATAATTTCCTCCCATAAACTGTATTGTCCTCTTCTTTGTCCTAAGATGGGTGTTCAGATCTTTCAAAATCTATTTGAAATGTTTTTAGAGGACCTAAATTAATATCTTCTCCTAAGGCTGCAAGTCCTAATTCCTAATGAGTTGAAAGTTATGATCATTTTTCTTGGGTATCAATTTTTAGCTAGTTTACACATGAAACGTGGAGTTTTTCATCTTGTGTGATGCCGTGTGTTGAGATGGGATCTTGCTAAGTTAGGGACATGTTCTTGGGTGATGTTTGGACCTAAATGTAATCTCACATTTATTTTTGTTCTTTCTTTATTTAGTTTGGTTTCTCTCTTTAGGCTGGACCTATAATGTAATTAATGCCTGACTGGCTGACTTGTGGCTTAGCTGGCTATATATATTAAGAGCTTGGGTTGATGTAGAGTATTATTAAAGATGTAGATTGGTAGTGATATGATGGAAGAGTAGAGTATAATAAGATTTGCAAATCTGGGAGTCGTAGCAGAACTAGTGGCTTGAGGGCTTAGGACAACAAGAGGTTGCTTGGTGGCTTGCGAGCACAAGTTTAGACCTTGTCTTGGTTGTTCCTATCAAAGGATTCCTATTGTAGATATGAACTAGTTAGTGGTTCCCTAGATCTTGTGAGATCTTGTTGATACTTTGTAATTTTATTGTAATAGGTCGAAACCCATAAGGCCTCACAGCCAGGCATGTTGAATGAAATTCTATTTTGAAACATTATATTGTTGTATTCCGCTGTGCTTGTTGTTGTTATAATTGGTAGTGTAGGTTTGGACTATCCATCATTGGATCCTCCATCCCTGCCCTATGTCACAATCATAATAGAATATAACAATATAATGTTTTAAAATACAATTTCATTCAACATGCCCAGATGTGAGGCCTTCTAGGTTTCGGTCTTATACAATGAAATTAAAAAGTATCTCAAAAATCTCCTAGCTATTCCAGCTCTGAAACACATCAGCAACTGATGGAAACACTAAAGAAAATATAAACTTGAGCTCACAAGCCTCCAAGAAATCTCCTTGTCTCCAAGTATGAAAACCACTAGCTCTGCTATTACAATATCAGATAAACAATCTGATCTTCAAGATCACACATGATCCAATTATGATTCCACCCTGTAAAAAAAATACTCTAATAATCATCCAAGGCTCTCAATATATAGCCAACTAAGCCACAAGTCGACCAGTCAGGAATTAATTTCATTATAGGTCCAGCCTAGGGAGAGATGGAGTCTAGTGATCATTTGGAGTCTAGTGCTCCAAATTGATGGTGCTCCGAAAAATATGTTCTGGTGGTGTATTATATGATGTTCATATTTGATAGTGGCTCAAAATTATTTTCTATTTTAGATATGGTTTGTGGGAGTATGGTTTCATTATTTTTCTACTTTGGGTTGTGTTGATGTGGTTCAGAGGCATTATTTCCAATGTGTTATTTCTTATTATGCTCTGGTTATTATGGCATTTGGGTAATGTGTTATTTGGTTGAGGCAATGTGTGTGGTGCGGTCCACTTTTTATTCCTCTCCACTACGAGAATGTTTAGTATGGACCTATTTCAAATTATGTTCTTGATGTCCAACTTGGTAATTTCATATTTGTAAGATCAATCTAAATGAGAGTATGTTTTATGATAAATTTTGTGAGGTTGATTAAGGAGAAGTTTCATTAAACACAATGTGAAGGTTTGGCAGAAGTGTGAAGTGGAGTTGTGAGAAAAGCATGTGTTGTTTCTATTAGACACTAGAGGTAGTGAGCCAATGGTTTCTTCTGGTAGTTGTACTGTAGTGGTGGTTTAATTTTTCTCTCTTCTTTCCAGAAGGGAAGTGAGCCCACCCACAATGAGCATTCTAGCAATGAGCCACCCATTGTAAAAATCACCTTAATCAATGTCACCTTAACTTGTGTTTTTATTCATGAGAATTAGCATTCTTCATGGTTTTTCCCATATTGGGTTTTCCATGTAAAAATTTGGTGTTCATTGTATATGATTCATCTGTGTGAAATTTCAAGTTTATATCTAATTTGATTAAGAAAACAAAGTATAAATTTTTTATTTCTAGATTTGTGAAAGTGATAAAATTTTTATTTGACAACTGATTCACTCCCCCTCTCAGTTATCTGAGACATTCAACAATTGGTATTAGAGCATTGGTTCCTAGATAGTGAGTCTAACTACTCATGATGATTTTATGGTGCATAAATTGACCATTCATACTTATGATGGATCTGACTTTGGATTTTGGAAAGTGAACATGAGGAGATATCTAATTTCCTTACGTTACAAGACTTAGAAAGCTTTGGAGAATAAATACATGGTACCAAAAAATGGACCTACTACTTCAGATAAGATTGACACCTGCGAAGAAAATGAAAGAGAAAGGTATGTTATTTGTAGTGCAATGTCTAAAAAATAATTTGTGAAGGTTTTTGCATTAATTCTTCTTATGAAGTTTGGAAAAAACCAAAAAAAAATTTTATGAAGGAAATGATAGAGTTAAACTAGCTAAGATGTAGACTACTAAAGGTAGATATGAGAAATTAAGGATGGAAGAAAGAGAAAACAAAGAAGGCTACTTTAAGAAAATTGATGATGTTGAATGAGATTTGAAATCTTGGTAGCACTCTGGATGATAAGGATGTGATATAAAACATTTTTAGTACTTTCTCAAAAATCTACAATGAAAAGGTCTCAACAATTGAAGAAAGTTATGATCCAACAAATTTCAGCAGAGGAAATTTTTTTGGCATTTTGAGTTCTTTTAAAATGAAGAAGTTTGGAAAGGACAAACCTAGATATGAGATCACTTTCAAAGAAATGGTGGTTCATGAAGATCCAGAAGATGAGAGCACATATGAAGAAGAATAAAAATTTGTAAAGAGGCTAAAGAAAGGAACCTGTAAATATTAAGGTATCTTACCTCTTAAATGTTTTAGGTGTGGAAAGGTTGGTCATATTTCCACTAGATGTTCAAATAAAGGAATAAGAACAAAACTAAAATTCACTAAGAAGGCATATTATGTAAATAAAAATGATAGAATCTATGATGATGGATTAGAAGAAAATGACTGTTTATTTTATGTTGAAGAAGTTGAGCTTGAACCTAAAGTTAGCAATGTGACATCTTTAGAATGTAATACATAAATTGTTGATGCATTTCATGTTGAAAAGAATAAGAATTAATGACTAGCTGACAAGGGTTTCTCTAATCATATGATGAGTGACAAAAGTAAGTTTGTGAAACTTGAAAAACATGGTGGTGGATTTGTTAGATTTGGCGATGATTAGACTATACAAATTGTTGGAATAGGTTCTATTACTTTTGATGGGATACATAATATTGACAATGTGTATTATGTAAAAGGATTACATCACAACCTTTTAAGTGTTGGATAGATGTACAAAAAATGGATACAATGTTGTCTTTCTAAATGATGGTTGTGTAGTCCAGAAGGGATGCAAAAATGCTATTGTTGCACGCAAAGGAACTGGAAGAAATATGTACCCTTTGGATGTTGCTACAAGGAATTAACCAACTAATGAAAGTTGGTTGTGGTATCAAAGGATGTGTCACACCTATGATGAAATTTTTATGAGGATTAGTTTGAAAAGGACAATAAGAGATCTACCAAGATTAATTGAACCAAATAATAGCATTTGCATAGAACATAAAGAAGGAGAACAAATAGATCTATTTTCTATTGGACCATTGGAGTTTATATACATAGACTTAGGTGGTCCAACTAGAATAATGAATCTACAAGATGAAAGGTATTTATATTCTCAATTGATGATTATTCTAGAATGACTTGGGTTAAATTCAAGCTAGTCAAAGTTAGATTTTAAAATGAAGTTGATAGATAAATAAAATACTTGAGATCTAATAGATGAGGAGAATATTTTAATAATGAATTTAACATATTTTGTGAGATACATAGGATTATAATACTACTTTTGTATCTTAGGACATGACACTGGAATTATGTTTAAAAAAATTGAACCAAACTATACAAATAAAGTATGAATTTGATGCGTCCTCTAAAATTAAAACCATGTAAGATAAGAATAAGGGAGTCACTCTTTTGAAATTTAGCATAAGACAATTGAAGAAGCTTGCTATGATCAGAGCTAGAAAAAATTGAGAAAAATCTAATTTGGGAACTTGTTCCTTGATTGGAAGAAAAACAAGTTATTCAAACCAAGTGGGTGTTTCTAAATAAAATGGATAACGATGGACATGTTGTGAGAAACAAGGCAAGATTAATATACAAAGGCTACACTTAGATCAAGGGAATAAATTTTGAAGAATCATTTGTTTCCTAAATGGAAGTTTTCAGGACATTTTTGGCATTTGCAACATTCAATAATTTTAAAGTCTATCAGATGGATTTAAAGACAACGTTGTTGAACAAAGATCTAAAAGAAGAGGTTTACATTGAAAAACCAAAAGGATTTAAGTTATCAAATGATCCAGACGTTCTTTGTAGACTGAAGAAGTCTTTGTATGGATTGAAGCAAGCTCCTAGAGGTTGGTTTGGAATATTGGATAAGTATTTTATTGATCAAAACTTTTAGAAAGGATCTACTGACAACAAAATTTATCTCAAACTTAAATCAAAAAAAATCTTAGTAGCTATGATTTTTATGGATGACTTAATATTTGGAGGAGATGATGGCATGTGCAAGGAATTCTCTAATTAGATGTAGGATTAATTTGAGATGTCCATAATGGGTGAGTTAAATTTATTTCTTGGATTGGAAGTGAATTGGAACAATGAAGATATTTTTATCTCTCAGTCAAAATCTATCAAAAAATTGTTGAAGAAGTATGGATTTGAAAATTGCAAACTAGTGTGTACTCCTATGAATACTAGATGTAGGTTGACCAAAGGAAAATCCTTTAAATTAAATGTGAGAAAATATAGAGAAATAATAAGAGAAATAGAAAATTTGATAACTACCAAACTAGATATTATGTATGTTGTTTGTCTAACAGTGAGATTCTAACAAAAACCAAGAGTGTCATATGTTATTGTAGTAAAAATGATCTTCAGATATTTGAAAGGAGCACAAGAGTTTGGATTGTGGTATTCCAGAGGATCAAACTTTAATCCAAAAATTTTCATTGATGTAAATTGGGGTAATAGTTTTGACGATGCGAAGAGTACTAGCGGTGGAGCATTTTTCCTTGGCTTCTAGTTGGTTTCTTGGTTTAGTAAGAAGCAAGAATTTGTATCTTTTTCACAGGTAGAGGCTGAATATATTATTTCTACATCATGTTGCACAAAGGTACTTTGGGTGAGATAGATCTCAATGGATATTGGTGTAGTATTTGATGAACCATTCTCAATCATTTATGATAAAACTTGCATAATAAATCTAGTACAACACTCCACAATGAGGCTTATTCCAATTTGGTATCTCTTCTTGAAGGAAAATGTATTAGCCTATTAAGTAGAACTTTTGTATGCACCCATGAAAAAACATATTGCGTATATCTTTATAAAATATTTGTGCAAAGATACTTTTGAGTATCTCTAGGAGAGGTTGGGGGTATTACCCCTTCCTAGTTCAAACTAAGTATCTTTGGCACTGCATTAGTCCAGGGATATTACTACACATTATTGGTTTGGACTAATGTATGGAGATCCTCCTTAGGGGACTAGTATGTGTTGCTCACATTTTTCCTCGATGTCAAAGGGGGAGAGAAAGTGCTACGTGATGAGACAATGTTTGATTGTACAATTGTGTTTGTTGTTGACATATGTTGTCATCAATGACCAAGAGGATATTGTTGATAGGGGGAGGTTTTTTTTTATGTTGAAAAATTGACGAGGTTGCAAATGTTGGAGATTTCATGCATATATGTGCTGGAATTAATGTTTTGTCATTGATGTCAACATATTTCTTTACTCCTGACAGTTTCCTAGTTTGTTCAATTGAAGTTTTGGTTTGGTATAGACAATGTGTTTGATATCAATTGCTACAAAGCTAGAGATGTGTTTAGGAATGTATGTACTTGATTTTGTTCAATTTTCAAATGTTCATTGTATGATTTGAGGAAGTTATGGTTGAGTTATCAGAGGACAATTTTATGGTTATTTCTATGGAGAAAATGTTGTAGTGTTTGGATTGGTGAGAATTGGTTATGCAATATATTTTGCTACTAACCTGGTGGTGAGTTCAGATCATGGATGTGTGTTCTTAGCTCATATGGTTCATGATTTGGATGTTGGAAAACTATCCCTATTTTGTGATAGGTTGATGTTCAATGTTCTTGGTGAATAGTGTAGAGATAGTTATAGATTTTGAGATAGTCTTGTTTGTGTTGCTATTGTGGTTATCTTATTACAAATAGTGGTTGCCATTGCACCAAAAGATTGACGTGTTATTTCCCAATACAAACACTAAACTTATAGAATATATAGGAGGTTATTAAACCATGTCACAAACCACCACTATGATGGAAACACTAAGGAAACCAAGGGTGCACTCATTCTTTCTCACCACTGTAATAATACCCCCCGGCACAAGCATGGGGTTAAAACTTGTGACCAAGCTCTGATACCACTTGTTACAACTAGTGATTGTTGTTGCACCAAAAGATTGAACTGTTAATGCCTGATACAACCACTAGACTTATAGAAGACATATGAGGTTGTTAAACCATGTCACAAACCATTGCTACATTGGCAACACTAAGGAGACCAAGGGAACAATCAATCTTTCTCACCATTGTAACATATTCATGATTCTTGGTGATGTTTCTTGATCATGTTCTATTCAAGTTGGTGGATTGCATTGAGTTATGTGATTAGATTCAATGATTTTCATGTGTCATGTTGGTGTTTTTGGCTAACTTTTTGAGTTAGCATATTGTAAAGATTCGAGGCATGATCTTTGGATCGTGGCATGTTCATGGATGGAGATTTGGATCCTAGCTATGTTTTGAGCTGACATGTCATGGATCACATTGTGTATTATGTATTACTCTTTGTAATATTTTATAATTAGTTCTCTAGCAGACCTAGTTGTGATAAGTTGATGTAATGTATTTAAAGATGTAATCTTTGATATCGACAAAAGGTATTGTGTGTGTGAAAATGTGCAACCTAATCTAACACAATACTTCAATGAATCATTATATATTTAATCTAAATAAAGACAAATTAATCTAATTCTAAGACTAACTAAGGTGACTCATTTCCTTCTAGTAGATTTGAGTATGAGTTTTCTTTCAGGTCATTGCAAACTTAGTGACAACAACAAAATCTAAATGAAGGATTTTGAATGCAAACTATATGCAAATGCAAGTTTATTCAAATTAGCTAAGATTAATCCAATTAATAGAAATGAACTGTTCCTAGATGTGATATGAATGTAATAATGATGAAGAAACTAATCTATGCTATCAATAATGATTACAATGCTTAATCTAAAGTTAATCCATATTAAGCAAAGTTGAAGTGTTCCTATGTTTGAATGCAATAAAATAAACTAAATTAGCTTATGCAATTGAAATAGATAATAATGATTGTAAAAAAATAAAAAACATTACTCTAAGCAAAAGATTGGGATCCTTTGTGAAGAAATGAGGCCTACATATATAGAATCCATTCGAAAATGAACAGTTGAGATTGATCAGAGATGAATGATGAAGATTTATTTGAAGAATCAGTCATTGTGGAAACTTTGAAATCAACTAATAAGTCCACTGAATTGTTTTGTGGGAAGTTCCAAAATAACTAACAAGTGAATTAGACTGGTTTTCTAGTTAACTAACTTGTTTCCAAAATATGATTTGGTTAACTGAACTATTGCCAAAATTGTATTCAGTTAACTAAGAATGATGACATCAAATGCGTTTTTAGAAATTTTAAATGTTTTTAATGCATTTTCCACAAAATGTGACAATATAATTAATTTAAATTCCTTTTTATGATTAATTAACAATTGTTAATTTATTTAATCAACATCTTAGAATATTAATTAAATAAATGACATAAAGTTGATTTAATTACCAATAATAGTAAGATTTAGGAATTAATTAATTAAACAAGATCAAGTGTAGTAATTGAATGAGATATAGGTAAGATCAAATTGATGAATTGAATTGCCTTAGATTAGGACTTAGGGAATTTAATCAAAATTAGTGTTTTCTAATGAATAATCGAGATTAGGGGCTTATGGTTTTGGTGACCATTTTTAGGTGATTCAAGGTATGGATGTAATGAATGTGATGGATGTGTGAGATACTGAATAAATTAATATCAGTGAATGTGTGAAGAGGTATGAGTGGAATCTAAAATAAATTCATATCAGATCTGTACTTCATTGGAGTTGTATTGGCATGTTTGAGATGCTAATAGTTTGTTCATCAAACTAGTGGATTGTTGTCCATAGTGGATTGTAGTCCATCTTTGGGGTTGTATCCCTAGTTATATTTTGGGTTGTTTCCCTTATTTTTATTTGAGTAGCAATCTCCAGGAAGTGATCTTGAATGCATGTACATTCCCCATTGTACCTTTAACAAGGTTTTTATGTGCTAGTACATCATCTAGTGGGCTTGATCCACACTGTGGTTTTTACCTTAACTGGGTTTCCACACAAAAATTTCTAGTGTTATGTGTCCTTATATTGATGATTTAGTTTCTTCATGTTTATCTAAGTAAGGAAGTTAAGTATTGTTAAGTTTTGTTTTGGCACAATTATTTTGGACACTACTGATTCACCCCCCCTCTTAGTTGTGTGTGTTGCCTTATTTCTATCAACAAAGTGTTGGAAATTTGGATGTGTTTTCATTGATGTCAACATGTCTATCTTTTGATGACAATATTTTTTTCATAATGTTTTGATGTTTGTTCATATTGATTACATGTCTACCATATAGTATTAATATTTATTATGTAGTTTTTCAAGTAATAGGGAATGATTAGATAAGTTGCGTAGCAATGTTACATAACACGAAGAGTTAAAAACCTCATGGGATGTTGTAAAGGTTTTCTACATGCTATATGAAAAGTTTTAGATGCTGACATGTTTATTTAAGTGAGTTATGGCATCTTAGACAAAGACTAGTTATTTCACTAATTGACAGTAAAATTGAGCTATAGAGTTGGAGAGTTTGAGTTCACGCAAGAAAAAGTGAAGATATCTTTGGTCATGCAAATGGGAACATGTAAAGGACATTTAAATGTATCTACCATTCATAGGGTTTGTGATTTTGATAGTCCATAAGGAAGTTACAACTATTTTAGTAAGAGGACGACATTGTTCTTGAGATGATAAATTTGTTTATTTATTTGAGCTTTAATGATGCCTTAGGATGATCTAGAAATATGTTCCTAATGTGCTGGAAGTCTACATTGTCTACATTGATCAAGGTGGCCAAGTTCAATGATTTTGAAGAAAATATTTTTTTCTAGGTCGACATGCTAAAAGAACAAAAAATGATTTATGAGATATCGATAAAACATTTTAGGGTTGTGGTTATTATATTGAGGTATTTGTGATAGATCGGGGATATGTTTGGAAAGAAAAAAATGATCTTGATGGTTTATTTTGGTGCTACAATTTGGGTGATTTAAAATTAGGGTTGTCGACCTAGTTCTTGATAAATATGATGAAGAAGAGTTAGAATTTGTGCATTGCGTAGGAGATATTTTTGTTGTAGATGGCAGGGGTTTGTTTTGATTTTGTTTTTTAGATCTACTAAAGGTTGAATTGTTTGTCTTCATGTGGAAGAAATATTTGTAGTTATAGATCTAGTTTTACTTAAAAGGAACTGATCAAGCATATAGAGATGATACTTATAGTTCATTCTATGTAATAGATTGTAGTCTATTTGGTGTTTGTAAGTCAGTGATACTTCCTTGGGTGGGTGCCTAAGGTGACTAAGTAGTGTGCTCTAGGTAGTGTGCTTGAATGCTTATGCATTCCCCTTATTGTAATAAGCTATACTTATAACAAGGTAGTAGACTTATATTGGGCACCAAACCCATCGTGGTTTTCACCCTATTTGGGTTTCCATGATAAAAAATATTTGTGTTATGTGGTATTTTCTACTTATTGATTTATGTTTACATATTTTATTCTATGCATATCAATAAAAAATCATAAGTGAATAAGGGTTTACTTATTTAAGGGTTTTAAGGGGTTTTGAGTTTTGTGTTTTGGGTGTAGCTAATTCACCCCCCTCCCTCTCAGTTGATTGCTACTGTTTCCAATAATTGGCATCAAAGCCTATTCCCTTGAGGAAGCCTAACAACTTGAGGGAGATCCGAAAATGAAAACATACAAGGACAACTCTAGATTCTAAGGAACCAACCATGAATTGTGGAAGAACATAATGAGTGTAAATCTCATATGTATAGATGAAGATTGTTGGAAGATCACAAAGAATTCTTACAAACCTCCTCAAAATCCAACAACTCTAGAAGAAATCAGTGATGTTGAGGAAAACATTAGAGTAGAGGAAGCATTATTAAGTGTACTGACTAATGCATAAATGACCAATATCATGGAATTGGAGAAAACTAGTTAGATATGGGAGAAGTTATAAATTATTTATGAAGGTGACACCATAGTAAAGATGGAAAAGCTTCAAAGCATGAAAGGAAAGTATGAAGCCATGAAGATGAGTGAAGATGAAAATATCTCATCCTATATGCTAAAAATAAATGAGATAGTGTGTTATATTAGATGTATTGGTAGTATACTTTATGTAGATGAAATTATTGCAAAATTTCTCAGATCATTGCCTCCTACCTATGACAACAAGGTTGTAGCTATTGAAAAAATAAGGATAGTGATGACTGTGATAAGGAAAAATCTTATTGGGAAGATTAAATTTTTTGAATTGAGTGCCCTAGGTGACACAATACCAAAGAATGAGACAACATTCAAAGCCACAATGATTGTTAGGAACATGCAAAGATCATATTAGATTGACAAACTTGTGAGAAGGATGAACAAATAGGAAAGAGAGTTTTAGAGATGGAAGAAGAAGATAGAGAGCTTCAAGAACTTGAGGCAAGGTTTTAAAAGAGAATGCATTAAAATGATCCATCCACCAATAAGTATAAAGGAAAAATTCCTTTTAAATTTTTTTCATGTGGAAAAGTAGGACAATTCACACCTAGAAGTCCAAGTAGAGTTCCTAAGTACAAGTATGAGCCTTATCCAAGGGAGAGATGTTATTATGCTCTTAATGATGAAGGTGTTACTAATGAAGAATCTGATGAAGCTAGCAATAATGATGAGAGGCTTACATTTACTACCATTATAGAATATGCAAATCCTACAACTGACATGGAAATGATCCCCAAATTCACCAATAAAGTGAAGGCTATGACCACCCAAGTAGTAAAGGAAGATAAATGTGTAGTTAACAAAGGATTATCTCAACACATGACTAGTGAAAAGATAAATTTTTTGAGCTATGAGAATTGTGAAGGTGGAGAAGTGAAAATGGGTGACAATTCTAGTAGCAAGATAAAAAGAAGAGGATTTATCACTTTGGATGGTAAAAGTAGCACTAATGATTTCTTTCTTGTGGAAGGTTTAAAACATAACCTTCCAAGTGTTCGTTACTTGATGGTTGAAGGGCATGGTTTGTTAGGAATGAATGCTGAAGCCTTTGGTAGTCATTCTGTAGCAGTGGTTGTTGCATTCATGACTATGATTGTCATTGATGTCAACACAGTGATATTCTGGAGTTTAGCAAAGAAGTAGACACATTTTTGTTTTGTGCACATGTTATATTGCAAATTGAGTTATGCAAAATTGATGGTATGTTATTTGGTGTGTTATTACCTATGGTTAAGAGTGCAAAGAGAAATTCATTTATTCATGAAAGTTATAAGTATTTTGGTGGAAGCGGTATTCTGGCAGTGTTCTTGAGTAGCGATTTTTGGTAATCGGAGGATATCTCCTAACTGGGATAGAATATGATTCTACATAGTTAAAGGGAATTTTGAGACTCATTGGTGGTGATGTGGTTCATAGAAAAAAATTTGAGGTCACATGATTGGAAAGTTATTGTATCTGGAAGTCGACAGTTTTTATGTAATTTTGATATAGCGTGTTGAAATTATTATTTTGTATTTGGATGCCGACTCATTTGTAATTATTTTAGTGTGGTATAAAGGAAGGAATGTTTTCCTTGTTGTGATGGGATTGGTAATATTTGTGATATTAAATTTTGAAAGTTGTGATGCGAATGTATGGATGAAGTGAATAAAAGAGCTAATTCAATGATGAAGGAAGACTTGTGAACTACAACGATCTAGATTTGTGATCTTGTGTAGAAGAGAGTGCAGTTTTGGAATAGTGTGAAGGAGGTAACATATTTCATATTATTCTATTGAATAATCCTAAGATCTATTGGACAGTGAGTTCAGAGATCTTTCCTTGAAGCTGTTTGGGCAATGGGTCCTTCTGTCTTCCATAACTCCTAATAGGGTTAGAATCTTTTAATAGGGATTCAAAATCTCCTAACAGAGATTCATATGTGCTGAATGTATTTCATAAGACTCCTAATAGGGTCCATCCTTTCACAAGGAACTATCATATTAGTACATCATTTTGGGGGCATCATTCCCATTGGGGTTTACTCTTTGATCAAGAGGTTCCCTAGTTAACATATCTTGTGTTATTGTATCATTGTGTATGATTATCTTTCTATGGTTGGTTATTGCATTGATTATATGGTTTAAAGCTATTGAAGTTGATATTAAAGTTGATAAATGGTTTAATTATCAGATAACTGATTCACCCCCCCCTCTTAGTTATCTTGGGGATCTTTACTTTCTAACAATTGGTATCAGAGCGACCGGTCCTTGAAAGAGAAGTTTAACAACTTAAGGAGACTCATGGAAAATTTCAGGAAAGAAAGCCCTAAGTTTGATGGAGTAAATTTTGATAGCTGGAAAGAAAAGATGAAGACATATCTCTTGTGTTTAGGACCAGGTTATTGGTTGATTACAAAGAATGAAAGGACTATAATTGAAGAAGACAATATTGAAACAAGTACTAAAGATGAGGTAGATCTATTCATGTGTAACATACTTGAAAGAGAAGCACTTTTATCAGCACTTCCAGAGAATGAATATAGTCAGGTAAAAGGTTTAACTAGATCTCATGATATTTTTAAAGCTTTACATTCTACTTTTGAGGGTGATGAACATGCAAAGAAAGCTAGGTTACATAATTGGATTTGTGCATTTGAAGATATATGAATGATGGAAGATGAATCTCTTAGAAGCTATATTGGTAGGATGTCAGAAATTATTGCAGGAATAAAGTCTTATGGAGGTGAAAAGACAGAGAATGAAGTAATATGGAAGATTTTGAGAACATTGACACTGATATTCAGGTAGAATACACAAATGATTGAACAAGTGATACCTTGTACACCAAAATTTTCAAGAGAGACTCTTCTTGGAAGATTGGAAGTAGCAGAGATGAATTTGAGATTATCAAGACAACTACCTAGAGTGGAGACAACATTTAGTGCTCTTAGCATCAGACCTACTTTTTCTAGAAGTACAAATGTGAATGGAGATTATGCCAGTAGTAGCATATCCAAATCTGATGAAGATAAGAATTGAAGAAGGTATTGCCTTGCTTGTGAAAAGAGAACCAGATGGTAAGAAAATCTTTAAGTGTTGGACATGTCAAGAATATGGTCATTTTGCATCTAAGTGTCCTAAGATAGTTAAGATGTATAGAAACAATTTTAAGCCTAGAAGATCTAAAGAATGTTATTATGCAAATGATGAAGAAATTGAAGTAGGAATTGAAAGACATTTGAGTGACAGTGATAATGATAACTTTGATGACATAGTATTTGTAGCAATTAAGGAAGAAAATTTTGAATCTGATATTAAAGAAGAAAAAGCCTTAGTTTCCCAAGTTGAAAAGAAATCTAATTGGATTATAGATAGTGGTTGTTCACATCATATGACTAGTGATAAAGGAAAGTTCATAAAGTTTAACAATTATGATGGAGGAGTTGTTAGAGTTGGTAACAATGCACCTTGTTTGATTAAAGGTATAGGATCTATTAATCTTGATGGAAAGACTAATACTGATGATATGTACTTTGTTGATGGATTAAAACATAATCTTTTGAGTGTTGGATAGTTAGTGGATAACAGATATCAAGCTTGGTTTATTGAGAAAACTTGTCTGATAAAGGATAAAGATGGAAATCTAATTGGAAATGGATCTAGAACTAGAGGTAATGTATTTTAGTTGAACCCTACTAAGATGACATGTTTGATGACTAAGATTGATGACAGTTGGTTATGGCATAGAAGATTCTTGTTAAAGTATTGTTTGTTTGTGTTTAATAAACAACCAAACAATCATGATATGCATATAAATATAGATATATTTATATATATATATATATACTATATAATATAATTGAAAAGTAAGTATATATTAATATGCACATGTGTGAACTATATATATATATATATATATATATATATATATATATATATATATATATATATATATATATATATATATATATATATATATATATATATATATATATATATATATATATATATATATATATATATATATATATATATATATATATATATAATACAAAGTATGAATAAACTATTGGTTAAGATATGTTAACTAATAGTTATGTAATGAAGTGACATGACCTTAAGTATATATGGTCATGTCTATTCATTACATGACTATTCAATATATACATATACCCTATTGTTATTGTAGAATCAATCAATAACGAAGGCAATTGTATTCTACAATCACAACGGCAATATCAAGCAATAGTAAGCATTCAGATTCTTTCTATATACGATCCTTGTTTTTCAACATGGTATCAGAGCGAAGCCTGGGAATAAAGATGTTGAAGATTATTTCAGAAAAAGGAAATACACTCAATTAATAGATCAAAAGAAATCAACATGGATCGATTCCTTCCTGTTAAGAGGAGTTTAGAGATCCATTTGCATCATTATTTGAGATGGTAAATGCCTGGCAGATGATGGAAAATCCGTGAAAGAAAACCGAGACAGGGTTGGGATTGAATGCTTGCAGATTGACAGAATTAATATGCTGCTTGAGAGTAAGTTAAATCTACATATAGAGTAGGATCCCTAGCTCAAAGCACAGATATAGATTATGCAAAATCTATGGGAGTATCCGAAAATGGAAAATATTGATAGTATCTGATAATATCAATTACGATGATATAAATAAAATTCCATCAGCAGATACACTATCCATAAAGGAACCATTGATATAGATATTGTTATAATCAAAAAATTGTAATATCGATTATATTAAACTCTAGTCAATAAGGTATCGATAAGACCAGGATCACTGTTGGAAGACTTTGCCGCTAGGAGAAATACATAGTCGACCAAAGGAATGTGTAGCCGCTGGTGAACATGTGTGTAGACACGTCAACTGTAGAGAAATTATTGGATCTAGAGGAATAAAAATAAAACATCACCCCTAATTGACACTTCAGTTAGGAAAGGAATATTTGTCACAACTCAAAATTTGGGGAGTGTGCAAGAATACAGAGTTTGGAGTCTCGAGTATTGATAGTTGGTAGTTTCAAAATGGTGTGGACTGGTGTCTTAAGAACCCAGAGTGGATAGGAGATCACATTACCTCTCAAGCCCATGAATCACAATGGAACCTTTGAGACATGAGGCAGTGAGGGAGAGACTCGGTAGTGACTTGGTTGGACAAAAATAGAGAGTCCAATTTGGAACTTCCACTTCACGTCAGTCGACACCCCTTTCTTCCATAACCCCAAGCATCCATGGAATTGCAAGGGGGCACACATAGGAGTCTTCCCCATTGATTTTTGCACTGATTTGGATCTCCAATCACCATTTGTGACTGTACACAGTCGGCTCAATGGTGCACACTTAAATATGTACACCTAGGGCATCAACACGCACCCATCTCCCTGCAAATCCTGATTCCACACCTGTAGAATACAAACATAATAGACAAAATCTCCACTAGAGGATATCAAATTCCCATGGTGGAGTTTGGGATGGTGCTCAATCTTCAATGTAACCCAATTTAGGGCATCCAATCCAGGACACCACCTGATTCCTTTAGAATGTCTTCCTCTCACCAGTTCAATACATAAAACCAGATGTAGATAAGAGCAGGTTCACCAGCTAAATGAAGGTGTTACCTTAATTGTCCTCACACCATACTAGGTGCCTGTGCCAGATTTTTGTTCCTTTTGAAATGCAGGAAACAATGAGAAAGATAGGTTGTAGAGAAACAGTTGATTTTTTAAATTTATTTATCTGAAATAGTAGGATTACCATGAACACATATGCTATAGAAGACAAGTCGATAAACAATGGTTGATCTACAGATGATTGCGTATGCTTGACAGAGTATCATCTTAAAATTAAATATGTGGAAAAGATGACTCTCCTATAAGTCAAAATACATAGAGATGCTCGATGTTTTCTTTTCTTCTGTAGGTGCAAACTTTGATGAAATTTGAATATGTTTAAACTTCTTCATGCCTTAAGACTATGTACAGAAGGGAGTGAGTTTATATAGTGATGACGTCAACTTTTATAGCATAGAAAATTTCATGATCACCGTAATGTTCCTTTTGAAACCATGACATTTACAGATGAGATTCACGAATGAATATTGGCACGCATTCTTGATATCTATGATTATAAAGATATATATATCTTTGTTTCTATATTCATCGGTGTTAGTAAAACAATATCAACTAAATAAATAATTAAAGAACCCCTTGATGCTGGAGTTGGCATTTTCATTATATTGGATATAAATTCGGTGTTGATACATAGCTGGACGAGTGGAGGGAGTTAATTCACAGGTATTGGATGATCGCATATTGGATACTAGTGAGTAGTACCAATTACTGGATAAGAAGTTGCAACATTCAATTTGAAGATATTGCAGATGAGTGTAACATATAAGAGGTGTCATTTATATTAATCCCACAACAATCAATGCTATCAAATGATCCGAGGCATGGGGAATGCTGATTGGGATCATCACTTGGAGAAGATTGTAACCTACTGCATGTCCATTCATTGCACAGTCGAAGAAACTCCAAGATATAAACCTGCACTAGCAATAAATTGGATCCTTCCAATGCTGAGAACTTATCATTTTAACCTGTGATAGAGTCATAATGCTGAGGATAGAGACAGGCAAGAAGACTTGGACCTTCTTCAAAGCTAGGTGTTCTCAATTTTGAAGATGTGGATGGTATGTTTTGAATTTATTTGTGATCTGCCTAAACCTACTGGTTCATCACGATTCAGTTCCTTATTAATTTGGAATATTGAAGGGAAAATTGTCTACAAATTGGAGATAGAGGGGCCTACCCCTATTGTGCTTAAGGACTAAGTTGAGACATCATTAATTATAGAGCATCACCTCCCTTGGAGAAATCAAGTCATTTTATAAGAAGACATAAAATTGTTCAAAGATATAAGAGTGGGAATTGAACATTGTGGGGGGAAATAATAACCAATGCTACATTCCCATTTGAACCATTCTTAGTAAAGAGGGGATGTATCTCAAATAATCTGAGAAGGTATTTTTGATTTGATATGGACCTTCATTAAAGAAACTTGTGTCAAGGATGTTGATATGCAGATAAGTATCTATTATCCTTGAATATTACATTTATCTACTCATTATAGTCTCTCTCTCATCTATATTTCTATATATACTATAAGATATATTTGTCTTGATCTTTTCCAAGGATGCTCTTGCAGGAAAATAAGATTGATATCAAATTCAGAGGGAGTCTAACACTTCAGAGGTAACTTTGGACAAGGAGCTTAGAAGATTGAAATCAGATTCTGAGAGAGTCTAACAATCTATCAGAAGCAACCTTGGATGAGAAGGTCAAGAGGTTGATGTATGTACTTGGAGCTTTAGATGGAAGCCAAACTATCATGAATGTTTGGTCTTTCCAAGCATGGGGATAAATCCTCAATTTATTACATTCACTCATGTTATTATGGAATTTGACAAGTACATGTGTGTATGAGAAACTACTCCTATGAATAATGTTATGATTAAAATTTTAACATAATCATGTATCAGATGATGAGAGTCTCTTGGAGCAAGATATTTTCATGTTGTAGTACCATGTATGTGAACTAGAAGGCTTTTATGAAGATATCTAGGTCATGATATTCCTAGATAGATGGTTGGGAATTCAAGAAAAGAGTATAATGCAGACTATAGGACAAAGACACAACTTCCTCACAGAAGGTTGATATTAGATTTAGAGGGAGCATAATAGTTCATCTAAACAACCTTGGATGAGGAGGTGAGGAGGTTGTTACAAAGACCTTAAAGGAAGCATCCAGAAGACTATGATCATGAGATTGAGTCTCATGTGTGCTGGCTAAAATACTTTTATACTATCTCTTACATAACTTGGGGTTCACCTAGAGTGATGCAAACTATATAAGAGATATAGTGCACAAGTATGCTATTCAAGGTACATTATCCCTATAGAACATATGACTAATATTCTCACCAAGTTTCTTACTAGAGCTAAGGTTGTGTACCTTTGAGATAAACTTGGCATGTTGGAGAATGAAGCCTTAGATGAAAAGGAGTTTCATCTATCATCTTGTATGTTATTGCATTCTTCTCCTTGAGAGAGAAGTCTAAGGTGATTCCTCATATCAAGGTGGTATGGAAATTAGGTATCACGATCTAAGATGATTCCTCATATCACATGTTAGGTGATATGTAAAATTGGGTATCACATGTCAGGTGATTCCCCATATCACATGTTAGGTGATATTGAAAATTGGGTATCACATGTCAGGTGATTCCTCATATCACATGTTAGGTGATATTGAAAATTGGGTATCACATGTTAGGTGATACTTCATATCATGAATTATGTAATATATGATTTCTTAGTATCCATATGAATCATATTAGGATCCTTTTGAATTGTGAAGATGACGATCTTCTATCTATATAGGTTACTATGTCAAGGTGACGATCTTGACAATAGTAACCAGGCTTCAAGATCGACTCCCGAAAGGGTTTGTCCTAGATAGGACCGGACATCTTAACGCTGAGATTATTACCGTGTAATAACTTGTCAAGATCGACTTCCGAAAGGGTCTATCCCAAATGTGCCAGATATCTTGATGTCTATCATGATCAACTCCTGAAAGGGTCTGTCCTGGATGTGCTGGATATCATGATATGAAAAGATTCTACAAATTCTATTAAACTCTCTCTCAAGAGGGAGTGTTAAAGTATTGTTCGTTCGTGTTTAATAAATGATGAGACAATCATGATATGCATATAAATATAGATATATTTATATATATATATACTATATAATATAATTGAAAAGTAAGTATATATTAATATGCACATGTGTGAACTTATATATATATATATATATATATTATACAAAGTATGAATAAACTATTGGTTAAGATATGTTAACTAATAGTTATGTAATGAAGTGACATGACCATAAGTATATACAGTCATGTCTATTCATTACATGACTATTCAATATATACATATACCCTATTGTTATTGTAGAATCAATCAATAATGAAGGCAATTGTATTCTACAATCACAACGGAAATATCAAGCAAGAGTAAGCATTCAGATTCTTTCTATATACGATCCTTGTTTTTCAACAATTCTGTCATATAAACTTTGATAATATTGTGAAAGTAAGTTCTACACTTATAGTAAGAGATTTACCTAAGATTATGAAGCCTACTAAAATGATTTGCAAGGAATGTGTGATGGCTAAGCAGAAAAGGAGTTCATTTCCAAGCAAGAAGTTCACATCTACAAAAAAGTTGGATATTGTTCATACAGACTTGAGCGGTCCTACCAAGACTAGAGGATTCTATGGAGAAAGGTATTTTATGATTCTTGTTGATGATTTTACAAGAATGATGTGGATTGCATTTTTGAAAGAAAAATCTGAAGCATTTGATAAGTTTAAGGTCATGAAGAATAAAATTGAGAATGGATTGTTAGTTTTGGTTATTTTTGTTGATGACATTATTTTTGGACGAGAAGATGAAGCTAGTGACAAATTTGCTGATGAAATGAAGATAGAATTTGAAATGAGTATGATTGGAGAAATGAAATACTTTTTGGGATTACAGATAACACAGAACAAAGATGGTATCTTTATAAGTCAGACAAAGTACTTGAATGATTTGTTGAAAAGATTTGGTATGGAGAATTGTAAACTAGTTGGAACACCTATGGTTACAGAACATAAAATATCTAGTAAAGATGAGACACCAGCAGTTGAACAAAAGAAGTACAGATCTATGATTGGTGGATTGCAGTACTTGACACACACTAGACCAGATATACAACATTTAGTTGGAATGGTAGCAAGATTTCAAGCTGAACCTAGAGAGTCACATTATGCATCAGTAAAGAGGATACTGAGATATCTTAAAGGAACAATGGACTATGGATTGTGGTATGAAACTTCTGATGATTTTAATCTATGTGCATATACTGATGCTAATTGGGGAGGCAACGTTGATGATAAGAAAAGCACTAGTCGTGGAGCCTTTTTTCTTGGAGGAAGATTAGTTTCTTGGTTGAGAAAAAAGTAGAATTGTATCTCATGGAGTACATCAAAAGCAGAATATGTAGTAGCAGCAAACAATTGTAATCAAATAATTTGGATGAAGCAGATGTTGATGGACATTGGAATCAAGTTTGATGAGCCTATTGTCATACATTGTGACAATACAAGTATAGTTAGTATGTCTAAGAATCCTATATTAAATTCTAAAACTAAGCATATAGAGATCAAGTATCATGTTGTAAGAGAGAAAGTAGCTGAGAAAGAAGTTAGAATAGAGTACATAAGCACAAAGGAGCAGATAGCAGATATATTTACTAAGCCTTTGCCTAAGGATACATTTGAATATCTAAGAGGTATGCTTGGGGTTATGCCCCAACCTACTCTTGAGTAAAGATGGAGATGGTTGCATCTGTCTAGTGGAATATGGCCCTATCTATTTTCTGGATTGGATGTTGGTACTTCCTCTATGGGGGACTATGTGTATTTGAGCTGAGTCATTGAGGACTCTAGTGAATTTTTTTTTTTCTGAACAGTGTCTTTTGACATTGAGCTATTGTTTGACATAGTGATATAATTTTTGTCATTGATGTCAATGGGGGAGAGAATCATGAAAAAAATTAAGGAACTATATTTTTTGGAGAGATTGAATAGGATAACAAAGCAAGATTTGATTGATGAAGAGCAACAGAGCAGTTGAGTAGTAGTGATTGGATTTTTGGAACATTGGATGTTTTTCATCTATGTTTCCATCAATGCCAATGGGGGATATTGTTAGGAGTGAATGCTGAAGCCTTTGGTAGTCATTCTGTAGCAGTGGTTGTTGCATTCATGACTATGATTGTCATTGATATCAACACAATGATATTCTAGAGTTTAGTAGAGAAGCAGGCACAATTTTGTTTTGCGCACATGTTATATTGAAATTTAGTTATGTGTAGTTGATGGTATGTTCTTTGGTGTGTTATTAACCTATGGTTAAGATCACAAAATAAATTTATTTATTCATGAAAGTTATAAGCATTTTGGTGGAAGCAGTATTCTAGCAGTGTTCCTGAGTAGCGGTTTTTGGTAATCGGAGGATATCTCCTAACCAAGATAGAATCTGATTCTATGCAGTTAAAGGGAAGTTTGAGACTAATTGGTGGTGATGTGGTTCATAGCACAAACTTTGAGGTCACATGATTGGAAAGTTATTATATCTAGAAGCTGACAGTTTTTATGTAATTTTGATGTAGTGTGTTAAAATTATTATTTTGTATTTGGATGTCAACTCATTTGTGATTATTTGAGTGTGGTATAAAGGAAGGAATGTTTTCCTTGTTGTGATGAGATTTTTAATAGTTGTGATATGAAATTGTGAAAATTGTGATGCGAATGTATGCATGAAGTGAAGAAAAGAGCTAATTCAGTGATGAAGACTTGTGAAGTACAGAGATCTGAATTTGTGATCTTGTGTAGTAGATAGTGCGGTTTTGGCACAGTGTGTAGATTTGTGTAACCTCTAATGTTTTTCCCATGATTTGCATGTTTTTGTGAATTAAATTATCTTTATTTTTAGATAACTCAAAAATCAAACTGAGTTAATCTGAGTGATTTATGGCTTTCTTTCATGCACCTCTAAAGCCCTGGATTTTTATAAATTAAGGCTTCAGCTCATCCCAATTCATCTCATAATTTGCAAGCTCATGCTAGCACATTGGCATCTGGAGGATCAAAGCTTATTGTGAATCAACCACGTTTTGTGAGATCACTTTTGTTTTCATTTTATTGTTAGATCATTTTAGCATATCAATTTCCATATTAGCATAGATTCATATCAAGTTTTCATCATATCATTGCATAGAAAATAAAAAAAATGTAGATTAATTGCATTCATATTTCATATCATTTTTGCATTCAAATCCTTCATTTAGGTGTCGTCAAGGTCACTGATCTTGATAACAATCTAATAACATCATACTCACACCTATTAGAAGGTAGTAAATCCCCTGGTTAGTTTAGCTTTCAATTCATTGCATGATTTTGATTTTAAGCTAACCTCTAATATTTTATTGAAGTGTTATGTGTATAGATTAGGTACAAAACTCACACACACATTTTTGGCACCCACCGTGGGGCAACCCACCTTTACATGCTGGTTTTGATTCTTTTTTTGGAGCTAAAGACCTAAAGTTTCAAAGATCAGAGAAGCTACAGTAAAAAATTTAGAATTTTCTGAAATGTTTTGAATTTTTAATAATTTTTTCTTGAAATTCTAGAAAAAATTAATATCTAATGCAAATCAGCATATTTTTAATTTTTTTTTATATTTTCAGAAATATTTTTAAATTATATAGGGGTTCCATTCTTTGTATTTTAAATTTGGACACAATATAATAGCTCAAATAGTCAATTTACAAAAACTAGTATGTTTTGATAAAACGGGTCTCTAGGGCACAAATGAAGAGATTTTTCTAAATATTTTACATTTTTGAAAAGCTCTATGTTTTTTGGCAAGGGTCTCTATTTTGAATTTCTATTTTTGTGGCCAAAATCATAAAAAAAAAATAGATCTTGTTGACTAGGTCAAATGTAGCAAAAAAAATAAAGTTTTGTGATGGGTATGCACTTATTTTTTTTACATGGTTCAATGAATGATATGAGTTATCATTTGGGTTAATTTCTAGTTATTATTTCTGATAATAATTGATTTTTAGAGCTAACCCTATGGTTTTCATAAGTTGAATATATGTTGCATATCTTGTTTGCTTGTTGGAGAGTTCGTCACTTGCTTGCATAGAAAAGCTCAACAAGAATTGCTAAAAATCAGGTAAAATCTACTAAGCGCGTTGTGAGAATCCTAGGTATTCTCTTTCATCTAATAAAATTTTGATTTGGACTTAAAATAAATCTCTTATGTGTCTGGCTTGTGTGCATCTTTTCATGCTTTTGTCTATTTCTACACACTTGCATAATTGATACTAGGTTGTGACCCCTTAAGGATTCATTAAGTAGTCTTAGATACTTTTGATTGATCTTGATTTCTATCTTGGGTTATTGGACTTGCTAATCCACTAACCCCTCATTCTACCCCGTGGTTGCAAGGTCAGCGCCACATTAAAGGGGAGGGGTCAACAGGATAAAAGCGTTAAGTGTTCCACTTGGCAACCCATTTATGCTTTTAGGAACTCACTTGTTTTCTAAGTTGGGGACTCATTTTCAGCTTGTGTGAGGTGTTAAGTGTTCCACCTTGTGGAGTCATCTCATATTCACTTTAAGTGTTAAGTGTTTCTCTTTTTTCCTTTTGGGTACTTTTGGTAGATTTTCTTTTTGGAAACATACATCTATGCTCACATAGTAATTAGGCCCTATGAACACTATTCATGATTCTTGAGAGATTGGATTCCCAGTGAAATCTTTCTTTATGAAAAAATCCTTGTAGATAGGGAGGATACTTAGTGCATTTCACATTCAACTTGGTTAGTGCATCTTCTCTTATTGATCGATACATTCTCTCCTAGGAGAGGTTGATAGATCACATGGGGTTGACATCACGAGCTTTGGTGAATCAAAATTGGTTAGTGCACCTTCTCTTATTGATCGATACATTCTCTCCCTAGAGAGGTTGATAGATCATGTGGAGTTGACATCATAGACCTTGGTGAAGCAAAACTTTGTCTTAGCATGTCAGATTTATCTATCTACTTTGTTTGGGTTAAAAGTGAAAAGGTGTCAAAAATCTTGGATCTAGAGCCAAGTCCCCTTGTGGTACAATACTGTGAGTCATCTTTAGAGAGGGTTAACTATAGTAGACATTCCCTTTATAGGGAAAATTGCATTGACAAAACCTCAAGCGATAATAGCCATTTTCACCGTGGTAGTGACAACTGCTATATAAATATCCTTATGGAAGAAATCTTCATAGGTGTGGTTCATTGTTGGGTTGTCAGATCTCCCTAGTAGCTCCTGAAGATTAAGTTCTCAGACTATGTCAAAACCCTAGTGCACCAGGATTGGAGTTCACCCCTTTGGATCATAAAAGTTACAGAGTCAAACCATTACTAAAAACCCTAGCGAGGCCAAATTTTCATTTTCTAGGGTATATGTGCATTATTGCAAAACATTTTGGAACATACACAATTAGTGCTTCAGAGGATTAGAACAAATAAAATCACTTGATTGTTCATGCGCAAGGTTGCTTTTTCCCTTGTTCATTGTTTTCAGACATGCTTGAAATCACTAGCTTGCTATTTTGTGTGCTTCTTTATCTATCTGGTTATTGAAAATGAACAATCTATTACAATCCTCAAATTTGGACAATACAATTTGCAAACAAGCTGAAACTGAAAACCCTAAATTTGCAAAATTTGAAGTAAATTTCCTTTTTGGAGTCAAAAGTCATCTCAAGAAGTCAGAAAGTCATATGAGTTTCCACCAAATGTTGTTTCAGTACTGCCCATCTATCGTATGATTGAGAACCCAGTGTTGTACGAGTCTTTCTGCTAGTCAAATTTAGAAAGTCAAATCTTGCTAGCAACTGTCGTGCAAGTTTTTCAATTGTCGTATGAGCTTTTCAACTATCGTTTCATAGCATACCCACTATCGTATGAGTCTGCAGAGTGTCATTTGGAAAATTTTTGAAAAGTAGTCAGAAAATGTTTAGAATTGTCAAATACTTAGCTTTTTCAGCGTAGTTCCAGAATTTGTTGAACAAATCACTGTGTCAAGAATAGAGCAATAGCTATTGAGAATTAGTACACATGTCTCAAAGAATCAATACACATGAGGAAGAAACTCTAATCACCACTATGATGAAACATATGCATGCTATGCAAGTTGAACTTAACAATCTTAAAAAAGAAAAGGAACCTAAAGAGTTCTTCATGGAAGCTCTATGCCCTTTTCTATTTGATAAAGACTTGTACATGTCACCATGCCTTAGATAGAATTTGAGCAACGTGATAACCCTTATGATATCTCTTCCACGGAGAGTAACACATCCAGCTTTGGAGACTATCATGACTATGATGACAGACAATGTAATGATACCTATGACACCTTTGTTCCTAAGAGTCCTCCTCATCGTGTGTTCCTACTTATTACAAATGGGCCATCACATTGGATAGATTATGATGGTGATCCATATGATTTTTATTTTGAAAGAGACTTTGATGGCTTTTGTGGACAATATCTAGATGATACATCTACTTCTATTGAGGAATATAAAATGTACTATGCTGATTTGAAATGTCAATACTATAAGGATCTCTCCTCTAAGAACTCTCAGGCTGAAAATAAAAATTACACTCTCAAGCAAGATCATGTTAATGTTGGACCTTTGTCTTGTGATGGTTCCCTTCCATCCCCTACTTCCTCCAATATTCATACATTTCTTAAAGCTTCCAAGTCTTTCAAATATTTCATAGAACCTTCATCTGACACAAGCCCTAATACTTTTCATATGGTTCCCTATAGTTATCCTTCAGGGCTACCTCTTAAAGAAGCTCAAACTAACCTTCACTAGGCTCCAAATACTTTTAATAATGCTACACCTAAAGATCCTAAGCCTTCATATGCTACAACACCTACTTCAGCTAGTCCTTCACCATCTCTGCAACAGTCTTCCATACATTCCCAACATGCTTCTGTATCCTTAGAAGTGGCTTCATGTCAAGAGGACTCTAAAAATGATAAAGAAAAGAACATAAAGAAAGATCAAGATCAAGAAAGCTCCATGTCATCCAATCTTTTTCATGATGGCTCTTATCTGTTCCATGATTCTTTTGATCCTACACACCCTTTTTCATGCATTCCACCATATCTTAAGTCTTCTCCTAAGCAAGATCAAGCTACTACTTACACTATTGAGCTTATTGAGAATTAAAATAACCTTACTACACTTTCACTTTCCAAAGATGATACTTCCATTAAGGTTGGTAAAAATGGTGTTGTTACTTCCAATGTTAAGCCTATTGAAAATCAAGAAAAAAATTAGGAGCTTGTGCTGTCCAAAGATCCTTGTCAAGATCAAAGTCTTCCATCTTCTTATTCTACCACTCCATGTTTGTTTCCACTTTCTACTCTTCCTAGGTCTTTGCAAGCTTTGAACAATCTTATCAAAGAAGGTGCTCCTATTCAAGATGTTCATGATCCTATTAAAAATCCTAATGCTCACTCTAAAGATGCTGATTTTCTTGGTTGTCATATAGATGTTGATGAACTTATTGATTATCCTTTTGCATCTTCCACATCCATCCTTGGACCTCTTCCACCAATACTAAGGGCTTCATGTCTACCTTCCATCTTGGGTCCTTATGTCCCTTCACTTTCTCCTCTTAACTCTCCTAATTCACCATCCATCTTGGGTCCTTACATCCCTCCATCTCCTATCTTTCCTTAAGATCAACATAGATGCATACCCTTGAATCCTTTTCATCCACCCACCCATCTAAATCAGTCATATCCTCCTTCTTCCACAAGTCCCAAGTCTTTTGGAAGTAACTTGAATGTTCAATACAAGAAAAAGAAGCAACGCAAGAATCCATCAAAAAAAGAAGATCACCATGTCTCCTCTAATAGACATGGAAACATAAAGTCAAAAAAGATATCTAAGAAAAAAACTACAAGACAAGTATGGGTTCCAAAATCCATCATTGAAGATATTCTCTCTAAATCATCAAAAAGAAATAAAAAGCCTACAGCTATATGGATTCCAAAGTCTCTCTTGAAAGAGTCTGGTGTTGAGCAAAAAGTGAAATTGACATTCAAGCTTCCAAAGGCTTCCACTTTATTTCCCTCCAAAAATATTCTTCCATTCCATGTGCCTAAACCACAACATCTGCTATCCATTCACCATATTCCTTCACATATTCCTTCATTCACATTTCCTCCACCCTCTCACCACCCTTCAAGGTGTGTGTTGATGTTGATCTTTCCTTCCTTTCCATTTACCCTTTCACATTCCTTCCATTCATTATCCTTCTACCTTCTATCCTTTTTCCTCATTTGCCTATTCCTCCTATCTTCCAACCTCACTCGCTTTACATAAAACTTTATCCTCCATTTTTCTCTTACATCTCCCTTTCCCTATCAACATCTTTGAGCATATCATTTTGAATCCTTGGCATATCATGGTTTATCCTTTCAAGGAGCATTATCTAAAGAGCTTGCCTTCTTACAAAAAAATTTTTAAAAAAAATAAAAAAAGAAGAAAAAATAAAATTGAAAATGTGCCTTGGTGAAAACTTGAAAATAGGCACCTTGGTAGCAAAAGTAAAGAGAAATAAATTCATCCTATGGTGAAAACCACTCCCTTGTGGCACCTTGGATAAGTACCGTGATGAAAACTTGAAAATCAAGCATCATGCATAGTTCTTCTACATATTTCATCCATTCCATCTTCTCTCTTTGATCTTGACAAGGTTGACCTATACATGAACATTTGACTATTTTGTGAGTTGTCTTATGATGATCTTGCTTTCATTCTTCCATGTTTAGCCTTCATATCCATCTTCCTCCATTCATTTTCATCTATCACTATCCTTTTCCCCTTTGGTCTTGATCTAATAATAAAGAAAGAGTAAAACACGGTGCTATGAAGCCTCTTGACATGTCTACTCCTTTGGACTAAATCCTGTCCTTCTTTGGAATTATGCTTTTGTGACTTATCCTATGCTGACCTTTCATTACTTATCCAAATGTGCTTTACATGACAATTTTTCCCTAGCTTGCATATTCTTGAGGAGTTTTCCCTTGAGGATTTCTTCCCTTCATTCTCCTTCATTCTCTTGTCTTCCATCTCTTCCACTAGCTTCCTAATCCCTCTTGTTCTCCACCTTGCTAGACATTGGGACTACACGATATGATCTTGCTTGGGAGTTTGCAATGGAAAAAGATGCTATCAAGTATACCAAGTATCAGAACTAGTATCATAACCAATATCAAAACAAGTATCAGAACAAGTATCTGAACTAGTATCAGAACTAGTATCAGAACTAGTATCAGAACAGGTATCAGAACACCTACTAGGGATACACCTTTCACTTTAGTTTATGGGTCTAAAGCCGTACTGCCTATTGAGGTTGAAATCCCATCACTTAGAATTAGAATGCATGGTCTAGTAACTGATGATGACTACAGAGTGTCTAGGTTGCAAGAGCTTGAACTACTAGATGAGCACAGACAAGTAGCGTATGATCATCTTAGAGTATATCAGAAGAGAATGTCTAGAGGTTACAACAAGAAAGTCAGACACAGAGAATTTCAGGTTGGTGATCTAGTCTTGAGAGAAAATCTTAAAAATCAATCCCATCAAGAATGCAAGGGGAAGTTTGAATCCAATTGGCTGGGTCCCTTTGTAATTACTATTACTTTTGGCTCTGGTGCCTATCAACTCTCAACGACTGAAGGAGAACAGCCCTGAGAACCAATCAACGTTCTCCATCTGAAGAAATTTTACACCTAAGGCATTCAGTCCATGGTAAAATGTCTTGAAAAAAAATAAATTATAAAAATCAGAAAAAGTCCTAAAAAAATGAACATCTTGGTGAAAACCTAGCAATAGGCACCTTGATGATTCACAAAAAAATAAAAAAATATCAAAAGTACAAAAAAATTAAAAAAAATGAAAAAAAAATAAAAATGAGAAAACGAAAAAGTGCCTTAGTGAAAACCTGGAAACAGGCGCCTTGGTAGCAAAAATAGAATCTCTGCCAAGATGGTGAAAACCTAGCAAATGGGCACCACTTGTTTCAAAATGCTCCATCTATCAGTGCAATCTTGGTCTTTCCTAGCTTTTAGTTTTGCTTTAGTTTGTACATATCTCCCGGTTTGTTTATGCATTTCCAATTTTCAATAAGTCAGTCTGTACACCACTCAGCTCAAGCGTCTGTATCCTATCAATGCTTAACACTTGGGGGCAATCAATGTTATATCCTATGGCCTCTAGTATATCTTAGACGTATCATATCTAGTCAGAGTCCTTTGAAGCTATATTTGAGTTGGTCAGTCAGTCTCCTCTCCAAAAAGGATTTTGCATCTACAACAATGCAATCAACATCAAACACAAACTAAAAACAATCTGTGCTTTTCATGCTTTTATCTCCTTGTATGCTTACTAATTTGCATTGAGATTTTTGCATATTGTGTCCCTTCGAGCTCTTTGATGATGTCCTTTATAGGATTTAGAGAGTGATGACTAGGGGCATAATCTTTTCTTTGTCTTCTGCTTGTATGTGAAAATCTAATGTCTTTGGAAATTCTGGATTGAAATGGTGTCCGACTGTAAGAGCCTCTATCTCAAATTGGATGGCCATGCATACCTCAACCATTGATACCTAGAAAATTCAAGGAAGTTTGATCTAACTATTGTCTTTTTGAGTGAGTTCTTTCTCCTATTGTGATATGCAATCTTACCTAAGGATGTGAATGATAAAGGGTCACTACGGGTAATTCACACTGGATTTAGAATGATCTCTTGACTGTTTGACGTGTATGTTAAATGCAAATTGCTATATCAAAATGGACATGATATTTAGGTCATCCTAGCGTTTGTGCCTTGGTGCTTGTATCTAATCTGACATTTTGAAAATAAAATCAATATTCATATATCCATGGTTGTTTGACCAGTGGGTGTTGTATTGGTTCTTGAGCATTACAAATCAATATTCATATGTCTATAGTTTCATAGCCAGTGGACATTGTATTGATTTATCTGGTTACCTAAAAGTTCAATGATGATAACAAATCGACACATGATCAGTGAGTAGGTCCTAGGTCCTAGGGTTGCATTATCATCCTGCATGTTTCTTTGCATTTTTGCACTTTGCATGATCTCACAAATTGCTTGAACACTTAAAAGATTCTTCAATCACCTCTTCCAAACTAACAAGAGCTGAATCCCACACAAAGGTTCCTCCAACAAAATAGCAAGTAGAATCCTTTTTCGGGATCAAAATCAAAATCTAAAATCATTCATATTATTAACTACTTGCATAATCAACCTTCAATCATCATAGAAATCTAGTATTCAACTTAACTAATTATCTAACATCAAACTATCAAAATTTCAAACTTTTAACTATGGTCAACTTATGGTCAAACCTAGTCTACTTGGTCTCCAGGACCTCCAAATGATGCAAATCACATTCCTGAATGTGTATAACCACTTTTCAAATCAATTAACATGCTTCTAAACCATTTAACGTTGAATTTTATTGTCAGATTTTGATTTTAATCTCGAAGGGGGCATGGTATTGCACATCATTCAAGTCCATAAAAATTCTATCAATCTTTCCTTAGTAATCAAGACAACAACCATGTCTAGTTGCTGAATCATCAAAAGTCCTCATCGCTCGGGGCAAATCTATCATCACTTGGGGCATATCAAATTTGTCAATCCATATCAATCTGGTATCCTCCTAATCTTGTAATCTGTATCGGCTTTTTGCAACCATCGGTTCATCAGTGTTATTTCCTTGGTTCTTCGGTAATTGAAGGGGTTAGATGTGATACCTACATCATGGTTCTACTAAGATAATCGAGTCTAGAATTGGTCACTCACTTCTTTGCAATCCTAAGGTTCAGAATTAGGCATTTTGACACTCTTTCACAATCATCGGTTCATCGCTGCTATAGTGAACATTATCTTTGGTCATTCAGGACCTAATATCTTCAAATCTTTCAATCATCATATCTTTTGAATCAGTTTCATATCTTTATCATACATAGACTATCTTTGAACCACTACGCTTCGCACAGTAATTCAAAGAGGGGCAAAATGTAATACCCCAAAAATGGGTTATAAGTTCATTAACCTCCTATATCGACATATCGAACAAAATCAACATCGAAGTCCTAACCTAAGGCACATTGAATATCATCGAATCCTAATTGATTATCACAAATTTTGCATCAGGGAATATTCTTAGTAATATTCCTAATCATCATAATTATCTTTGATTTAATGATTATTTGGTGATAAATCCTATTTATCCTAAAGTTTAATTAATTGAGTATTCTCAATATTTAATTAATTAAGTTTAATTCTGCCACTTAATTATTTAACTGAATTTAATTATATTTATTCCTAATTATTATTATTTAAATTTGACAATAAATCAAAATTCCTATCATTAATTGATTAAATTCTTATTTAATTAATTAAAGTAAGTTGTCATATTTGATGATATTATTTTTGAAGAAAAGTTTGATTAAATGATTGATTAACCCATAAATCAATTATTTTATTTCCAAAATCAGTTAAGTTGAGAATAAATCACTTTATTTATTTATTAATTCATAATTATCCATGTGCACAATCAAAGAGCAGTTAAACTCCAAATCAGAAAATCAATGCAAGTTATTGACTTTTTGGAACTCAACATCATTTTTGAGTTTTAAAATTGATCTAAACTTCTAATTTGAGTTAAAAAGCTATTTTTGCATGTTTTTGTGAATTAAATTATCTTTATTTAAAAATAACTCAAAAAGCAAGTTGAGTTTATTTGAGTGATTTATGGCTTTTTCCATGCACCTCCAAAGCCTTGGATTTCTATAAAAACAAGGCTCAGATCTTCATAATTCATCTCTCAAATCTACAAGAATTGCATAATCACGCTGGAGAATTGAAATTGGAAGAATCAAAGCTTCTTGCGAATCAACATTGTTGTGAGATCAATCTTGTTTTTACATTCATTTTAGCTTCATATTGCATATTATTGTTAGATCATTTAGCATATCATAGCATATCAGTTTTTACATATCATAGATTCATATCAAGTTTTTATCATTCTTATTGCATCTAAAAAAAAAAAAAAAATAGATTAATTGCATTCATATTCCTTATCCATCTTTTGCATTCAAATCCTTCATTTAAGTGTCGTCAAGGTCACTGATCTCGATAACAATCTGAGAACATCATACTCGCACCTATTAGAAGGCAGTAAATCGCCTGGTTAGTTTAGCTTTCAATTCATTGCACGATTTCATTTTTGCTAACCTCTAATGTTTTACTGAAGTGTTGTGTCTATAGATCAGGTACAAAATTCACACACACAGTAACATATTTCATATTATTCTTTTGAATAATCCTAAGATCTATTGGATAGTGAGTTCAGAGATCTTGCCTTGAAGTTGTTTGGGCAGTGGGTCCTTCTGTCTTCCATAACTCCTAACAGGGTTATAATATTTTATCAGGGATTCAAAATCTCCTAACAGAGATTCATATGTGTTGAATGTATTTCATAAGACTCCTAACAAGGTCCATCCTTTCACAAAGAACTTTCATATTAGTACATCATTTTGTGGGCATCATTCCCACCGGGGTTTACTCTTTGATCAAGAGGTTCCCTAGTTAACATATCTTGTGTTATTGTGTCATTGTGTATGATTATCTTTCTATGGTTGGTTACTGCATTGATTATATGGTTTAAAGCTATTGAAGTTGATATTGAAGTTAATAAATGGTTTAATTATCAGATAACTGATTCACCCCGCCCCCCCCTCTCAGTTATCTTGGGGATCTTTACTTTCTAACATGGTTTTATTTTTAAAGATGAAATGTGAAAGATTCTAAATGACCATGGATTGGAAATTTCTACTAGATCCAAGACAAGAGGTAACCAATTTCTTTTGAATAGTGGACAAAAGGCTTGTTTGATTTCTCTAATAGATGAAATCTAGCTATGGCATAAAATATTGTGTCATCTTAATTTTGACAATATAGTTTCTATAAGCTCTACATTTTATATTAGGGATTTTCCCTTGATGAAGATGCCCTCTAAATTTTTTTGCCCTCTAAATTTTTTTGCAAGGAATGTCAATTGAGAAAACTAACTAGGTCTACTCTTTACTCTAAAAAAGGAATATCCAAGGGATTACTTGATCTTGTTCATATTGAACTATATGGTCCTATAAAGATAAGAAGATTTCTAAGAGATAGATACTTCATGTTGTTCATAGATGATTACTCAAGGATGATACAGGAAACCATTTTGATGAAGAAATTTGAAGTTTATGATAGACTTAAAATATTCAAGGAATTCATTAAAAATGATTCAGGTCTAATGATTAAGAAGTTGAGATCATATGTTGGAGGTAAGCTCATATCAAGAAAACTCAACTTATTTTATGAAGTGCCTGAAATCAAATGTGAGTTAGTTGTCCTTATAAAAGCTTAGTAAAATGATATAGGAGAGCACAAGAACATAATAATTTTTGAGACAAAAAAGAACATGTTACTAGAAAGGAATGTTCCAAAGATGTTTTGGAGAGAAGCTGTGCACACTGCAGTCTACACACTCAACTACACACAAATAAGAGATGGGATTGGTAAGTCACCTCATGAACTCTGGAATGGACATGCACCTACCATCAAGCATTTCACAATTTTTTGGTACTATATGTTATATAAAAAGAAATGAGGATATAAGAAAGTTTGATGCAAGAAGAGATGAGGGGATTTTCTTTGGTGACTCTACTAAAAGTAAAGCATATATTTTCTACAACAAAAGATTGTATAAATTGGTAGAAAGGACAAATGTCAAAGTGGACAAAAGTCTTGAGAACCTGCAAGATACAATGAGAGTGAGTATCACAAGAACATTGACGATCAAAGGAAATCAAAACAAGTGCCAAATACAAACCTAAATACAATTGATAGTGAAAAAGATGAAGCATACACAAGTGAAGAAGATGAAAAAGAAAATAAATTTGTGACAAGGTAGAAGATTCCAAGATATGTGAGATTGAACCATAATGAATAACATATCATTGGTGAAAAAAACAAAGAGGTTTAGACAAGAATAAAGGTTGCATAGAGTCAAGTATGCCTAATGTCTCAAACTAAGCCTAAGGATGTAGAAAAAGGATATCAATATGATGATAAGACTAATTCAAAATAAGAAGAACTACGTCCACATACTAAAGAAAATAAACCTTGTTTAGTATCATAAGTTTACTCCAGTGATGATGATTGGACCAAAACTATTAAAAAATAAATTTCTACCTTAAGAAATTATGTTGAGAAGCTCATACTTAGAGTTAACACACTTAAGGCTCGATTGGAAAATAAATACAATGGTGTCAGAATTGTAAAATATGAATATTATAGGACACAAAAAGACAAGCATGAAGTTAAATGATAGAGGAAGAATGAAAAGAAGAGTCAAGTAGAAAAGATGAAATAGGAAAAGGAGAAGAACATGGTAGAGATAAAATAAATCAAGAAGGAAAAAGAGAACAAAGCAAAAAATAAGAACCAAAATAAAGTAAAGAACATGGAAGAAAGGAGTAAGACTCAAGAGAAGAAGGAAAACATGGAAATAAATAAGACTAAAAATAAGAAGGTTTTAGAGAAAGGACCCAACCCTAAGAAATTAAAGGGAAAGTATTTTGATTATAGGAAGTATGGACAAAAGGTTGTTGATTACAGAAAAGAAAATTATTGCTGCAGAAATAAAAATTATCCTTGCAGAAAGAAGAACAAAAGGGACATCCATAACCCATGTATGTGGAATAATATGAAAAGACTATATGCTGCAGTTAAAAAAATAATGAGAAAATGTACATGTGCCATGATAAAGGATGATGAGAGTGGTTAAGGGATTGTTGTACACTTGAGGTACAATGTATCTAAACATGTTTTCTACAAAAATAAGAAGCAACACAATGGAATCTCAGTAGGAAGGGTCAAGAGAGTAAAGAAGCACAAGCAAGGCAGTAAGATTAATGCTAAAAGGAAAGGCTTGAGCATAAGGAGAATGAAGAAGAAAGTAAAGATGTCTAGAAACTAGAAGAATCACAAAAAAGGAACCAAAAAGAAGATGGGAAGAAAGAAAAATTCTGGAAGCAAGTCCAAAAGAGGGGTGCCTAGGGATACTTTTGTGTATCTTAGAGACAAGGTAGGGGTAATTACCCCTCCTAATTTGAACTAAGATATAAGAGGCTACATCAATCAGTGTTCTTAAAAGAGATATCTTACAAATTGGACTGATGCATGAGGGTTGATACTCATGAGGAGTAGACAACATGAGGGTCAGGGAGTAGTGCATATGGAAAGTTTGGATGTGTTTGAAGAAGATCTATAGTATGTGAAAATGTCTAGGAAAAAACTAAAGGTGAAGGATATAAGATATTACAACTATTGATATGTCTAAGAATTTTAGAGATTAAGTGATAGAAGGTAAGAAGAGCTTGAAAAGGTAGTAGAGGCAGAGAAGGAAAAGGAAGTAGACATTGATGTGATAGGCCAAGATAATCACAAGTGATGATGACACACCCTTTTTCATTGATGTCAAAGGGGGAGAGAGATAGGTGTGGAAAACATGTCATCAAGTGAAGAAGAAGATTTCTCTAAGGCAGATGAAAGAGAAGATGGAAGTGTCCAAGAAGATGTTGTAGAGAAGGAAGAGCAAGTTTATATATACTTTCACATTAGAAAGAGTTTTAAGAAATTTTCATAAATCTAAGGGGGAGAAAATAATGGAAAGAAGAATATGTCATTTGAAAAATACAATCCTAGGGGGAGTAATCCAAGGGGGAGCAGTATTAGAATTGAGTTAGAGGGAATCTGAAAGATAATGATTTATTTTGGATACTATTGGTAGTGCTATTGGTTTTTGATTGTATTACTTATTTTTCCCATTACATGTTTCCATCAATGCCAAATGGGGAGATTGTTGGAAAGTTCGATGTGATTTTATTGATGTCAACATGTCTATCATTTGATGATGATATGTTTCTTACAATGTTTGGATGTTTGTTCATACTAATTTCATGTCTATCATATAGTATGAATGTTTATTATGTAGTTTTTCCAATAACAATGAATAATCAGATAAGATGCATATCAATGTTATTAAAGATGAGGATTTGTGTACCTCATGGGATGTTGTATAGGTTGTATACATGCTATATGAAAAGTTTTAGATTCTGACATGATGATTTAAGTGAGTTATGGTGTCTAAGATGAAGACTAGTTATTTCACTAATTGACAATGAAATTGTGTTACAGAGTTGCATAATTTGAGTTTATGCAAGAACATTTCAAAATATCTTTGGTCATGCATATGGGAATGTGTAAAGGAAATTGCAATGTATCTACCATTCAAAGAGTTTGTGATTTTGATAATCCGCAAGGTAGTTACAAGTATTTTAGTAAGAGGGTGACAATGTTCTGGAGATGATGAATTTGTTTATTTTTTTGAGGCTTTAATGATGCCTTAGGATGATCTAGGATTATGTGCCTAATGTGCTATAATGATACATTATTTACATTCATCAAGGTTGTTGGTGTTCAAAATGATAATTATGCTCTTTAGGCTGCCAATATACCCTCAGATGGATTTTAGGAATGGTTAACTCCAAAATGTTATGAGGTCTTAGGGTAACTGGACCAACTATAGGGACAAGACTACCCTCTTCTGCTTTTGGCTCTGCAAAACCAAGGTAGGTGCACCTAACCTAGTATAAATTATACTTCATACACCAAAGATTGGGTTTGAATAACAGATGAAAGGATAGTAAGAAAGTACTAAATGATAATCACACATTCATTAACTCTCCATTACTATGGGGTAGAACCTAACACAACCAAATATTGAAAACTTAGGAATGGTTCTTAATTTATAAGTTTGAATCATAACAACCTCGATCAGGACATGTCAACAAGGAAATACTTATCTAGGCCAGTGCCTCATCCATTGGGCAAGGTTTCTTAGACATACTACACACACACACCAGAATATATCTGAGATTCAAAGCCATAAACACATTGAAAATCTCCTTTACTACTTATAGAGTATCCTTACATAGACAAAAGATAAATCTATGTCCCATCTAGAGCATCATTTCATCTAATCCTGGATTAGAACTCAAGAATGAAGGCATATACATAAAATGGTTATGCAATGAACTAGAAAGTTCAAAATTTATCTATGTTGACACAAAGGAGAGATAAGAATCATGTGCCTGTATTAAGTATGAAGAATCCTCAAGTGTATACAATCAATCCAAAGGAACCATGCTTGAAAACTATAGCTTAGACCTGAAATTTTCTTTCTATTGTCAAAATATACCAAAATAGGTCATTGCAATTCAGATTGGGTAGAAGACTCACAACTAGAAAAGTTTGAAAACCTAACTCCCAATAATTAAAAAATGATCACAAAAATCCCTTTATACTAGGGTTACAATCCAAGTACAATGATCATTTCCAACTCAAAATTCAAATCCACCTAACCCCACCAAGGAGTTAACACAAACAAGACATGGATCAAGCCATGACATGCTAGCCCAAACAGTCTAATTTCAATAGCCAACTAGCCTTGTACTGGCCCAAGGTACAAAATCAACACCAAACCCTAAGAAATGTAGCCAAAAAGATCTTTGCAACACACTTCAAGGTACTATTTCATTTAATCCCCTATAGTAAGACACTCCTCTACAACTATCATGGCAACCTGGACCACTCCGCAGCGTTTGACAATCCATTCTACACACTCTGGCCACTCAAAAATTAAATTTTGGGTACTTCTGTCATTGCACACCCTCTACAGAATTTCAATTTGAAATTAAACAGTCACTTCAAAATTTAAAACGTGGCCATAGATCTTTTTCCCTTCCCAAAAAATTAGGTGATCATATTTAATTCCCGACAGTCATGGGTCCCTCAAAAAGTCATTAGCCCCGTCACCAGTCAGCAACCAATCAAAATTGAACAACTCAGCAACACTAGCACTGTAGACCTACCTTTAACTCTGCAAGAGCGCAATCAGACCATTGTCACATGATCACATAGACCGAAAATGGGCTATGTGAACATGCGATAAGCCGCACCCCTTTACCTTGCCGCAACTGCCACTACTGAGGGTTAAGACAAAACGTCAGTCGCATGATCACATAGCCTTGAAAAAGGCTATGCGAACATGTGACTAACTGCCAGCATTCACCACCAAATGTCAAACATACTCAGGCACTACAAACATGGGCCCCACCAACAAACCACCAAGTCACCATGCTGACCAATGAGAATCGAGCACATCATCACCACTGAGTAGACAGGTCCCACCGCAAACCCCTTGCCACCTCGGTACACTAGAAACCAACTAGAACTCAGCATGTCACCACTTGGCATCGAGGCCCAACACAACATGGCACCTTTGTCGCATGATTGCATGGCTGAAAGATGGCCCTTGGGATCATGAGACAAGGCAACAAGACTACCACCTCAGCCTCCAAGTCAGACAGCGGGACCACAACACTCCAACACCAAAGGGATAGGTGTCAACCAGTCGCATGATCGCATGTTAGAAATCTTTGACATGTGATCATGCGACAGCCAACCATAGGCTGCCACATAACCACCTCCAAGACCATCACCAAAGAGGCCTTACCCTTAAAAACATGAAGACCTGGGGCCACCATTACGTGATTGCGTGATTAAGGCAAAGTAAACCACTAGCCAAGTCACCAAATGTTAAGGGCCTAATCGCCAAGAAACAATGACCAAGAGATAACCACGAGTCACCAGATCATGGAAAGAAAAACTTAACTGCCAGGCAGCTAAACATCATGAAGAACTGGGACCCACACAGATAGGTGGCAAGAGCTCACATGATCGCATGTCAGAAAAGTCTGACATGCGGCCATGTGACAACCAATCAGGAAGAGCCTGTAGACCTAGACCCACTTCATGCCCATACAAGAAAATCAAATGGCTGTTGCAAAAGCATGAAGGATAAACATCATGCATCTTTACCATGTGAACATATGACAACCACCAATTTTTTCTATGCTTTAACCACACCTAGCAACTGAGAAGAACTGGGACCCATCAATGATCGCACTTGCCCAGTTAAGACTGAGGTCAAAAACACACAAAGTTTTTGACATAGCGAAAGACTGAAAACACATAGAGTTTTTGATGCCAGAAGACAAGCGTACAAAAATAGGAAGCACAAGGTTGAAAACAATGAAGGTTTTCACATAGATCGAAAACATCATGGATTTTCAAAAACCTTGTGGGTTTTTGACACTGTGGTAGATTTTGAAATTATTTCCTGCGGACCTTAGAACTTGAATATCTCCCTGGGTTTGTGATTCAGGAGATACGATCTGAACTCAAGCTAGGTGACAACATGAAGCACACAAGGCTAAGGTGTGATGCCCAAAAGTTGGGACAAAACACAACCAACAAATTTTTTTAAAGTGATAAGTTTCTACACACAAGATGCGGGTTAATGAGTTCAACGACGAGGTTAAAATGAATCAGGTGAATAACCTCGACAATGTTGTCTATAAAGGATGCTAGAGAAAAATTAAAAAAAGTTAAATACGTCCATCTTCATGACGATCAAAATTATCATTCGTCAACTAGAGATCTCAATGGTTGACTAAGAGGACATGAATGACTAATGTTTACGTTATTCCATATGAAGGTCATTCAATTAACTAATGTTTAGATTAAGTCCAATCTGATCATGGAGCTTAATCGGTTGATCTGAAATACAGGATAAACACGATCTGATTCCTCAAACTTATTATTAAATTAGAAAATAAAAACTATAAGTCTTAATCAATAATTATATTAAATTATTATATAATATTAATTAATAATTATAAAATATTAATTAAGTAATATAGATATTAATTAACAAATTATATAATAATTTAATATAATTATTGATTAAGACTTATAGTTTTCATTTTCTAATTTAATAATAAGTTTGAGGAATCAGATCGTGTTTATCCTGTATTTCAGATCAACCGATTAAGCTCCATGATCAGATTGGACTTAATCTAAACATTAGTTAATTGAATGACCTTCATATGGAATAACGTAAACATTAGTCATTCATGTCCTCTTAGTCAACCGTTGAGATCTCTAGTTGACGAACGATAATTTTGATCGTCATGAAGATGGACGTATTTAACTTTTTTTAATTTTTCTCTAGCATCCTTTATAGACAACATTGTCGAGGTTATTCACCTGATTCATTTTAACCTCGTCGTTGAACTCATTAACCCGCATCTTGTGTGTAGAAACTTATCACTTTAAAAAAATTTGTTGGTTGTGTTTTGTCCCAACTTTTGGGCATCACATAAGGGCACACACCATGAAACATTATGGATTTTCTTCGCAAGATAAAACTATAACTGCAGGTCAAGCAGGACAACTTAACAAAGCTTGCAGGGTAAAGGCCATTTCCTGGGATTTTTGCATGAACCAAAAAATGGACTAACAAAGGTGACCAAGTTAAATGAATTTGAAGAAAATATTTTGTTCTAGGCCAACATGCTAAAAGAAGATCATTAAACAACTTATGAAAGATCAGTAAAACATTTTAGGGTTGTGGTTACAATCTTGAGGTGTTTGTAGTGGATTAGGGATATGTTTAGAAAGCGTGTAGTGATCCTTATGGTTAATTTTGGTTCTATGAGTTGGATGTTTGAAAATTAGGTTTTTTTGATGTAGTTCTTGATAAATATGATGAAGAAGGGTTTGACTACATGTGTTGCACAAGAGATGTTTTTGTTGTAGATGCTAGGGGTTTGTTTTGAGTTTGTTTTTCAGATCTATTGAAGGCTGAATCACTTGTCTTCATGTGGTAGTAAGAGTTGCAAAAATATATTTGGTTGTACTTCATAGGACCTGATCAATTATACATAGATGCTACTTATAGTTCATTCTATGCAATAGATTATAGTCTGTTTGGTATTTGTAATTCAATGAGACTTCCTTGGGTGGGTGCCTAAGATGATTGAGAAGTGTTCTCTAGGTAGTCTCCTTGAATGCTTATGCATTCCACTTATTGTAATAAGATATAATTATAACAAGGTCGTAGACATATTGTGGGTATGATCCCCATCATAGTTTTCACCCTATTTGGGTTTTTAGGATAAAAAAATATAAATTGTGTTATGTGGTGTTTGTTGCTTAGTGATTTATGTTTACATATTTTATTCTATGCATATCAATAAAAAAACATAAGTGAATAAGGGTTTACTACTTTAAGGGTTTTAAGGGGTTTTGAGTTTTGTATTTTGTGTGCAACTGATTCACCCTTCCCCCATCTCAGTTACTTGCTACTATTTCCAACGCAAATTTGATGTTTTAAATTTTAAATCTTACAATGTTGATGATATTTTTGTTGTTTAAGAATTTGTATGGTTTCCTTTGATGGAAATTTATTGATGTTGCTAATGTGTTATTATGGTTGTCATTGATGACAACATACTGCTTTGGTGGTTGGTATTGCGATCAATATTTTTTTTTATGTTGATATGGATTTGAGGTTCTATTGGTTTATAGGTTTGTGCTTTGGAAGGATGATGATCCGTAAAATGTATTTTGGTGGTGTATTCTATGATGTTCATATTTGAAAGTGGTCTAGAATTATCTACTATTCCAAATATGGTTTGTGGCAGTATGGTTTCATTGTTTTTCTATTTTGAGTTGTGTTTATGTGGTATGTAGGCATTACTGATAACATGTTATTTCTTGTTGTGACACAAATCAAGAAACATAATTTTGAACACTTGTAGATGTTGAGAATGGGATGAATTTGCATGCAGAAAAACTTATCATATTCCATAATATACATTTATAAATTAACTTTATTCCAACTAACCATGAATGAGATATATTGCAATAAACACAAATAGGCATGAACACAAGACTTACATAGAAAACCCAATATGGGAAAAACCATGGGGAGAATCTACTCACTATATGAATAACTATTTACAATATTCATTTTAGGCTCACTACCATGGGAGAAAACTTCTCCCTAATGTAGGACTTATAGTTTACGGTGCACTACCTTAGGGAAAGATAAAAATATACACAATGCTCTAGAAGGTACAAGGAAAATGATAAAATATAAAAAAGAGGATCTCTTGATCAAAATTTGTAACAATTTTGTCAAATTCACACATTTTTTCTTCTAATATTTCTCATTTGCATTACTTTACCTTTGAATTATATGTATACAAATTTATTATCCATTCCATACAAAATTCATCCTTTCACCCATCATCTTTGCACATAAACATGTGTATGCGCACCCGTACACACACACACACACACACACACACTCACCTAATTATTGGAAACTCAACAAGGTTGGTTGTAATAAAAATAAACAATGTTTGCACAAATTCAGCCACTATGAACACACATATTTTATACTTCCTACCTCAAGACATAAAGCGGACTAATATACATCATAATATGTCATCAATAAATGAATTCACCAAAGTACAAGCAGCACAACCACATGTTTAAGGTCATATCTAAACAAAAAATGTAGAAAGCCTTTAAAATATACTAGAAGGATTTCCCTAAAACACTCTTCAATATACATGAAACCATGTGAAAAATAACACACCATGTTAGGACTTATTTAAATATCTTATTTTTTTTTTATCCAAGTCATATAAAAACCAATAAATTATCAATTAATTCATCATTATTAGCTGATTTATCCATAGACCAATACAAATAACAATATCACACTTAGAACTACATATATTCACTTACCAAGAAAATCAATATAAGATATATCTAAACTGGAACCCTGAACACATGTTAGAAACATGTCCACCAAATTACACAACCTAAAATTCCAATATGGATCATTCTCTAAACATGTAATAACTATTCCTAACAGCTAGCCTTCTTATCAGGAAACAAGACATAACTTCTTCTTGTAAACTTTTATGGACTTGAAAAATGATAGTGTGATATTCTTAAACCATACATTAAAACACTAAAAGTTCAAGCCACCAAAATATTATGTAAAGAGATGGAAACAATTATCCAATAAGGACTTCAAATAGTCTTTCCTATATATTCTAGCTTCTAATACATCTATCTTCTAGATATACCACATACTAACGTGTTATCATAATGTGAGCACTTCAAATCTCTTCCCAACATATCAAGATTTAGATATCAAACTATATGTACAACTCTCATACTTCATTTTCTCATCAATTACAACTCTCATACTTCTCTACGCACTTTTGCATTAGGTTGACATTAATGCACACAACATGTTGACATTTTTAGAATAACTGAGAGGGGGGGTGAATCAGTTAGATCAGATATCCTATAGTTCCAAACACTAAGATGTATCTTACAAAACAATTCCCACAAATTATGAAACTCAGTAACATAAAATATCAATCTGTCTATCCACTTTACTGATTACCAGTAATTATCCAAACTATGATTACCAACTAAATCAACTATGTAGTATGTAAAGTATGATAGAAAAAATAATCATAACAAATAACACATAACACAATGATTTAACATGGAAACCCTACTAAGGGAAAAACCACCTGGGACTGGTAACCCAAAATAATTAACTCTTTTGAAATGAGCTCGGTAAAGATCCAACCCTATTAAAGGTTACAATGTACACTATTAGGTGTGACCTAGTTAGAGGATTTATCACTAATAGTTAACTTTTGACCAGCATTCATTATGGGGTCAACAAGATAACACTTTACATTCAATGAATATCATAGGATAGTACAACAAGACTGTTAAGTCCACTCGGTTAAGAGATTTTTTGAATCAATGTTTAAACTGATACAATACTGATATGATTCAAATATAACTCAATTGAAAATATTTAGATCTATGATAAGCTCATAAAATCCTCTAATCATTAATCAATTCACTTCCTCAATATTTCTGAACTTACTTTCACTCAATAAATAGTTCTCTGATGCTCGGTAATGTCTATAGCTTGATTATTTCAATAATCGGTTTGATCAGGATTGCATGAATACAATCTTCATGTGAAATCTCTGCAATCTCCTTCTGTTTGACATCTTTCAATAATTAAACTCATATCTCTTATATAGGCAAGTAAATCATTTTCATATTAGCCATTAGATTTTGCCTCTTAATCTCCTTCATCCATTTTTTCGCTTTAACCTTCATTGACAAATGTGTCATTAACATGTTTCAATCTCATCCGTTAGATCATCTTGGAATTTTGTCAGTCATGGATCTTATAACTAACTTCATCCTTAACCTTGAAATCATAACATTTTATAGCTCATCAAATTCAGTCGACTGTTCTTAGCATTTAATGTTTTCATCCATACTTGGTTAATATAGAAATGCATCGGTGATAACTAGCTAGGTTATTAGTATCACTCAGTATACACTGCACTAACTTGGTGTACACATAAATCTTCAATTACTGACCGCATTGACTTGTTCAATTCAAATCTCTTCTTCATAATAGATTAATATAACATGCTCAAGTCAACAATATAAAGCCATAGACTCATCAATAAGTTACCCAATGTTTACCTTATCCTTATCTATCATATCCATCTTTTCCTCATGTAGATATCTCAGTTCTTCATCTTTTCTTCCTTCAATAGATGTTCAAATATTTGTAGCTATCATGATAAGTACTATCAAAACTAGTTGACATCAATGAGAACATATTGACTGATTTAATCATCTTACATATCACTTCAGTAGCTCAGTGATCTCTAATCACTATTTCTTTAGTTCATCTAGATATTCAATCAATTGTAGTTCATCAATCTCTCCCTTTGGCATTGATGGCAACACAAGAAATATGAAAAATATGCCATACACATACCAAACATGTATTCTATAAATATGCAAGTTAATGTTGTAGCTTGATAAGCTCTCCCTAGCTTGATATTTAATATGTTTAATTACTACAAAACAAAACAACATTACATGTAGACTCTCCTTGCATATTTGATCTTTTCAGTTCTTAGATTCTCTTTGTTCTCAGCAATAGATATTTTAATATAAATTCTCTCTCCCTATTTGTGTTCTCACTAACTAATTTTCCATATTCATTATATCTCCCTTTGACAATAATGCCAAAGAAAATATACAAATAGCTCTTCAGTAGCCAAGTAATTCTCTATTGTTCAGTTCATATCAAGTACCTTTAGTGTACTGATAAACAAATTTCTATTCTAGTTTCTACAATCTTTCACAACCTTAGAAAAACTAAAGTGTGATCTATGTGCATCAACATGAATGATCTTCTGCTAAGTATAGGTTGATGTAACCTCCTAATCACCTCAGTGACCGATAGATAGGGGACAAACCCCAAGTCTAGTCCTCAAATATTCAAATGTGTCCTTAGGTAAGGGTTTGGTAAAGATATCAACAAGTTGATCCGTAGATGCTACAAAATCTAGTTTCACCTACTTCTCTTGAACTTATTCCCTTAAGTAGTGATACTTAATAGATATATGCTTTGTTTTTCAATGCATTATAGGATTCTTGGAAATATTTATAGCACTAGTGTTGTCACAATATATAATCATTGGGTCAGTGATTACCTCATTCATTCCTTCCAACACTTTATTAATTCAAGAAATATTTGAACAATTTGTAGTAGTAGCAACATACTCTGCTTCAGAAGTAAACTGAGAAATGCATGCTTGTTTCTTGTTTAACCAAGTCACAAGCCTTTCCCCTTAAAAGAATGCTCCACCGGTTGTGCTCTTCGAGTCATCTATGTTTCCAGCCCAATCTGCATTGGTGTAAAATAGGAGTTCAAATTTGCCTTCCAATGTGTACCATAAACCATAGTCTTCTATCTTCTTCAAGTATATCAAAATTCCTTTAACTACAACCATATGTGAATCTTTAGGATTGGTAGAAAATCTTGCCACAATCCCAACTACATGTGCAATATCAGGCCTACTATGTACAACATACACTAGTTTACCAATCACAGATCGGTACAGAGTCTGATTTACTTCTATAGATTCATCATCCTTTGTCAATTTACATCTAGTTACCATTCGTGTTCCTACTAGTTTTGCATCTTCCATGCCAAAAGTTTTTAACACTTCTTTAATGTATTTTGATTGAGTGATGAAAATCCCATCATTCTTTTGTATAATCTACAAACCTAGAAAGAATTTAATCTCTCCAAACATAGACATCTCAAATTTCTTTCTCATTTCATTAGCAAAATATTTGCAAATCAGATCTTGTCCACCAAAGATTATATCATCAACAAATATTTCAAAAATCAAAATATTATCATCTGATTCTCCTTTCATGTACAAATTACTATTTTCAGTAGTTCTTACAAAGCCAATATTGATAAGATAAGAATGTAGTCTTTCATACCATTCCCTCAGTGCTTGCTTCAATCCATATAATGCTTTGTGCAGTCTACATACCATGTTCTTCTAATTTGGATTAACAAAACCTTCTGATTGTTCTATGTAGACCTCCTCCTCAAGAATTCCATTTAGAAAGCTGATTTCACATCCATTTGATATAATTTGAATCCCTTATGTGTAGCATATGCAAGTAGTATATAGAATCCTTCAAGTATAGCAATAGGTGCAAAGGTTTCTCCATAATCAATACCTTCTTCTTGTGCATATCCCTTGCAAACAAGTCTTGCCTTATTCCTAGTGACCTCACCATTTTCATTTAACTTATTCTTGAAAATCCATTTAGTACCAATAACATTTTTATCTTTCGGTCTAGGTACTAATGTCCATGTCTTAGTCTTTTCAATCTATTCAATTTCTTCATTCATAGCATTGATCCATTCCTCATTTTCAAGTGCATCCCTAACATTCTAAGGTTCAAACTCACAAACTAAGCATGTGTTTTGTCTTAACTTACTTCGGGTCATCATGCCAGCTTGCTTATCTCCAATGATTTGATTCTATGGATGGTGTCTTGTAAAAAATCTTGCTAGCACTTGTTCTCTTCTTTGTTCATCATTTGGTTCAGGTTCATTTTCCTGCTCGGTAGCTTCTTCCTGATTCTCGGTGTGCATTTGTTGATTCTTGATAGCATTTTCCTGATGCTCAATAGACTAAGCCTATGGCCTTGGTAGATAATCTGGATCTTCAACATAAGTAAACCTACCATAGTCTTCTGGTTTCTTCATTCTTTCTTCATCATTCTTTTTAGCAAACTCATTAACTCTTACATTAGCACTTTCTATCATTTAATTAGTAGCCTTGTTCAAACATTTATAAGCTTTTCTCTTAGTAGAATATCCCAAAAATATTCCTTCATCACCTTTATAGTCAAATTTTCCATTCCTATCATCTTTCAGAATATAACACTTACTACCAAAGATTCTAAAATAACTTACACTCAGTGTGTATCCAAACCATAACTTGTAAGCTATCTTTTTTGTGTCTTTCTTCAGTTAAACTCGGTTCAAGGTGTATACTGAAGTGCTAACTACCTCTCTCTAGTACATATGTGCAACATTTTTCTCAATCATCAATGTTCTAACACAATCAATAATAGATTGGTTCCTCCTTTCAACAATTCCATTCTTCTGCAATGTCCTAGGTGCAGAAACCCACCTTTTGATTCCATGCTCATTATAGAAATTAGTGAATTCATCAGAAACAAACTCACCTCCTCTATCAGATCTTAAGCATTTCAATTCTTTTCCAATTTATTTTTTAACTTTATCCTTATACCATTTAAATAGTTTGAATGCCTCTGATTTTTCTTTTAAGAACATTACTGTCATCAGCCTAGAATAGTCATCAAAAAATAGAATAAAATATCTATCACCATAGTAGCTTTGAGTTCTCATAGGACCACATAAGTCAGTGTGTACCAACTCCAAAATGCCTTTAGATGAATAGTCCTTACTTTTAAAACTAGATTTGGTCATCTTTCCTTTCTGACATTGATGGCACATAACATGATCAGGTTTGGTTAGACTCGGCAATCCTCTAACTTTTCTCTTTCTACTGATCTTAATCATGTTATCAAAGTTTACATGACATAGCCTCTTATGCCATAACCATGCATCTTCATTCTTCAACAATAAACAAGAAGTTTTAGCATTGTTAAGATAGAATAAATTACCTTTTGATTATCCTCTAGTTCTGAAAAGATTTCCATTTTCATCATAGATTTTCACCTTCTTTCTTTCAAATGCAACTTGGTGACCTGAGTTATTCAGCTTTGCTACACTCAAAAATTTGTAGTGAAGTCCTTTTACCCAGTATGCATTATCACATCTAATTTTATCATTCAATAGAATAGACCCTTTTCCTTTTACCATACAAGGTGTATCATTTCCTATTTTCACTGATCCTCCATTATAATACCCAAGATGATCAAACTTATCTTCATCACCAGTCATGTGATGTGTATAACCACTATCAATGATACAAGTATCATTCTTAATAACTTTAGAAATAAGGGATGTTTCTACATACCTTTCCTCCTTTTCTGAATCATCTTTTGTTGCAACAAATAGTACTTCAATTTCATCATTAGTGTCGATGTCGGTGTCATCTTATCCAACAAGGTAACATGCCATTTTTCCTTTATCTTTATAATCTCAATTGTCTCTGTTATAGTGTCAGTTTCCTCTATTATTCCTTCTACCAAAATTTCCATCACCAGATCAGTCATTATCTTCCTCTTTCCTGTTATGACATCTAGCAGTAATATGGAAAACCTCTTTATAGTTAAAACAAGCTAAAGGTAACTTTCCCTTATACCTTCCTTTACCTTTTTGTAGTCCTCAGGACATAAGTGTTTCAATCTTACTATCACTTTCATTCTTCATATTATGCTTACTACTAGATTTACCAATCTTAAGAGATGAAATAAAAGTAGACTCAATAGTTAGTACAACACTATTGTCAAAATTATTCAGCTCAAAAGTTGTTAACTTTCCAATCAGACTATCAAGATTAAGAGTGTTATTAGGTGCAAACCTCATTTCATGAATAATAGATATTTTGATTGCATAGATGGGAAACAAGGTTCTTAGTATCATAGTGTCTTTAGATATAATACCTCCTGCTCTTCAGATAGCATTGCCTACCTCTTTAATTCAGTTTGAATATTGTGTGATGTTCTCTCCTTCCTTCATCTTCATGTCATCAAATCTGCCTCTCAAGCTTTTAGCTCTGGCTCTTATCACATTCACATCACCACCATGAACTAGAGAAAGTTTATCCCACATATGCTTCACTATAGTGCAATCCTTGACATCCTCAAATTCAACATCAGATAGAGAAACAACAATTTCTATCATAGTAATATTGTGTTCATGTTAGTCTCTCAACTAATCAATAGTCAAAGGTCCAACATTCAATTGTATGTAGCCATTTTCAAGTAAAGTTATAATAGATTCTCCAATTCCAGATATGTGAAGCCTCATCCAGCTTTTCCATGTGGTAAAGTTATCTTTGTTCAGCTTTGACACTTCCCTCTTATACATCTTTTGATCTTTTTGCTCAAGTCCTTAAAACTTTCTTCCAAAAAACCAATAAGATCTGATACCAATTGTTAGAATAACTAGGGGGGGGGGGGTGAATCAGTTTGATCAATTATCCTATAGTCCCAAACACTAAGATGTAACTTACAACACAATTCCAACAAATTATGTAGCTCGGTAACATAAAATATCAATATGTTTGTCCACTTTACCGATTACCAGTAATTATCCAAACTGTGATTACTGACTAAATAAACTATACGGTATGTAAAGTATGATAGCAAAAACATCATAAAAAATAACACATAAAACAATGATTTAACATGGAAACCCTGCTTAGGGAAAAACCACATGGGACCGGTAACCCAAAATAATTCACTCTTCTGAAGTGAGCTCGATAAAGAGCCAACCCTATTAAAGGTTACAATGCATACTATTAGGTGTGACCTGGTTAGAGGATTTATCACTAATAGTTAAATTTTGACCAGCATTCACTATGGGGTCAACAAGATAACACTTTACATTCAATGAATGTCATTGGGTAGTACAATAAGATTGTTAAGTCCACTCGGTTAAGAGATTTTCTAAATCAATGGTTAAACTAATATAGTACTGATTTGATTCAAATACAACTCAATTGCAAATATTTAGACCTATGCTAAGATCATAAAATCCTTTGATCATTAATCAATTCACTTCCTCAATATTTTTGAACTTACTTTCACTTGGTAAATAGTTCTCTGACGCTCACTAATGTCTGTAGCTTGGTTCTTTCAATAACCAATTTGATCAGGAATGCATGAATACAATCTTCATGCAAAATATTTGTAGTCTCCTTCTATCTGACATCTTTCAATAATGAAACTCATATCTCTTATATAGACAAGTAAATCATTTTCATATTAGCCATTAGATTTTCCTCTTAATCTCCTTTGTCCATTTTTCCTCTTAAACCTTCCTCAACAGATGTGTCATTAACACGTTTCAATCTCATCCTTTAGATCATCCCTAAATTTTGTCAACTGTGGATCTCATAACTAACTTCATCCTTAACCTCGAAATCATAACAATTTCCAGCTCATCAAATTCATTCGGTTGTTCTTAGCATTTAATGTTTTCATCCATACTCGATTAATATAGAAATGCGTTGATGATAACTAGCTCGATTATTACTATCACTCGGTATACACTAAACTTGCTTGGTGTATACAATTTTTTTTAATTACTGACCACATTGACTTGTTCAATTCAAATCTCTTCTTCATAATAGATTAATGTAACATGCTCAAGTCCACAATATAAAGCCATAGACTCATCAATAAGTTACCCAATGTTTACCTTATCCTTATCTATCATATCCATCTTTTCTTCCTTCAATAGATGTTTAGATGTTTGTAACTATCATGATAAGTACTATCAAAACTAGTTGACATCATTGACAACATATTGACTGATTTAATCATCTTACATATCACTTCAGTAGCTCAGTGATCTCTAATCATTGTTTCTTTAGTTCATCTAGATATTCAATCAGTTGTAGTTCATCAGACATTAATGACAACACTAGAATCATAATGCTAACAATCTCCCTCTTTTCATTGATGGAAACACCAAGGACAACACATACCATTATCTACACTTCTCTCCATTAACTATACTTTTATCCCCCTTTAACATTAAGGAAAAAGGGCACAAAAATTAAAATATCATCTGATTATATCACCCCCCCTTTCAAGGAAATCTCTTCTTTGTTCTAATTTGTTTATTATATTTTGTATCACTTTATCTTATAGACACAAGAATTATAGTAACACCTCTCCCTCCTACTAGGGAAGTCTCAATTTTGCAACACTTTTTCTGCAATCAGGAAACCACAACCTTCACTACTCCCCTTAAGAGAAACAATTGCATCATTCCAAGAGACACAAGATAGACAATAGGCATCCCTCTAAAAAGATGCACCTCTCTTATACATCTAGTTTGAAAAAGGAGGGACAATAGCCCCTAACCTCTATCAGAGATACTCAAAAGTATCTTTTGGCAATGTCTTAGTAAAAATATATGCAATTTATTCCTTGGTGGATACATATTTTTACTTAAATTCATTTTAACAACCTTATCTCTCAAAAGGTGATACCAAATAGAAATATGCTTATTATTTGAGTGCATCGCTATATTCTTTGAAATTTTAATAACACTTGTATTGTCACACATTATTTAAATAACTCCATCATAGACTATCTTCATATCCTTAAGAGTTTTCTTCATTTAAATTATTTGAGTACAATAGGATGTTACTATAATATATTCTACCTCTATAGTAGATAATGAAACTAAATCATACTTTTTAACTTGTCCATGAGACTAGTCTATCTGCTTAGAAAAGCAAATGACCACTTTTACTTTTTATGTCATCTACACATTCAACCCAATCACCACCAGTAAAAAATTATAAAGACAAAATTATCCCTCTTGTACCATAATCCAAATTCTAGAGTCCCTTTAGGTATTTTAATATCCTCTTTGTAGTCCAATATAATAATCCTCCTATCATTGATCTATAAAGATTTTGATCAACTCCCAAAGATTCATCATCTTTTCTCAAGTGAAAACTAGTATCCATGGGGATTGCATCTAGTTTAGAATCCTGCATCCTGAAATCCTTCAACATTTCTCTAACATACTTTACCTAAGAGATAAAGATATCATTTTCTTTCTAAAAAAATCATTTTCTTTCTGAATCACTTGAAGATCAAGAAAGAATGACAACTCACCAATCATAGACATTTCAAATTATTTTTGCATATCTTCATCAAATTTCTTCTAAATTTTGTCATCACCTAAAAATATAATATCATCAAAATATACAATTACAATTAGCAACTTATTTTTTCAAACATTGAAGTAAAGGTTTTTCTTTGTACGACCTTTCCTAAAATCTTGTTGCAACAGATACTTTTCCAATTGAGCATACCAAGATCTAGGATCTTGTTCAAGAACATAAAGATATTTCTTGAATCTGCAAACCATATCTAAATAATTTGATAGTTTAAACTATCTAGATACTCAATGCATATTTTCTCTACCAAGTCTCCATTTAGAAATGCAAACTTAACATCTATCTAATATACTTTGAAATCCTTATAGGTAGAAAAAATAAGAAACCACATAATAGCTTTCATTCTAGCTGCCAAAGAAAAAGTCTCCTCAAAATCTATTCCTTCAATTTGATTGTAGCCTTTACATACCGGTATTTCCTTATTTCTTATGAATTGTCCATCTTTATCAGCTTTTTCTTGAACACGCACTTATTTCCAATCACATTATTATCCATTGATCTAGGAACCAACTCCCATGTTTGATTTTTCTCTATCTGATCTAGTTATTAATTTATATCTTTTATCCAAATTTATCCTTTCTTTCTTCTGCATAATTATAAGGTTCCACCTAAGGGTGAAAACAATAACATATTTTTTTCACTTTCCTTGGCACATCTTCTCCTTGTCTAAAAGAATTTATCTCTATCTCCAATGATTAATCTTTAGAGTGTGTCTTTGTACATATTTATTAGGTGTCTTAAGTTCATTTTTAGATTCCTTTTCTTCTTCCTCTAATCCTTCTTTTTCTTTCTAAGATCTCTTTTCTTTTGTAGGGGTAAAAATGACCTCTTCTAACTCTATTTCAAGTTTAGGAATATACTGAATCTATTCCTCATTTACTTAGACATTTTCACTTTACACAACCTTTTTTAACCTCTTATTGTAACATAGGTATGCCTTTATTGTTGTATAATACACCAAAAATATTCCCTCATCACATCTTTCATCAAACTTTCCAAGATTATCTTTATCTTTTTTGTTATAGAATTTTCTTCCAAAGATCCTAAAATATTTGATAGTAGGTGCATTTCCAAATCACAACTCATAAGGTGTCTTTTTATGATTTAATCTTATTTGTACCCTATTAAGAAGGTAGACAACAATATGAACAACATATCTCTAGTATACATCAGATTGGTTAGCATCTTGTAACATGGTTCTAGTCATTTCTACCACTATTCTATTCTTCCTTTTAACTAATATGTTCAATTATAGATTCCTAGGAGTGAATAATTATCTTTTAATGCCATGATCATCCCAAAATATATCAAATTTATGGAATGTAAATTCTCATCCTCTATCAAATCTCAAACATTTGATTCTTACATTCATCTAATTATAAACCAAATTCTTGAAAATATTATACCTATGTAATGCTTTTGATTTTTCTCTTAGAAATATGACCCAAGTCATTCTAGAATAATCATTAATAAGTAACATAAAGTACCTTTCACCATTTAATGATATTATCCTTATGGGAAAGCATAGGTCTGTATGTACCACCTCCAATGTTCTTGTGGTTGAGTACTCATTTTTTTTCTTGTTTCTAGTCTTCTTTTTCAATTGACATTCTTTGCACATAGTATTAGTAGGCTTGATGATTTTGGCTTGATCATGAAATGATCTTCTATTGGATAATGAAGAGGTGGGGGGGCGGGGGGGTGATCAGTTATAGAATTAGTTATCTTAGGTCCTATTAGCTATTTTTCTTGCTGAATCCTATTACAAGCCTTAAATGCTTCAATTGAACTCTATGATTCCTAAACTCTTGATTCCAAGCAAGAAAAGACTAATTGACAAGGAGAAACTCCTTCTACACTTTGGGCTCCACAAACCCAAGTGGGTGTACCTAAAACATATGACTGATTACACAGTATATATAAAAGTGGACATTGCTCTGCTATTCACCTTTATTTAACCAACTTATGAAACACTCTACAGATGACCAAAATCAACTGAAAATAGTGTTTAACCAAATAAACCATGATTGCAAGAATAGAAAGAAACAGTGAGACAAGGATCTTCATCCTTCTTCCCTTTTAAGGAGGGGGGACCTAGTGATTCACTCTTCAAGGAATCAACAAATGAATTGTACTTCTTGAATACAATCAAACATGAATGTTCATAACAATAGGAAAGTAAAATGATTTCAATTAATGCTTGACGAAAAAAACTACTATTCAAGCCAAGACCAGTGCCTTATCTATTGGGAAACAGAGTCAAACAAATATGCAATCCCAGAAAACCCTAACTCCAACTCAAAAACCTGAATGAAATGTCTTCCAGACCATTCTTCTCATTTCAACACCTGGAAATCAAATTAATATATAAAATTTAAATTCTTAGAACTTGTATTCAAGATTGAATCTCTCCTTCAAAGAAACATAAAAACAAGATCACAGCTACCTTATAGCCAGTGCATCAAAATACCTTACAAACTGATACACAAGAACTAAGACCATATACACAAAGACATCAACAAGAACTGAATAGGGATTCCATTATTTTCATTAAAATTCACCTGAAACTGTACATTGCAAGACCATGAACCAAAAATATAATACTCAGAAGCTTGAAGCTGTCCTAGTAGCATAAATTTTCAACATCCTTTTCAAATGAGAAGAAAAAATGAGATATAGAAAATGAGAGTCAGTTGAAAACTCATTGACAACTGTCCATCTTTGGCATTAAAATATCTCTAGGTTTTCCCACACTTTTCCCTACAACTGATCCACTATGTGTAATCATTTCTCAAACCAACTGATTCTAATTCTGATTCTTAGATTTCAAACCCAAACTACTCCTTCCTACTTCACTGAAACTTAAAGTAATCATCACCATGAGAATCCCCATCTTTTCCTATTTCTGGAAACATATAACACTTGTATATTTGGACAAAAAATGAATTCCCAGGACATTTATCCGTGAACAGGCTAGGCCATTTAAATTTTTGAATATTTCTCTATAGTCCAGACTATGTCATTTTTTAAAATTCTTTTTAAATTTGCAATTTTATATCATTTTATATTATTCTACAATTTTACCCATAGAAGCCACCAGATTTGGACACTTGTCACCTTCTCATTTGTTGCTTGGACTTGACCTTAGGTTAACCCCTCATTTGGAGAACTAGTGAATGCATGTATCTCTGAATCTATGAATTAATTACTTAACCGTAGTTAAGCTCGTAGATCTGGTGAAATAGGGATTCTCTGAATCTCCAAGTCATTTCTTGACCTCAGGTTAGATTTGGAGAACTGGCGACCAAGCCTATCTCCAAATCTCAAAATGAATTTGCCTTGACTACAAAGACTTGGAGAACTGGTGACTAGGCTATCTTGTGATCTTGGAATGCTAAGGCCTTAACTGCTAGCATTCAGCAACCTAGCGACTAGCAGCTATCTCCAATTCTCTAAATGTTAGCCTCTGACCGCGAACCATCTGACAACCTGGCGAATAGTTATCTCTGAATCTCTAGATGTTAGCGGCTTAACCGCTAGCATCTAGTGACTTGGCGACTAGCGGTTAACTAACCAACACCTCCATTTCTTGGAATCTTTTGCTAACTACTGGGTTCATCTAGCGAATTAGCGAGCTCATGCCACGTGTCATCTATGTCCTCGTCACCACCGCGTGTCCATTCTTGCAAAATTACCTTTATCAGTGGGCCCAGGCATGGAAATCGAGGCACCATTGTGAAGGGTTGCATGACCATAGCCTCCATCTCTTCTTTCTATTTTACTATGCGAGTGGACTTGTATTTATGCACCTCAAATACCCCATTCTGGATGAATGTGGGATAATTCATTTGAGAGTTTTAAAGAATTCTTCACATTTTTGTTAAAAATTTGTGGGGCCCACTATGCACAGAGACCTCTAGCAAGGGGGCTTGCCAAGTAGACTCTTGGTTTTATTTTTACAATGCATTGGAGTGCTGGAGTATTGAAATACTTGAAAGTCCCCAATCCCAGTGAATGTGGGATAATTGTCATGAAGGTTTTATGGGTAGTTTTGAAAGTGCTGCATTCAGTTGCTTGTATCTTGTGAACCAGGATGAATTTGGAAAATCTCTCTAGTGAGAATTTAGAGAACTAGATTTGCGACAACATATCTGAAAATTAGCTCGATCCAACAGTTGAATTGAAAGTTACCCCCCCCCGCAATATGACTATTTTTATTTTTTCTGCAAATCCGTGTTTGTAAAATCCATTGTGGGCTATTTCTCATATCATTGTGTAGGATTCTCTTTGAATTTGTTTAAGTTTATTGAACTCCTTCATTGCTTTCTCAATACACATCACATTAGTTTATTTAAAACCAAATATGTCCCATCCAAATGCAAAGCCTTTGTAGCTTCTTCAGCTTGTAACTATAAATTTCATTTGCAATGTGCTTGGGATGTCTTAAAAATCCTCCATATGCTTTGCACTGGCTTCACTCTTTTCCCCCTCTTGTGTTTTAAGTCTGTAAGTCAATATCCTCTTCAAATAAATTTGATGGTGGCCAATCTTTTAGCTTCAACATCTTAGGCCATCCATTGGTTTTTTTATAACAAATTCAAAATACTTTAAAACCATGAGGTGTATTTAGTACCACATTTTAGAAGATAAGTCCAAGACTCTAAAAACATAGCAACCTTAGCATTTCAAAAAATATTGCAACTCGATATGAGTGAAATAATGTGCCCAACATAGCTGACCAAAAAACATCAGCTAGCCTCTGAGAGCGGCTTTAAAAACTGAGAAAGAGTCATCTCAGGATCATGCCATTGGGAAGATAGGTTCACCTCTAACACGTTAACACTCTCGCCAAAGGAGATCACCCAAAAAAATTTGAGCCAAAAGATATACATAATCAAACATAGCCACTTTGAAACATTGTCTGTCCGCACTACCAGAATCACTAAAGTTGCCTCCGGAACTAGCTTTGAAAACTGACCCATTGAAACTTTCAGGAACCGAAATCACAAGCACTGATTCTCCCTCAAAAAAGGAACACAAAACCATAACTAGCTTCCTTAGAAAGTCACATGGCGAAATGCATTCAATCAGGAAAGTTAGCTTACTAATAAAACTCGAGATAATAAACAGTGAAATATGCAGAAATTAGTTTTGGAATTGGCTTTGGAAAGTAATCAAACAGATTGGTAGAGACTTGAAAATCACTAGACATTTAGTCTTCTAGGTCTACAGTATGAAACAATTCTCAATTATGTTAGACCTAGCACAGGGCACAAATCAAAAAACCTCAAAGTAGGCCACTTATAAAATTGGAAAGTGCGCACATAGAGAATTTTAACAAATTGCAAATGGAATGAGCTTAGCAAATAGGTCAAATGGGCACATGGGGGGCTAAAAATTGGTGAGATGACTCACTTCCATACCTACAATAGGATGTCATAACTGGCATGTCATGAACAATCACCAGATAAAAGATATTCAAATACAAACAGGGCCTAATACAAACAGGGCCTGTTACAACAAGTTGACACTTAGGCACAAATGCAGATTTTGGACAAGTGCTCAAAAAAAGACATCACAAAACAACTTGAAACTTGAAATTAGTGACCTGAGATGTCTTCAAATGATAAAGCAAGGGTAATAAGAACTTGACATGATTGGAGAACATCAGAATTGCATTTGGGAAAATAGGCACAAAAGCACTTATAGGGCTACAAACTGCAAAATATTAACAAGGTGCTCAAAAACCCATGTTGTATTTTTGAGTACCAACAGTGGCTCTGACTATGGATGCGTGCCCCAAGAGGGCATGTAGAGAACTCCAAGATCTCATGGTATAAGTAAACAACCAAAAGAGAAATTAGCTTGACAATTCCTTTTCACTGTCTCAAAACTTCAAACAAAGAACCCCAAAACCAACTACTGAACACTTGAAGCAAAGCAACTTTACAAAATTTACAAACATTTACAAAGGACTTCAAAACTCTGTCAGCAAGAGCCAAATTTTACCTCTATCAAATATGAAACTCTCACTTGTATGAATCCAAGGTAACCTAAAAACACTTCTCCTGCCAACAAGATCCATCACATTGACATGCAACTTCAGCATACCATAAAGAAAATAATCAGTATCTTCATCATCATTTAGTATTTGAAAATCACTAGAATTCTGAAAATACTAAAAATACTGATCATTGTGTAACATAGAAGTGTCACACTCTTCAAAACTCACAACCAACTGAGGAAGAGAACATCCTGATTTAAGCATAAAGCTGGACACATGCCGGCTTTCTTTAATGATGACTTGAACATCAAAATAAAAGTTCTGAAACTCAACCTCTTGCATATCATGTGAGTGTTCAAACAAATCATCTTTAACCACAACTTGTGGCTCTAATTCTAACTGATTCTGAAAAAACATTAAGATGCTGAGTCGGGAAAACAAAAGATTCAAAATCTACCTGATAATTTATGCATTCTTCTTGATTCTTTTCAGCCTCTTTTGAAAATACAACATCATTATTCATTTCATTAAACTCTTGAAGGAACATGCATACCTTTGGCTGAAAAATGGAATCATTTATAGGACTTGAAACTTCATCCATTTCTTCATCAAACATTTTGAAACATGGCATGAATAAATCAACCGATAGCCCATTACATACATCCTCATCTTGACACATGTTTTTCGAGCACAAATCACTGTCATAGGGAGCACTATCAGCATTGCTAATTTTTGTTTGACAAGACATTGTCTCAATTTTATTAACAATATCACAAACATCAATGTCAACATCAAACAAGCTGATTTCCATTTCCGGTGAAGAGTCAAAATGAGTGTCAAAATCATAAGAAATGCTTTCTAGAAAACTTTCATAAACTGGTTTATACAAATCTAAAGGCAAGTCAACATCAACACTTTCAGTCAAGTCCTCATTTAAACCACTTTCAGTTTCATATTTAGAATTCACCAAATCAATGGAAGAATTTGGAAATGTTGAGACTAACTCATCATCACAAATTGAATGCATCTCAAACTTGACACCATCACTTTCAGAAACATCAAATGCCTCTAAATCTGAAAAATGAAAACCATTTAAATAAAAAACCTCATGCTGCAAATTAGAAAGAGAAGGCATCATTTTAGGCTCACAAGAATCAATACATTTACCGAATAAGTGATTACAAAGATCACTTGCAAGACTTCTCAAGTAATCATCATTTTCAGCAATCACAACATCATCATATTGCTGCTCTTGAACTGTCATTGTTGAGAATTCATTTTCCCCCAAATCAATTGACTTATCATTATTCTGAACTTGGGGTTGACTATAGAGATCACACACAATATTAGGCTCAGAAGTTTGAAACAATTTTGGAGGCCCAATCTGATTTCTATTAATTGACATAACACTGGCTGGACCATAAGATTCACCTTGACTTTCATTACTCACTAGAATTGCTGAATTAGTATCAACACTTGGGAAATCCATCTCATGTAATCTTGTATTTTCAGCACCATGATGCTTTGGCAATCCAAACCTTTTCATCCTTTCTATATCCAATGCTAGCTGAAAAGCATGATGAAGACTTTATGGTTCCTTGTCTCTAAACAAGTAACCCATCTTACTATCAAATGCAGCCAAGTAAATGACTAAGGACAATGCATCATGTGGCCTACATTTCTCAGGAATTCTTCTTAATGCTTTCCCAAATCTGAGATTGAAATCATTAACTAACTCATTTTATTATATGGAAATGCCAATAAGATCAACTAATAGACTATATTCACAAATAAATTCTCCATATGTCTCAATGAATGCTGATTCAAAATCCTTCCAACAATGGATAGAATGGTAGGACTAAAATGAAAACCACTCCCTAGCACTTCCTACCAATGACTGCACAAACAATAGTATAATGACATCTTCATGGATGACATAAAAATCCTCAATCATGTCCATGAATTCATTTAAATGTTTCTCAGTTGATTCTTCTTTTCCCCCATTGAATTTGGGCAAGAATTTTTTGATTTTCGGGTGTATTACATTTGGGTAACCATGAATACCCTCAAAGTATAGAGGTGAATAAGACTTCTAACCTCTTTTATCTCCTGGCTGGGATACTCTTTGAGACATGACAACATTTGGAGATACACAAGGCTAGGAAAATTTAGAGTACATCTTTGCTTTCTTTTACTAGTAACCACAACCTTGCATAAAACTCAAGCATACATATTATGCAGATTTTATCCATAGTGAAACTAACATATCCCTTTGAAAAATTATTTGCATACACCAAAACATAATAGCTGAATATACTCAAATTATTGTATGCAAAACACATTAACTCTTCCCTTTCACTTAGTGCCTAAAATCACTGAATAGGGAAACAATTTTTCACATGATTTTCATGAAACAACTTGGTATGAAAATCAGATACCTGGAGATGTTGTGATTGATGCACACACACTGATCTGAAGCTTCTCCAAATCACTATTAAAACACCAGTAGAGCCACCACCTCTTTACAGAGGACCAAACTGAATCAGGTGAGAACCTTCTCAACCTTGAACCTTCTTCAAAATCAGCAAACACAACACAACCATAACAAAATACTTACTATTTATCAGGATCACAAATACATCAATACTTTCATTAACTTCACTAATCAAATAGAGATGTAGAGTCACCACTCACATTCAATGAGAAGATATAACAATTTGAAAAGAATTGACTCTATATCCAAACTGGACCAGACCCTGGGATGATTCAGCAAAGCAAGGAATTGGACATCTTAAACTTGTTGTCATTTATCTTATCCCCAGTAGAGTCACCAATCTGTTAGCTATTTTTCTTGCTGAATCCTATTACAAGCCTTAAATGCTTCAATTGAACTCTGTGATTCCTAAACTCCTAATTCCAAGCAAGAAAAGACTAATTGATGAGGAGAAACTCCTTCTACACTTCGGGCTCAACACACCAAGGTGGGTGTACCTAAAACATATGACTGATTACACAGTATATATAAAAGTGGACATTGCTCTGCTATTCACCTTTATTTAACCAACTTATGAAACACTCTACAGATGACCAAAATCAACTGAAAATAGAGTTTAACCAAATAAACCATGATTGCAAGAAGAGAAAGAAATAGTGAGAAAATGATCTTCATCCTTCTTCCCTTTTAAGGAGGGGAGACCTAGTGATTCACTCTTTAAGGAATCAACAAATGAATTGTACTTCTTGAATACAATTAGACGTGAATGTTCATAAAAATAGGAAAGTAAAATGATTTCAATTAATGCTTGATGAAGAAAACTGCTATTCAAGCCAAGACCAGTGCCTTATCTATTGGGCAACAGAGTCAAACAAATATGCAATCCCAAAAAACCCTAACTCCAACTCAAAAACCCAAATGAAATGCCTTGCAGACCATTCTTCTCATTTCAACACCTGGACATCCAATTAATATATAAACCTTAAATTCTTAGAACTTGTATTCAAGATTGAATCTCTCCTTCAAAGAAACTTAAAAACAAGATCACAACTACCTTATAGCCAGTGCATCAAAATGCCTTACAAACTGATACATAAGAACTAAGACTAGATACACAAAGACATCAACAAGAATTTAATAGGGATTCCATTTTTTTCATTAAAATTCACCTGAAACTATACATTGCAAGACCATGAACCAAAAATATAATAATCAGAAGCCTGAAGCTATCCTAGTAGCATAAATTTTCAACGTCCTTTTCAAATGAGAAGAAAAAATGAGATATAGCAAATTAGAGTTAGTTGAAAACTAATTGACAGCTGTCCATCTTTGGCATGAAAATATCTCCAGGTTTTCCCACACTTTTCCCTGCAACTGATTCCCTCTAACTGATCCACTATGTGCAATCATTTCTCAAACCAACTGATTTTGATTCTGATCCTTGGATTTCAAACCCAAACTACTCCTTCCTACTTCATAGAAACTTAAAGTAATCATCACCATGAGAATCCTCATCTTTTCTTGTTTCTGGAAACATATAACACTTGTATATTTGGACAAAAAATGAATTCCCAGGACATTTATCCGTGAACACGCTTGGCCATTTAAATTTTTGAATATTTCTCTATAGTCCACACTATGTCATATTTCTAATTTCTTTTTAAATCTATAATTTTATATCATTTTATATTATTCTGTAATTTTAGCCACAGAAGCCACCAGATTTGGACACTTGTCACCTTCTCATTCATTGCTCAAACTTGACCTTAGGTTAACCCCTCATTTGGAGAACTGGTGAATGCATGTATCTCTAAACCTCTGAATTAATTACTTAACCATAGTTAAGCTCTGAGATCTAGCGAAATAGGCATTCTTTGAATTTCCAAGTCATTTCTTGACCTCAGGTTAGATTTGGAGATCTCGTGACCAAGCCTATCTCCAAATCTTAGAATGAATTTTCCTTGACTACAGGGACTTGGAGAACTGGCGACTAGGCTATCTCGTGATCTCAGAATGCTAAGGCTTTAACTGCTAGCGTTCAACGACCTGGCGACTAGCGGCTATCTCCAATTCTTTGAATGTTAGCCTCTAACCACAAACCATTCGGCGACCTGGCGAACAATTATCTTTGAATATCTAGATGTTAGTGGCTTAACAAGTAGCATTTGGTGACTTGGTGACTAGCGGTTAACTAACTACCACCTCCAGTTCTTGAAATCTTCTACTAACTACCAGGTTCATCTAGCGAATCAGTGAGCTTGTGCCATGTGTCATCTGTGTCCTCATCACCACCACTTCCATTCCTACAAAATTACCTTTATCAGTGGGGCTCGGGCATAGAAATCAAGGTGCCATTGTGAAGGGTTGTGTGAGCATAGCCTCCAGCTCTTCTTTCTATTTTACTATGTGAGTGGACTTGTATTTATGCACCTCAAATACCTCATTTCAGATGAATGTGGGATAATTCCTTTGAGAGTTTTAAAGACTTCTTCACATTTTTGTTCAAAATTTTTGAGGCCCATTGCACATAGAGACCTCCAGCAAGGGGGCCCACCAAGTAGCCTCTTGGCTCTTTGTTTACAATGCATTGGAGTGCCAGAGTATTTAAATACTTGAAAGTCCCCAATCCCAGTGAATGTGGGATGATTGTCATGAAGGTTTTATGGGCAGTTTTGAAAGTGCTTCACTCAGTTGCCTGTATCTTGTGAACCAGGATGAATTTCTAAAATCTCTCTAGTGAAAATTTAGAGAACTATATTTGCAACAAAATATCCAAAAATTAGCTCGATCCAATGGTTGAATTGAAAGTTATGCCCACTGCAATATGACTATTTTTATTTTTTCTGCAAATCCATGTTTGTAAAATCCATTGTGGGCTATTTCTCATATCATTGTGTAGGATTCTCTTTGAATTTGTTTAAGTTTCTTGAAATCCTTCATTGCTTTCTCAATACACATCACATTACTTTATTTTAAAACCAAATATGTCCTATCCAAATGCAGAGCCTTTGTAGCTTCTTTAGCTTGTAACTATAAATTTCATTTGCAGTGTGCTTGGGATGTCTTAAAAATCCTCCATATGCTTTGTACTAACTTCATTCTTTGCTTAGGATTAAATTGGGAAAATACTGAAATCTATTTTTTCAAAATTTCATATGTTTTAGTAAATTGCAATTTTGAGGGTCTTCGGTGCATTTCTAGGAAAACATGCTGCTTGAAAATAGAGAAGGAACATCACTACTTTTGAAATTTGGTTCAAGATTATTTGAATACCTTTCCAATGCATTAAATGGTTCGCAATTCAGAGCTAGGATGCGAAAGCTATGCCTTTTTCAAGTGGACCTAAATTTTATATATAGTTTTTTTGATAAATTTTGATAGTTTTATTAGTTTATTTGTAATAAACATTATGATGACTCTTCATTTCGATTCCAAGGGATTATTGTGACCCTTGGGATCCATTAGATTTTTATAAACTCCAATATTTGAATGGAATGGAACACTTTTTGGTTTGCAATCTTGTTGTTGATCTTATCAATTTTCATGTTGAATTCTACAATACTGTAGGTATGACACTAGGTATTGTAATCTGGTTTCATAAGTTAGATCAGTGGTATCAGAGTGGGAACACTCCTTTATGCCAATTTACACAAGGTCTTCCTACCAAAGATTGGGTTTGGATAAACAAGATTTGTCAGAATATCCACCTTTGAGATGCACACGATCGAAGATGTTAGACGATGCTATTAAGAAGTTAGTGGAGGAAGCTTTAAATAAGCAATGAGAGGAGATGATGAGTGAATTTTCACACATCCTACATAATAAAAAACCCTCTGAATCAGGAACATCATTTCATCGGAATACCCCTTTCAAAGTGCAGGTGAATTTTGACATCCTAAATTTTGAAGGAAAAATTGATTCTGAAGCTGTTGATAACTGGTTAGTAAAGTTGGATAGATATTTTTTTGTAAATAATTTCTCAGATGCAGAAAAAATTACATTTTCTCTTCTCAAAGTGGAAACCCATGTGAAATTAGCATGGGAAGCCCAAGTAGCAAATAAAGAATGAGAATAAATTGCTAAAGATGGTTTTATAATATCTCTTGATAAGAAGTCCACATGGGGAGAATTTGTGGAATACATAAAAGAAGCTTATTTTCTAGAGGATGTATATGAGCAAAAATACATAGAATGGTAGCTTCTTTGAAAGAAGAGGGATCAGTCTGTGCAAGATTACACCAATACATTTCATTCACTTTCAGCAAAACTCAGTATTGAGGATTTAGAGAAGCATCAAATTTTGAAATATCAGAGTGGACTACATAGGTATATTCAAACAGAGATGGAATTTTTGAATATTGAGACATTGGCAACTGCCTATAAATATGCTACAAAAATTGAAGAGAAATTCAATCAGAAAGGGAAGAGGGACTACTTTGCAAACAACAAGCTAAGGGTTGAAGGTGCCAATAAATTTGTAGGAAAATAGGTGATCAAGGAACCTCATTCAAATTCACCCAAGAAAACATGGCGGTCTACTAAAAAGACACAAATAGACACAAGCATGTGGTGTGAGATGCATAAGTTCCCAACCCATAATACAAAGGATTGTCAAAGTATTAAAAATTTGATGACAGAAATACGAGGAGAGGAAGCTGAACCTAAATCATCACCAACAGATAATTCTGAGAAAGAGGAGAATGATTCCATCATAGATGCAAACCCATATGCTGTAGTTGGAACTGCTAAAGTATTGCCCTATGAAGATGAAGAGAGAATTTTTCATTCACAGATGTGGGTTGATGGAAAGCCTTTGCATTTTATTGTTGATAGTGGGAGTCAAAAGAATTTGATCTCTAGGGAGATGGTCAAAAGATTAAATCTGAAAGTGACAAGACACTCGCAACCATACTCTATGGGATGGGTAAATGCGGGACAAGATATTCAGATAAATCAATAGTGTCGTCTGCCATATTCAATCAATCCTTTTAAGCATGAAGTGATATGTGATGTAGCACCATTGGATGTATGCGATGTCTTGCTAGGGCAGCCATACATGTATCAAAGGCATGGGGTGTATGAGTCTAGGCCACGTAGTGTTACAATCAAGCTTGGTGGGAAGAGGTATTGAATACCAGAGGTATGTCCAACACAAACTACTTTAATTAGTGCTAAACCATGTAAACACTTGATTGCTCAAACAAGAGCTTTTGTTCTACTCATGATTCACCCTAAACAAACAAAGCCACTTGTTCTTAATACACATGCTAAGGTAACCATAATAGAAAATCAACAAAATCAGATGGATAAAATTTTGAAAGAGTATCATAGTGTGTTTAAACCACCAGTGGGTGTACTAGCACACTGTCAAGTCAAGCACTCTATTGATTTAATCCCAGGAACACCACTATTGCATGAGCCAATATATAGGAGGTCAGTTTTGGAAAATGATGAGATTAAGAGACAAATTTAGGAGTTGATTCAGAAAGGAAACATTTTTCCAAGTGCTTCACCTTGTGGCAGTCCAATTGTCCTTGCCAAAAAGAAAGATGGGACATGGAGGCTTTGTATTGATTATAGGGCATTAAACAAAATATCTATTAAGAATATATATCATATCCCTTGAATTGATGATTTGTTGGACCAACCTAGGGGGGCTAATTTCTTTACAAAAATTGACTTGAAGTCTGGATACCACCAAGTACCAATTGATCCAGTAGATGTGTGGAAGACTGGATTTAAATCTAAGGAAGGTTTGTTTGAATGGTTGGTCATGCCTTTTGGCCTAACAAATGCCCTAGCAACATTTATGAGATTGATGAATGATGTGCTTAGACCATTAATTGATTCTTTTGTGGTTGTTTATTTGGATGATATACTCATCTTTAGCAGAACTTGGTCTGAGCATTTGCAACATGTTGAACAAGTTCTTTCAACTCTATAAAAGCATAAACTTTATGCCAACATTGAGAAGTGCTCTTTTGGTATGCAGAGTATTCAATACTTAGGGTATATCATTGATACTGAGGGTGTTCATGTTGATTCGGAAAAGATTCAAATAATTCAAGATTGGCCATCCCCTAAAAATTTCACAGAGCTTCACAACTTCTTGGGCTTAGCCAACTTCTATCATAGATTTGTGTTTGGTTTATCACATATTTCATGGCCTCTTAATCAATCACTAAGGGGTGGAGCACAAACAAAATTTTAGTGGACAGAGGCAAAGCAACAAGCATTTGAGGAGTTAAAGAAAAGACTATGTTCAGCACCAGTATTGGTCCTGCCAGATTTACACCAAGCATTTGAGATAGAAATAGATGCATCTGATTATGCTCTTGGTGCGGTACTCATGCAACATGGGCATCTTGTTTCCTATCATAGTGAAATTTTTTTTGATATAGTACATAGGTACCCCACCTATGATAAGGAGTTGTATACCATTGTTTAGGCCTATAGACAATGGAAACACTATATACTAGGAAAGGAAATAGTTATACATACAGACCATAAACCACTTCAATTCTTGCAAACACAAGGGAAGCTGAAGAATGATAGAAATCAACGGTGGTTAGCCTAACTACAACATTTTCACCTCAACATTCGTCATACAAAAAGGAAGCAGTAAAAAGGTGGTAGATTGTTTGAGTAGGCCTCCAATTGCAGGTTTGACAATAGTGTTGGATTCATGTGGTCATCAAGCATCAACTTGGGAACAACTATATGGTACTGACCCTGACTTTACTAACATCTATAGTAATTTGGTAGAAGGAAAGTTTTTCCCTGATTTTCACTTGCAGGATGGGTTGCTTTGCCATAATGGTCACATATGTGTACCCATAGAGGAATGATAGAAAATGATATGGGAAGCCCACTACAGTCATGTTGCAGGACATTTTGGTATTAGTAAGACTACTGCTATCCTTCAAAAGTATTTCTATTGGCCAAAAATGAAGCAGGATATCATTTCACATATACAAGCTTGTGCAGCCTGTGCAATTGCAAAGCTAGCAAACCATAAGTTGGGTCTATACTTACCATTACCTATTCTTGATAAGCCATGGAAGTCAATTTCAATGGATTTTATGTCTAGACTTCCAACTACTAGGTGGGGGCATGATTGTGTATATGTTGAGGTAGATAGGTTTTCTAAAATGGCTATCATGGTGGCATGTAAAAAGATGATTTCTGCAGAAGATACTGCCAAGCTATTTTTTGAACATGTTTGGGTTCATTTTGGTTTGCCAAAAACCATTATTTTTGATAGGGATAGCAGGTTCATCAACATATTTTGGTCTGCACTATGGGCTAAAGTGGACACCAAGTTGACAAAGTCCACAGCATTCCATCCCCAAACAGATGGGTAGACAGAAGTGGTGAATCAAATGATTATTCATATTTTATGGATGTATCATTCCAAACATCCTCACACATGGGATGAAAGCTTACCCTATGTGCAACACAGCTACAACCGTGCACTCCATAGTACTACAGGGCACAGTCCATTTGAGGTTTCCCTTGGATACCAACCATTGGCACCTATTGATGTAGCAATACCATCTCTACAATCTAACTATCCATTGAATGGTGACAAGGAGGTAGATAAAGTAGAAAAATTCATTGATAACATTAGACACCTACAACAACAAGTTCATGAGATCTTGGAGTAGAGTAATCTGAAGTATAAGGAAAGACATGATAAACATCGCACTCCTCATCAATTTCAGATTGGTGACAAGGTATGGTTACATCTTTAGAAAGAGCACCTGCACGGACCAAATAGGAAGCTTCATCCTCTTCATTATGGCCCATATACTATTGTGAAACAAGTTGGTGAGAATGCTTTTGAACTTAATTTGCCATCATTTTTGGGACTTCATCTAGTTTTCAATGTGGAATTGTTGAGACCCTATTTTCCTCCTTTGTTGGATATTTCCCAAGCTACTGGACACATCCAAGCTGTAGAGTTAAATCCATCTACTATTGTTCTAGTCCAGTGTGACCATGTTACTGAAGTCATTTTAAAGACTTTGAGAAATCAGAATATTCCTTTGTATCGGGTGGTTTGAGCTGGCCAACATTCTCATCAAGGCAAGTGGTTTACTAAGGAACAAATTGAAGAACAAATTCCTCATCTGCTGCAACATATTAGTGCAATGGGGCCCATTACCTCTTAAGGGGGGAGGAATGCTCAGGATTAAATTGGGAAAATACTGAAATCTAATTTTTCAAAATTTCATATGTTTTAGTAAATTGCAATTTTGAGGGTCTTCAGTGCATTTCTGGGAAAACATGCTGCGTGATAATAGGGATGGAACATCGCTATTTCCAAAATTTGGTTCAAGATTATTTGAATAGCTTTCCAATGCATTAAACAGTTCACAATTCGGAGTTAGGATGCGAAAACTATGCCTTCTCCAAGTGGACCTAAATTTTATATTTAGTTTTTTGATAAATTTTGATAGTTTTAATAGTTTATTTGTAATAAACATTATGATGACTCTTCATTTCAATTCCAAGGGATTATTGTGACCCTTGGGATCCATCAAATTTTTATAAACTCCAATATTCGAATGGAATGGAATACTTTTTGGTTTGCAATCTTGTTGTTGATCTTATCAATTTTCGTGTTGAATTCTACAATGCTGTACGTATCACACCAGGTATTGTAATCTGGTTTCATAAATCAGATCACTCTTTTCCCCCTCTTGTGTTTTAAGTCTGCAAGTCAATGTCCTCTTCAAATAAATTTGATGGTGGCCAATCCTTTAGCTTCAACATCTCAGGCCAGCCATTGGTTTTTTTTATAACAAATTTAAAATAATTTAAAACCATGAGGTGCATTTAGCACCACCTTTTAGAAGATAATTCCAAGACTCTAAAAACATAACAACCTCAACATTTCAAAAAATATTGCACAATCGATATGATTGAAATAATGTGCCCAACATAGTTGACCAGAAAACATCAGCTAGCCTCTGAGAGCAGCTTTAAAAACTGACAAAGAGTCATCTTAGGATCATGCCGCTAGGAAGACAGCTTCACCTCCAACATGTTATCACTCTTGCCAAAGGAGATCACCTAGAAAAAATTGAGCCAAAAGATATTCATAACCAAACATAGCCAGTTTGAAACGTTGTCTGTCCGCACTGCCAGAATCACTAAAGTTACCTCCAGAACTAGCTTTGAAAACTGACTCATTGAAACTTTCAAGAACCGGAATCATAGGCACTAATTCTCCCTCAAACAAGGAACACAAAACCATAACTAGCTTCCTTAGAAAGTCACATTGAAAAATGCATTCAATCAGCAAAGTCAGCTTACTAATAAAACTCACGATAATAAATAGTGAAATATGCAGAAATTGGTTTTGGAATTGGCCTGGGAAAGTAATCAAACAGATTGGTAGAGACTTGAAAATCACCAGCCATTTAGTCTTCCAGGTCTAAAGTATGAAACAATTCTCATTTATGTCAGACCTGGCATAGGGCACAAATTAAAAAACCTCAAAGTAGGCCACTTATAAAACTAGACAGTGCACACACAGAGAATTTTAACAAATTACTAATGGAATGAGCTTAGAGAATAGGTCAAACGGGCACATGGGGGGCTAAAAATTGGTGAGATGACTCACTCCCATGCCTAAAATATGATGCCACAACTGGCATGTCATTACCAATCACCGAGAAAAAGATATTCAAATACAAACAGGGGCTGTTACAACAAGTTGACACTTAGGCACAAATGTAGATTTTAGACAAGTGCTCAAAACAAGACATCACGAAACAACTTGAAACTTGAAATTAGTGACTTGAGATGTCTTAAAATGATAAAAAAAGGGTAATAAGCAGTTGACATGATTGGAGAACATCAGAACTACATTTGCAAAAATAGGCACAAAAGCACTTAGAGGGCTACAAACTGCAAAATATTAACAAGGTGCTCAAAAACCCATGTTGTATTTTTGAGTACCAATAGGTCCCTTAACAATTTTCAATCTTAAAATCTTCTCGGTAGATAATCTATGCAATTAGATTTAGACATATAACCAAGCACATCAGTATTCATCAAAAAATCAGTAAATAGCATGCAAAACATTCTATCACACATTAACACTAGTATTTAACATGGAAACCTAATTTGAGTAAAAACCACTATGGGAATTGTCACCCACAAAATAATTCACTTTTCTGAGGTGAGCTTGGTTAAAAGCCAATCCTGTTAAAGATTACAAACACATTTTCTAGATGTGAGCCTATTAGGAGATTTTCACCAAAGATCAACTAGATTTGTCACCCTATAATGAGTGGCCTCATTAGAGGACTTTAGAACATTAATTAGAATGCCACTTTACAAAGGATTTATAAATTAGGACTGTAAAATCCACCTAGTTAAGAGATTTTATGCTACAATGGTTAGAAAGTAATAATGAACTGTTCTAATAAAATATGCAACTACCTTTGCCTATTTAGATCTCCTTTCTGCTCATTTGTCCTCTTCAAGCTCTTCCTTTTTGGCTGATCAATACACACACTTCATCTCATTACTTTTCTTCACTTCATTCACACATTCCTTCAACTCTGTTCTTCTCAGTGTACCCTTCTTTTCTAATTTGGCTATCTACTCTAGATATCAATAATTCAATAATAAAAATAGTATCAACATGAGAAACATGATCATCACGATCATCCTTTGTATAGATAATTTTTTCTGCTTAATCATATCACCACTTAATCTCATCCATTGATCAAATCTATAGCTTGGTAAAACATTTTATGATTCTTTCCAGTTGTATCTTCACCTTAGAACTTGAAATTTTCTTGGATCTCAAACTAATCACTAAATCTTCACCATTTATTTGTACCTAATGATTCTGATATGTTGATTTTATTAACTAACTTTGTTCCTTCCTTAGAATCTTCTAGATCAATCCAGATCTTCAATCAATATCATATTTTACTTAATTCCTTGTTTAACTGACCAACTGCTTCTACTTAGTTGAGTCTTTCTACTCGGTTAACATTCACTAGGTTAACTATGATAGACCAATATCTTTACTTGCCAACAACTATTTCCAGTTCTGTAGAACACACTATTTTCTTGTCTTTTCACTTTTCAACTTCAATCCTTCATTATCAAAAAACATAACATCATTCTAACACTTTATTAAATTATGTAAAAAAATCAAATCAATATTACCTTGTGATGGACTGATTCAACAATTGACCAATTAAGATCACATACTTAACATCACTTCTTTATTTGATCTTCTATCTGTACCAATCATTTCTTTTCTCAACATCACATATTTTAGATTGATATGGCAACTTGAAATCAATAATTCAATAGACTTGACATCAATGACAACATAAAAATTGATCCAATCCTTCTACATACCTTTCATTTCTCAGTTGACCTTGTTTATTCTCAACATCACAATATCAGTTGGGTAATAATCTTAGCAGTTTAGAAATCTCAATAGTTTGGGTAACAGTCTCCCCCTATGGAATTGATGGCAACATAATTTGTATATCTCATCTCATGTCTGAAATATACCATGTAATACTAGTAATCTTCATTCCCCCTTTGGCATTTATGACAACACAATTTATATATCTCATCTTGTGTCTGCAATATACCATCAAATACTATTAATCTTCATTCTTTACAATCTCCCCCTATCTTCTTACATACTCTTCTTGATTATCATTTCTTTATAGGTATCTCTCTCTTAGTTCTTGTTCCTACATATCAGTTTCTCTCCCTTAATCTCTCCCTTTGACAACAATGCCAAAGGTACTGGCAATACCATATTTTGAAAGTAACTATCATTGTACTTGTACCATGTACCTTTCTTGTACCAATTAATTCTATTTTCTCATATCCTTCTCACAACTTTAGGCTATTCGTAAAGATTGAATACTTGCATCAACTCACAAATAGATAATTTGATAAAGCATGAATTGATTGAACCTATGTCTTTTTATAATGAACATTATGTTAGGAATAGGAACACTGAGAGGGGGGGGGGGGGGGTGAATCAATGTTCTATAATTAATTTCCCATATCTTAAAACTTAACTCAATTACTTAAATACTAAATTGAATAAAAAAGAAAATGAAGTAAACAACCATCACACATAACACCAAATATGATTACGGGGAAACCTTGGCCAAAGGAAAAACCTCGGTGGGAATTAATACCCACTAATAATTGTACTTTTGTATTATGAACATGTTAATGTTCCTTTTCCCTGTTAGGAGCAGCCATTACAATGCTTTAGTATAATGACCTGGTTAAGGATCAGACCCTGTTAGGAGTCTTGAAGTAAAAAACCCTGTTAGGGGTGGAAGGATCATTGCCAGATCTCACTTCTCAATGAGGAAGGCTTCAACCTCTTGGATATCAGATACACACTATATCTGCAAGGGTGAACTACTGCTATGACACTACTTGTCTGATCAGTTCCTTTTGTGCGCTAATGCTTTAACCTCTTGTAAAGATCTATAACATTCTTACTGCACTCAACACATACTTCACATACTTCTCTTCTATTCCATCTTCTATATCCATCTCATGCTCTTATACAAAAGCACATGTCTTATATATAGGCGCAACCAAAACTATTTACTAAGTTAGCCTATAACCTATAACATACAATGCATCCAAATGAATTGGCTCAAGCATGTTTACATACATTGATATTAACATGTCTATAACATAAATAAAATAGGTACATAGCCTTTACAAAACAAAATAATACTTGCTAATCAAAATTTTGCAGTCGGCTGCAGGCTCTGTTCTGTTCTGCCGCTCACTGTCTATGTCACTTCAACTCACTGTAACTTCTTCATGCTATCACATCTAACCATGCATTCTTATAATTATCATTATAACATAATAAAAATCTTATCTTCAAGGTCACATACCAAAACTCGGTCATACGTATGTGTGCTGATGCTCTATTCATCAGGTGCTTCACTTACTGTTCTATCTTCCATACTTAGCCAAATTTTGATCTTCTAAGTTATTGCCCTGACTCCAAAACTTCATATGAATTTGTGTCCATGATGAAAACACTAAGTTTAGTCATATACACCAATATAGTCAACTTTCCAACAATCTACCCCTTTTTCATTAATGGCAACAAAGGAATATGGTGAAGTTGCTAAACTACAACTTTACACAAAAAAATTCTATCTTATATTCTTATCTTTTCCTATATATTGTACATCATATACTATCTAACTTATATCTCCCTTATATGTGTACTATGCCATACTACTCTACTCCCCCTTTGATATTAATGAAAAAGGTGCACAAAAATGAATCTTCAAGTACTTACATAGAAAGTACATCTAGGTATGCAATCTTAAGGTTTTGGATCTCTTGTTACCAAAATGCCTTGAGTGCATCTACTATCTGGAGATGGGAACATAATGAATAAGTTAACTTCTCCATCTTTTCTAACTCTATACATGGAACTTGATCATATGTCACAATAGTGGCATCTATCTCCTTGATGTTCTGATTCAACACATCCAATGAGGGCGCAAGAGCATTTCTCAACTGATTTTGTCTAGCCCTTAACTTTGCTATCTCTTTTTTTTCCTTCTCAATTTTGTTCAACTATCCTTGATAGACATTATTGAACATGTTAACATCTTGAGTGGGATCTTCCACTCATTTACTCACAGATTCCATCATAGATTCAACTTCCTGAATCTTCTTTGAAAGGTCTGAAGTAAGTTTGTCTTTATTCATACAGTCAGCAATAATTTTCCTTCCTTTTGTGGCTAAATCCTTCAACATAGCTTGACCAACCTTTAGAGAATTAAGGTCAAGTGAGAAATTACTTATCAGTTTAGTCAACCTTTTCTTGACATATTTCTCTTTTGTAATCATAGATGTTGATTCTTGAAGACTAGAGAAATTTTCTTTGAAGCTTGTCAAAATAGTGCTAACATCATCCACTGAATGTACACTTATTACTTTCTTGTCCTCAAGTAGTAGACTATTCAGTATGCTTACTGATTCAACAAATAAGGGATTTCTCATAACTTGTTTCTCTTTTGCTTTCTCCATTTCTAACACACTTATTTTTATTAAATCTTCTTCTCCCCAAGAGTCTATACTAGTTGTATCAGGTGTTAAACTTGACAACAATGAGACTAATGGCTTAGGGGTAAGGAGTGAGCTTTGACTTACATCCATTAGCTCAGTTTCCATCTTCATTGGAATCTCAATTGAAGGTTCTTCTTTATGTTCATCATCCTTCTCACTTTCTTGTCTAGTCAAGTCTTCAACTTGGACTTCTTCTTACTTCTTAGGTGATTCTTCATCACATAGAATCTCATCCTCTTCTATACTGACAAAGGCTTCTTCAAATTTGTCCAGTTCATTGTTTGTTTCCAACATTAATATTTCAATATTATCAATCATGATAGTGTCATCTTTAGCTTCAGGCATGGGCAAAAACTTTATTGGTTCAATAGGTGCTATCACTATGGGCATAGAATCCTATGGACCTATCATTAGTGCATTAGGGATCTTAGATGGTTTTTCTTTCTTAGAGGGGACTTGAGTTGCAGGTGCAGTAGGAAGATACATGTGTCTATCTAGAAATACCTTCTCAAATGCCTTTTCTATCTCCTTTGCAACCAATTCATAATCATTATTCATTATCTATAGAGTTCTAAGCTTGGTTCTTAGGTGAGGCTTCACCAAATATAATAAAAATGATTTCTCTTCAACTGAACATGCTGGGAGGTTATCATCCAATATCTTTTCTCTTATCTTGAAATCCTCTTCTATAGCTTGTCTCTTCAAGGAATCCAAAATGTTCCAAAAATTATTTGGAATGACTATCTTAAGTTCCATAACTATCTTCTTGAAATTAAGCATATGCTTGATTATCATACCATGGATCTTTGATTTATCTATGTCATGATATTTATCATAGAACTTAGAAATTTGGTCTAACCTTCCTTCATCAATAATTCTAGTTCTCAACACTTCAGGATTCAGTCTGAATCCTACCTCAGGAGGTTCTTATGTGTTCTTCCCTTAACTTCTGGTTGTCCTAGAGGATGGGTGGCTTGATGTAGTCTTCTTCTTCCTTTTAGGCATCTTTCTAGGCTCAAGAGGTGGAGTGGACTCTAGATCAATAGTAGGCATGGGTGTAGAGATGCTATCATCAGTCTTACTCTTATTTTCCTTAGGATCATCTGATTTTTCTATTTTCACTTTAGATGAGGGTGTGCTCTCAAGTTGCATTGCAATCTTGTCTTCCCTTTCCCTATCTAAGTCTGCTTGTGTAACACCATGAATTTTTAGAATGTCTAAGGTGATCTTGGATGCTTTTCTCTTTATTTTTGCACTATATAAGATAGAGTCTACTTGTTTTGTCTTCTCCTCATAAGTACCCCATCTTGGTTCATTGGGATCCTTAGGTGTTGATAGTAGGACTTGTGCATAAGCTTCTAGAATGTGTTCCTCTACTTCATAAGCAAGTGGATGGATCCACTTAGTCCTAGGTGCCACTGCTTCCATGCATGTGATATCAATTTCTACCATGAAACATATACTGTCCTTATAATTCTCCACTATACTCTCAGGTATCCTATACCTTCTCTGTATTCTAATTTTGAATGTCTTTATTTCTAAGTCCATGAAATCTTTCAAGGTGCTCTCTGATGTTTCCTTAAGTGAGATTTGTGGCAATGTAGGTAGGCTCCTATCAAGATAAAGATCTGATACTTTACCAAAAATGTGAAAGTACATATAGATGATCAATGACCCAAACCTAAATATCTTGCTCTTTTCATGCTTAATAGCCTTTATGTTATCCATCAACTATGCGTGCAAGATCTCACATAGGTTAAACTCTCCATTCTCCCTTACAATTCTAATAGACGCCAGAATTGTTGCGCAGACACACTATTCACTCTGTTAGCATGCTAGAACTTATAAGAAAGTATCATAGACATTAGCTTTATATCCTTCTCCTTTTTTAGCTCAATTTTCATGCCACACTTATCACTATAGGACTTACAAGCTTATTCCAACATTGAATCCATGATCTAATATAAATGCACAAGTAGGCCATAACAGGAACTAAAACTACCATTGCTTAGCAAGATAACCAAGTAGTAGATAGGCAATACCGAGTGCCAGTGAAACAACTAACCACCTAGGAGATAACTAACCACACTTGATAACCAAAGGAAATTGACCAACTTCTGACCAACTCAGTCAAGGTAGAAACTAAGCAGCACATACAAACTCCCAATTGTTTTTGGTTACACAGGATTTCCAAGGACCCGAGATGCTCTTGCATCAGACACCTGGTGTTATTTTGAAATGATTCTCCAAATCATTAGGTAGGTCTGGTTAGAGCTGATCCCAACTCAGGCTGTGAAATCAATGAACTATCCTCCATCGGTCTATTCTTCCACTTTACCAAATATTCCATATACTATTTTCCTCTTGTACTCTTACCAATTCTTTACTTCAAAATTTGTTCAATTTCTTCATTTTGCTTCTTAGGATATTCTGTCAGTACTGTCACTTCTTCATTAGGTTCATGATACTCATACAAATCAGCAATGTTGAAAATCAGTGATATGTCCATGTCATCAGGTAACTCAATTTCATATGCATTTCCACTATCAAATTTCTTCAAAATCTTGCAAGGTCCAAACTTCTTCATCTTCAGCTTCCCATATGTTCCAACAGGAAATTGACCTTTCTTCAAATGAACCATCACTTCCCAACATCAAAATTTTTATGTCTTCTTGATCTATCAGCTCTTTCTTTGTATTTTTGATTACTGTCTTCCATCTTCAGCTTCACATCTTCATGTAATTTTTTCATGTACTCAGGAAACTTTACTCCTTTAGCACTTCTCTTATTCTCATCACCAATGTCTGTCAAATTAGATATTCCTCTCGGTTGTGTGCCATTCACAATCTCAAATGGTGTCTTTCCAGTACTCCTATTCATTGAATTATTATATGCAAACTTTACTTATGCCAACACAGAATCCCAATTGCTTGGTGTGTCTCCAACTAAACATGTCAAAAGATTTCCCAAACTTTTGTTCACAACTTCAGTCTATCCATCAGTTTGAGGGTGAAATTTAGAACTATATTTCAACTCAGTGCCAAATTTCTTCCAAAGTGTTTTCCACAAATATCCAACAAATTTACTATCTCAGTCAGAGATAATACTCCCCAGTAATCCATGCAATCTGATAATTTCCTTAAAGAAAAGATCTACTACATGTACTACATCTGATGTCTTTCTACAAGGTATAAAATGTGCCATTTTAGAAAATCTATCCACAACAACAAATATAGAATCATTACCTCTTACTATCTTCATTAAGTCAAGAACAAAGTCCATACTGATGTCAATCCAAGGTTTCTCAGGAACAACAATCGGTGTATACAATCCAGTATTCTGACTTACTCCTTTTGCAACCTGACAAATTCCACAACTTTTCACAAATTTTTGAACATCTTTATACAACTATGGCCAATAGTACTTCTCCTTAAGAAAATTCCATGTTTTATCAATACCAAAATGTTAAGCCAAACCACTACTATGTTTCTCCTTTATCAAATTAGCTCTCATTAATCCTCCCGGTATACACAAATGAATACCTTTAAACAATATACCTTCCTAAATAAAATTTTCATCCCATTTAGTATCTTGTTGATCTTGAATAGGTGCTTTGCACTTTCTCCATGGCTCAGAAAAATTAGGGTCAAACTCATAAGAATCTCTCATCTCATAAAAGCCAAGAATTTCAACTTTCATCTCAGTCATCAAAGATCTTCTTCTACTCAATGCATCAACAACTTAGTTAGTGACTCCACTCTTATGCTTTATCAAAAATGTATAACTTTCCAAGTACTCAACCCATTTCATATGTCTCTGATTCAACTTATTCTAACTACCCAAATATTGTAAAGCCTTATGATCAGTATACAACACAAATTCACTCAGTATCAAATAATGTCTCCATTTCTTCAGTGCTTGAACAATAGCATAGAATTATTGATAATACATAGAATATTTCTTTCTAGCATCATTCAACTTTTCACTAAAGAAAGCAATAGGTTTACCTTCTTGACTCAACACAACTCCAATTGCACTTCCACTTGCATCACATTCCACTTGAAATACTTTACTGAAATCAGGTAATGCCAAAATAGGTAATTTAGAAACCTTCTACTTTAGAGTCTCAAAACTTTTGTTAGCTCCATGTGTCTACTTGAATTCTCTTTTGTCTCCTCTCATAGTCTTAGTCATAGAATTACAAATTGAACTAAAATTCCTTATGAATTTTTAGTAAAAACTTTCCAAACTATGAAATGATCTTACCCCACTAGCATTCATAGGTGTAGGCCAATTCAAAATAGCGTCCACCTTTTCGGGATCCATCTTCAAACCATCAACCGAAATAACAAATCCCAAATACACAATCTCTTCTTTCATGAATGAACACTTTTTTAGATTTATTAGCAAATTTTCCTCTTTCAATCTCTACAAAACTTGTCTAACATGCAACAAATGTTCTTCGCTGGTCTTACTAAATATTAGAATATCATCAAGATATACAATCACAAACTTGCCCAAGAATTTCTACAAAACTTTATTCATCAACCTCATAAAACTACTCAGTGCATTAGTTAAACAAAAAGGCATAACAAACCACTTATACAAACCTTCTTTTGTCTAGAAAGCAAACTTCCATTCATCACCTTCTCTAATTCTGATTTGATGATATCCACTTTTTAAATCAATCTTTGTGAATTACTTTGCTCCAATCAAATTGTCCATTATGTCATCCATTCTTGGTATAGGAAACCTATACTTCACTGTTATCTTATTGATTGCTCTGGAATCAATACACATTCTCCATTCTCCATTCTTCTTAGGTGCCAATACAATAGGTACTGCACAAGGACTCAAAATTTCTCTAATTAAACCTTTCTCTAGCAACTCTTGAATTTGTCAGTTCAATTCCTAATTCTTCGTAGGTGTCAACTGATGAGGTGTCTTATTTGATAAACTAGCTCCAGGGATTAGATCCATATAATGATAAATGCTTCTTTTCGGTGGAAAACCATCAGGTACATTATTAGAAATGATATCACTATACTTAGTGATTAACTTATCAATCTCCTTAAGGACATTATCCTCTATTTTCTTACTCGGTTTTTTAGGGATCACAACAAAACATACATCATTCTTTTTCAAAGAGTTAACAAACTTTCTTCCTTCTATCAAACAAACTTTCACAAATGTGAAAACATTACTAATAGGTTCTTCAATCAATGGTAACAAGATTTTCTTCTTTCCATCAACCACAATAGTATACTTATACAATCTCTCATCATATATAGCATGTCTATCATATTGCCAAGGTCTACCCAACAAAATATTACAACAATCCATAGGCATGATATCACATAACACCTTATCATAGTATTTTCCAATTTTCAAATCCACATAACATTGTTCACTTAGCAGAAGTGTAAGCTCATCTTTGATCCATGAAATATGATAGGGCTTTAGATGTACTAACCTTCCCAAGTACAATTTTGTGACCATCTTCAGATGCCAGGTTCTCCCAGCTACCACTGTAAATAATTACCTTCCAAAATTTATCAGAAACTCTACATCTAGTCTTGAACAAAATTTTCCTTACCGGATCTTCCTTCTAGCTTTCATTCCATAGTGCTCTCCTTACAATCAAGTTATTTTCTTTCTTAGGTTCATTCGGTGACTCTTCTTGCACCAAAGCATTTCTACTACTACCAGCCTTCTTACTAGCATGTGTACATTCAAAAGATCTATGTCCTTCTTCTCCACAATTGTAACAAGTTCCTCAGAAACTTTCTCTACCATAACCACCTTGGTAGTTACTGCCTCTACCTCTAGATGAACTTTCACCTTTCCACCCGGTCTTGACTTTGTCCAAATTTGTCTTTTCTAGTTTTAGATCTACCATTTTCACCATTAGATCTACCTCTTCCTCTAGGGAATCTACTACCTCGACCTCTCTGCCTTTGCTCATGTCTTTTGTTTAATTTATCCTTGGCCTTCAAAGCAAATTGATAAGCCTCTTCCATGTTCTCTAACTTGACCATACTAATTTCCTCTTGGATGGAAACTCTCAAACCATTCAGGTATCTACTGATTCTTTCCACATCATCTTCATCATGTCCAGATTTGATATCTAGTCTATAGAATTCCTTAATATATTCCTTTACCAAGCTATCTTTCTGTCTCAAACTTTGCATTCACCAAACTAGGTTAATTTGATAATCACAAGGTAAGAAATTTCCTTTCAATTTTTTCACCATTTTATTCCATACCTTGATTTTGTCTTTTCCTTTCCTTTTCCTATCTAGCTACAAATGTTCCCACCATAAGGATGCATGACTTTTCAACTTTGTGCTTGCAATCTTCACCTTCTTATCCTTAGGAATGTTTTCATATTCAAATTGTTTTTCCATCTTAGTGATCTAGTCCACCAATTCATCAGAATCTAGCTTTCCACCATACTTAGGAGGATTGAAATGTGGTGTTGACTTTAGACTTGTTAAATCCATCAAAAATATTTCTTCACCTTGATCCATAATAGGTGTAGGTTTTGCATTCACTTGTTCTTCCTCAACTTCATCATCACACACATCTTCAAGATGTTTGCCTCTTGTTTGGGCTATTTCAAAAGCTTCTAACCTAGCAACAATCTTCCTTAGCATATTTTCTAATCCTGGATCTTCATCTCACCTCCCACAAACCATCTTGACAACCCTCTACAATTGTAGGTTAGATCGCAATCTACTACCCCATAATAATTAGCTTGGCCTTCAAGAGGAACCTAAAAACCTAGATCCAAAGAACTAGATCAAGATCTCACCTCACTTTGATACCACCTAACACAAGGTAGGGAGCAAGAGGGGCCAAACAATGGCACACCCTAATGATCCAACCCTGCCCAACACATGCAAAAATAAACAAACATAATAGTGAGAGAGAGAATGCCAGATCTTTCATATATTTCATCAAATAGAACCATACATGCCAAGTTGTAAATCCTTCCTGGTTAGGGCCAGATATTACAATGAATCACATAAGTCCTCAAATGTATGAGGATTTGTCAAAATCTCTACTTCTATCTTCTACCAACTCCTATCTGAAAATTGCCTCCTAAACTCTAAACCAACAACTACATTGATACAAGAAGCTACCGAATTGAGTTGGCCTTTAGATCCATAATCAATGGTAGGAATGGTTAGATCTAGGACCACACACTTCCCAATTATGGATTCCAACATTAAATCTACAATCCAATATAAATGCACAATTCAGCCATAATAGGAACTAAAACTAAACCCATCGGTGAGAAAGATAACCGAGCAGAAGACAGGCAATGCCGAGCACCAGTGAAACAACCAACCACCTAGGAGATAATTGACCACACTTGGTAACCAAAAGAAATTGACCAACTACTGAACAACTTGGTCAAAGTAGAAACCAAGTAGCACAGACAAACTCCAAACTATTTTTGGTGACACAGGATTGCCAAGGACCCGAGATGCTCCTGCATCACTCATTTATCCAAAAGTAGAAGGTGCATCCATTACAAATGTATCCACTACATAATGATCAACTTTATCTTGCTTTACTTCCATCCAAATCATGCTCACATCTTCTGTAGCTTTCACAAACTTGACTTCTCCAGATTCATCCAAAATTGATCCTTGACACTTATTAGGTCTTTCTTGTCTTTGTGCTTGTGATTTGCAAAACTTGAGATATGTCCAACCTTGTTACAAGAGTGAAAAATGACTGGAGGCCTTATATTCCTCAGTGCATTGATGTGAGTTACCATACTAAATTGTCTAGCTGAGTGACCATTGTAATTGCATATCTGACATGTAATGTTCTGAGGACTTATAACATTTTGGTGTGGTTGATTTCTCTGATTTTGGTGAGTCTGACTTCTTTGATTTGATCTAAAATTCATATCTCTATGACCAAACTTATTGCATGAATAACAATAACCATTGAAAGGTCTTACCTCTTTACAATCTCGTTCTATATGTCAATGCTTGTTACAGGCATAACAAGTTCTATTTAATGGCTTGCGTTCATCTTTAGATGGTTTTGATTTAGCTTCAGTAGGATTTTTGGTCTTCTGGTGTAGGAGAACCTTCTTTTATTTGTTTTTAAGTCTTTTGTGTGTGGGATTTCCCTAAGGTCATATTGACCATGTTTGTGTGATCCACGAGGGATATGAAGTCCTAAAGGTCTTAGGTAGAGTGATGTGTCTCACTGGTCTACTATGGGATAATCAGATAGGATGTAATGCCAGGTCTTATTTTTGAGGTTTTATGCATGGATATGGATTTTAGGGCCTAGATAGAGCCTAGGAATCCTTGTTAGCTTTCTAAGATTTTTGGGAAAGCAAGTTTGAAAAGTTGTCATCATAGTTGTAAAATTTTCTTAGCAACTTCGCAACTTTTGAAAAGTTGCTTAGCCTAACTTACCTCAAGACCTTAATCGGTGTTTAGGGGTCCTAAAACTTTCCTAATCATGACCTAAGATTATTTATAGATGTTTTGGATCATATCCCAAGGTTGGAAGTCATACTATACAAAGTTTCTATTCTAAGTGTGTGTGCACAGTCTAGTTTGTATTAATTTTGATGGAATAGTGAGTTAATGAAGAGAATGTTGGTCTGAATCTAATGTCTTAGTGGATGTGTAGTGTTTTTTTATGGATCTACTTTCTATTTATGCAATTAGTTTAGGGTTTTATTCATCTTTGTTTTTCTTAGTTTAAATCTTTTCTAAACTCTTGGTTCTCTAGTTTCTACCGAGGAGTTTGAACAAATGAGGGTCTAACTCACTATCCCACCATTCAATCTATATGACCTTTTGGGGATAGTGAGTAGATACATGGAAGGAGGGCCCTTGGAATGCATGCTAAGTATTTTTACAATCCAGCCCTAGGTGAGCCATGTTGAGCTCAACTAGGAAGGATTGATTGAAGTAGGAGTGTAGCTTACAGAGGAGTGATGGGAGCTAAGTGGTAGGAGTTGGAGTTCTTGTGTATGGTCATTACCAAGACTTGGATGTAAGGATAGGATTTGATCAATCCATTTGATCAAGTAAAGCCATATTTTACTTCATTGGATCAGAGAAAGCCTAAACTCCACTAAAAAGACCTATTTTTAGTAAGGGGGTTGTATGGCCTAGGAGGGACCCAAAACCACTAAAATCTTTGAGGTGTTACCTCATCTAGCAAGGATCCATAATTTATTTGCAAGGTCCTTTGAGATAGATTGATGAAGGGTGCTCCCCTTAATACCGCAAACACACAACAGAAACAGAGAACAACAACAATTTACAAGAACAAAAAATGGGCTTCTTATTTTCTCCACAAATGTGGAATAATAAACTTTCAGAATTACAATATGCAAAGCCACATGGGAATTCCATTTACAATATTCTATAGGGTAAAGCCTCAAAGGATTGCCTAGAACTACTCTAAACTGCTCCGAACTTCCTAAGACAACACTACAGACCTTTCTTATATAGGCAATTTCCACCACCCAAGAAGGTTCCAGAAATTTAGCCCTTTAGGCTGACTAAATATAGAATTATTTATTTTTCACAATTATTACAATAGGGTCAGCTTAAAAGAAATACAAAATATGATTTTAGGTAACCCAACTTTTGGATGCCATAACTTTTTTAATCGTAACTCCATTTTTCTATTGTAACCACTTTTCAGAAATGCCATGATGAGATCTACAGTGCTTGACATGTGCTAGCACCAATCAATTGGGGGTCGATCACGATCCAGAGCCTCTAAGGCCTTCAAAATTGACCTAAAAGATTTCATACCCAAAAACCTCAATAACTTCACCAATACTGATGATGCGGCAATGAAACTCAACTGGTAGACTGAAATGACTGGGATGAACCTCCAACTGTGAAATCAAAACATTTTGAGATCGTATGACCAACTTACTAAAAATAGTAAGTTTCCATAAATAGTAGCTCTACACAAGATAGCCCTTATTGAAAACAAAACTAGAAATATTTTTGGGTGATGCAAGATTGCTCTTACACCTATGATGCTCCTGCATCAGACACCTGAGGTAATTTGAGAAGTTACCCTATCACGACTCAGGCATGAAGAGGAAAACCAAGAAGGTTAACCTCCTCCCTTGTTAGCCATGATGAATCTTCAACAGGTCATCCTTTCCATTTGACCAAAAATTCTTCATATGTCCTTTTCCTTTTGCTTCTACCAACATGACTATCCAGTATATCCTCAATCTCCTTTGTATCTGAATTGGTTGCTAGAATACTCCATTGTGCTGCCATGATCTCATCTTCAACACCTCCTTCTTGATACTCTATCAAATCTAAAATGTTAAACACTGGTAAAATATTCATCTCAGTAAGCAATTCTACCTCATAGGCATTTCCTGAATCATGCTTCTTCTATATCTTACATGGCCCAAACTTCTTCATTTTCAACTTGTTATATGTACCAACTGGAAATCTCTCCTTCCACAAATGAACCATGACTTCATCTCCAACCTAAAATTCCATATGCCTCCTTTTCACATCTACCTTAGCCTTATACTGCACATTCATCTTGGCAATATGCTTCCTCACCTCCTCGTAGATGTTCTCCAAATGTTCTAAAAAATCCTCAACTTCAGCACTACTTATTTCTCCTTTATCTATCTTTCTCAACTCATATGCATTTCTGGGACTACTTCCATATACAATCTATGGATGATGTGATGAACTAAACTTCAAATCCATCTTCAACTCTTCACTTTCAGTTAGTGTCATCCTATGTGCTACCTTATTTGGCAAACTAGCTCTTGGAATCAAGTCCATCTGATGACTGATCTTTCTTACTTGTGGTAATCCATTAGGCACATTATCAGATACAATATCCTGAAACTCATTCAATAATTCTACAACTTCTACAAGTACATCTTCTACTTCCTCTTTCCTAGCCTTTGGAATTAAGGTAAAACACATATTCTCATGCTGCATACCATTTAAGAAATTTCCTCTATCAACAAAAGTTATTCTTGCATTACCACATACCTTTTCTTCTATTTCCTTCAATGGTTTTAGCTTATGTCACACTCCATCCTTTATTAGGGAATAGGTATTCACATGACCATCATGTACAACACATCTATCAAACTACCAAGGTCTACCCAACAACATATGACATGCATCCATAGATATGATATCAAATAGTACCTCATCTTGGTATCCGCCAATCTTGAACTTCACTAGGCACTGTTCATTGACCATGACCTTGTGGTCATCCTACACCCAGGCAACCTGATATGGATGTGGATGTTTTTACCTCTTGAGCTTCAACTTTGTCACCATCTCTTTTGACACCAAATTTTCAGTGCTTCCACTATCAATAATCACATCACAACATTTACCTTCACACTTGCATCTAGTGCGAAACAAGCTCCTCCTTTGCTCAGGTTCATTCTCTCCACTTCGTAGGACTCTTCTGTTAATCAACATTTCTCCTCTTTCAACATCTTCAGAATGTGATGATCTGGCATCATCTACATGTGAAACTCTAGCCTGACATCCATTTCTCCTATCTATCCTCCCTTGGCATTGAGGACATTCAAATGCCCTATGACCTTCTTCTCTACAATGTAAACATGTTCCATGGAAGCCTCCTCTTCCAGATCCTTGTCCTCTTCCTCTTCCTCTCTGATCTCTATTATTTTGATCATGGAAATGATTGAAATTATCTCCTCTCTGATTTTGACTATTACTGGCCTCATCCTACTTTCTCAGATCTTCATTTCAATCTCCAAATGACCATCCACCAGATCTGCCATCACGATCTCTTTCTCTTTTTCTTCTCTTAAACTTCTTATTCAGCTTTTCCTCTACTTTTAGGGAAAAATAGTATGCCTCTTCAATACTACTCATTCGAACCAAATTCAAGTCTTCCTGAATGCTTAGCCTTAACCCATTAAGGTAATAGGCAACTTTCTCCTTGTCAGCTTCTGCATGGCCTGTTCTAGTGAGGATTCGATAGAACTCCTTTGTATACTCCTGAATAGATCTTCTTACTTGTTTCAAACTTTGCATTTTCTTCAGTAGGTCAAGCTCATAATCAACATGAATGAACTATCACTTCAATTTATCCACCATCCGATCCCATCTTGTGATTTTATCTTTCCCTCTTCTATTTTTCTCCAATTGAATCTCTTGCCACCATATCTTCGCATGACGCTTTAGTGTGGCCTTTGCAAACTTGACTCGATCAGGATCCTCAATATCTTCATACTTAAAATATTCTTCACATTCATTGATCTAGTTGATCAATTCCTCTGGGTTAAGATTCCCTGAAAATGTAGGAACCTCGATCTTAGGTCTTTTCCCAATCTTGGAAATGGCCCAGAAAAGCCTTTATTCCTCTTGGTTCACAATTTTGACTTCTCCTTCTTGATCTTATTCTTCGGCTTCATCCTCGATTTCATCTCTAACATTAAGATTCATTCCTCTGTGAATCTCTTCCTACAATGCTCACACTTGTCTCTGGAGCACTCTAACCTCAGCTATTACAACACCAGCTCTTCTGCCACATTCCCTTCGTGGATGCATTTTTGTGATGCACACTGAAACCCTAACCATAGTCCTAGTGCAAATTGCCTCACAGTCGGTGATCTGTTTACACAAAAACCCTAACCCACGGTCCTAGTGCAAACTGCCTCACAGTCAGTGATCTGTTTACACAGAAGCCTTAACCCACGGTCCTAGTGCAAACTACCTCACAATCGACGATCTATTTACACACTCAGGAACTCCTCCTCTGATACCACTTGATGAAGGGGGCTGCCCTTAATATCACAAAAACACAATAGAAACAAAGAACAACAACAATTTACAAGAACAAAAAATAGGCTTCTTATTATCTCCACAATGTGGAATTACAAACTTTTAGAATTACAATATGCAAAGCCACATGGGCATTCCCTTTACAATATTTTGTAGGAAAAAGCCTCAAATGATTACCTAGAACTACTCTGAACTACTCTGAACTACCTAAGACAACACTACATACCTTTTTTCTATAGGCAATTTTGACCGCCTGAGAAGGTTCCATAAATTTAGCTCTTTAGGCTGACTAAACATAGAATTATTTATTTTTCACAATTATTACAATAGGGTCACCTCAAGAGAAATACAAAATATGATTTTAGGTAACCCAACTTTCAGAGGCCATAAATTTTTTAACCGTAACTCTATTTTTCTATTGTAACCACTTTTCAAAAATGCCATGATGAGATCTACAGTGTCTGACATGTGCTAGCACCAATCGGCTAGGGGTCGATCATGATCTAGAGCCTCTAAGGCCTTCAAAATTGACCTGAAAGATTTTGTACCCAAAAAAATTAATAACTTCACCAATACTGATGATGTGGCAATGAAACTCAATTGGTAGGCTCAAATGAATGGGATGAACCTCCAACTATGAAATTAGAACATTCCGAGATCGTATGACCAACTTACAAAAAATAGTAAGTTTCCATAACTAGTAGCTTTGCACAAGATAGCCCTTATTAAAAATAAAACTAGAAATATTTTTGGGTGATGCAAGATTCCTCTTACACCCAGGATGCTCCTGCATCATAGATCAAGTAAAAAGCCCTATTTTCTCAGAGAGGAGACCTAATTGGGGCCATCCCTTGTAGCTCTATTTTCCAAAGGAACTACCAAATCGGTAAGAAGAATGGGTGAAGTAAAGGTTGGAACATGTGTGTTGGCACATTTTAAGACATTTTCCCACACCTCCTTGTCTTTTCAATCTTCCTAGTTCATTTGGAGGTGTAATACCCTTAGTTTAGATTGAGGGTCACTAGGTGTATGAAGAATCCTAGAAGGATGAAGTTGAGTTTGAGTTATTGAATCACTTTTGATGGTTTGGTTGGGTCTAAGACTAGGGGATTGAGCCATCCAAGGCATCCAATAGGTCAATGGTGTAGGTGGATACACTTGAGGGTCACTAGGTGAACCTAAGAGCAAGGGCTTGTGATAAGCTCCTACCCAACATCCCTATCATCTTCTTAGCTTCTGTAGATTCTTCTGGTGCTTTCATTCTTTCTCGCATATCATTGATTTGATTTTGTGCTTCATTTAATCCAATACTAGTGGTATCTCCTTTTTCCTCAGTTCTTCATCTAACTATTTTTTCTCTTTGATTTGTTCTTCATAGGCTTCCTAATTATTAGTTAGCTTTTCATCCAACTCTTCAATCTGATCCTTCAAAGACATGTTTTCTTCATTTAGCTTTTTGACCATTTTTCCCAAATCATTGTTTGAAAAATCTTTTAAATCTTTTCTATGTTTCTTGATGAATACTTGTGTGCCACTGACCTTCAATTTCATTTCTTCAATTTCTTTTTTAGATCTGTCAAGATCTTCAAGAGCTGCTACAAGATTCTTCTTCAGATGTTTCACTTCTCTTATATCCATAATCTCCTCAAGTGGTTAAACTTATCTTTAGAGGACCAATGCTTTGATACCAATTATTAGGAATGGGAAAACTGAGAGGGGGGGGGGGGGGGGGTGAATCAGTGTTTTATAATTAATTTATGATATCTTGAAACTTAACTCAATTACTTAAATATTGAATTGAATAACAAATAAAATGAAGTAAATAACCATAACACATAACACCAGATATGATTACGGGGAAACCTTGGCCAAAGGAAAAACCCTGATGGGAATTAATACCCACTAATAATTGTACTTGTGTATTATGAACATGTTAATGTTCCTTTTCCTTGTTAGGAGTAGTCATTACAATGCTTTAGTACAATGACCTAGTCAAGGGTCAAACCCTATTAGGAGTCTTGAAGTAACAAACCCTATTAGGGGTGGAAGGCTCACTGCTAGAGCTCACTTCTCAATGAGGAAGGCTACAACCTCCTGGATATCAAATACACACTACATCTGCAAGGGTGAACTACTGCTATGACACTACTTGTTTGATCAGTTCCTTTTGTGTGCTGATGATTTAACCTCTTGTAAAGCTCTATAACATTCTTACTACACTCAACACATACTTCACATACTTTTTCTCTTCTATTCCATATTCTATATCCATCTCATGCTCTAATACAAAAGTGCATGTCTTATGTATAGGCACAACCAAAACTATTTACTAAGTCGGCCTATAACCTATTACATACAACACTTCCAAATGAATTGGCTCAAGTGTGTTTACATACATTGATATTAACATGTCTATAACATAAATAAAATAGGTGCATAGCCTTTACAAAACAAAATAATACTCGATAATCAAATTATTTCCAGTCGACTACATGCTTTGTTCTATTCTACCACTCACTGTCTGTGTCACTTCAACTCGCTGCAACTTCTTCATGCTATCACATCTGACCCTGCATTCTTAGAATTAGCATTATAATATAATCAAAAGATTATTTTCAAGGGAACATACCAAAATTTTTTTCTATGCACATGCACTGATGCTCTGTTCATCAGGTGCTTTATTTACTATTCTATCTTCCATACTTAGCCAAATTTTGATCTTCTAAGTTATTGCACTGACTCCAAAACTTCATATGAATTTTTTTTCGATGATGAAAACACTAAGATTAGTCATATACACTAGTATAGTAAAATTTCCAACACATTAGAGAGAGGAATGACCCCTAGTTTACCTCTTAGGTACTAAAAGGTATCCTTAGACAATGAATTTGTGAATATGTCATCAAGTTGTTCCTTAGATTTTACATATTCTGGAGGTTTACTTCTTTTTCCTAGACTTGTTCTCTCAAATAGTGATATTTGATTGATATGTGCTTTTTATTTGAGTGCATCACCAAATTCTTTGAAATGTTTATAGCACTAGGATTATCACAATATATTGTCACATGACCATCTATATCTTGTATCCCTTTAAGTAGTTATTTTATTCGTACAATATTAAAACAATTGATTACAACAACAACATATTCTACCTCAGTAGTTGACTGTGAAATGAAACTTTTCTTTTTGCTTATCCATGTCACTAATCTTTCTCCTAAGAAGAAAGCTCCTCCACTTGTTCTTTTCCTTTCATCCATATTTCCTTCCCAATCAACATCAGTATACACTTTCAATTCAAAATCTCCATCCTTTTTGTACCATAAACCATAGTCCTCGATTCCTTTAAGATATGTAAAGATTCTCTTCACAATAGTCATATGTGTTTTTTAAGGATTAGAAGAAAAAATAGACACAATTCCAACAAAATGAGAAATATTTGGCCTACTATGAACAACATACTATATCTTAACGATCATGGATCTATACAGAGTTTCATTTACCTCGGTAGAGTCATCTTCCTTGACAATTTGCATCTAGTAATCATTGATGTACCAACCAGTTTTGAGTCTTCCATCCCAAAAGTATTCAAGATCTATTTGATGTATTTTGATTGTTATGTATATGCCATCCTTGATTTGTTGAATTTTAAACCAATGAAAAATTTGATCTCTCCAATCATTTAAATTTCAAATTCCTTTCTCATTTCATCAACAAATGATCTACACATTATTTCATTTCCTCCAAATATGATATCATCAACAATTTTTGTATAAATTAATACCTTATCTTCAGATTCACTTTTCAAGTATAAATTACTATTTTCACTAGTTCTAATGCAACCTATTTTCATTAATATGATTGGATTCTTTCATACCATGCTCGGGGTGGTTGTTTCAAACCATATAGTGCCTTGTGAAGTTTACATACCATGTGTTTCTAACTTTTGTCAATAAATCCTTCTAGTTGGTTAATGAACACTTCTTCTTCCAGTATTCCATTCAAAAATATGAACTTTACATCCATTTGATAAACTTTGAAACCTTTGTGAGCAACATATGCAAGTAAAATTCTTACACCTAGTCTAGCAACATGAGAAAATATCTCACCATAGTCAATACCTTCTACCTGAGCATATCCTTTGCATACAAGTCTAGCTTTATTTATGAACACATCTCCATTTTCATTTAGCTTATTCTTGAAAATCCACTTTTTACCAATAACATTAATATCCATAGGTTTTAGCACTAGTGACCAAGTATTATTCTTTTCAATCTGATCAATCTCTTCTTTCATTGCATTGATCCAATCTTCATTTTCAAGTCCATCCTTGAATAGTATAGGATTATATTCAAAAATCAAACATGTATTGTCTCTCAACTTACTTCTTGTCATGACTCCTATATTTTTGTCTCCAATAATTTGAGCTATCTGGTGAATGGTTCCTTATCACATACTTTTCTAGCATTGACTCGGTTCTTTGTTCTTCAACATTTTCATCTTTTGGTGGGTGCTCAACTAGTTCCTTGGTTTCTTCTTATAGTTTGGGTATAAAACTAGAAAATCCTTCTTGTACATATACAAATCTTTGATAATCTTCTTGTTCCTATTTTCTATCTTCTTCATTTCTTTCTGCAAACTCATCAATCCTTACATTTTCACTTTCCACAATTTTGTTAGTAGCCTTATTCAAAAATTTATAAGATTTTCTCTTTGTGGATTATCCTATGAATATATTTTCATCTCCTTTAAAATCAAACTTTCCATTCCTATTATCTTTCAGAATGTAACACATACTTCCAAAAATTTTAAAGTAGCTAACATTAGGTGTATGCTCATACCATATTTCATAAGGAGTTTTATTTGTACCTTTCTTCATTTGTACTTAGTTGAGGGTGTTAAAAAAATACTATTGGCTTCTCTCTAGAATGTTTGTGCAACCTCCTTCTCAATCAATAATGTTCTAGCACAATCAACTTGATTTGTTCCTTCTTTCAGCTATGCCATTCTGTTGTGGAGTTCTCAATGCAGAGACTTGTCTTTTAATTCCATTCTAATTATAGAAGACAATAAATTCATCAAAGATAAATTCACCTCCTCTATATGATCTTAAACACTTCATTTTCTTACCCGTTTCATTCTCAATTCTTGCCTTATACTATTTAAATATTTGAAATGCATCAAAATATTCTTTTAAGAACAATACAAACATCATCCTTGAGTATCCATCAAAAAACAAAATGAAATACTGATCATTATAATAAATTTGTACTCTCATAGGGCCATAGAGATTAGTATGAACTAATTATAATATACCATTAGATGAGTAAGACTTGCTTGAAAAACTTGATTTAGTCATCTTATCGATCTGACATTCCTTACACATAACTTTATCAAGCTTGCTCAATCTTGGTAAACTTGTAACTTTATTTTTCTTACTAACCTTGATCAAGTTATCAAGATTTATATGACAAAGTATTTTATGCCATAACCAAGCATCTTCATTTCTTATAAAAAGACACACATTTCCATTAGAGTTTAGATAAAATAAGTTACCTTTATATTGCTCACCGGTTCCAATCAAATCTCCAATAACATCATAGATCTTCACTTTTCTATTCTGAAACTCCACTCGATGACCAGTGTTATTCAATTGTGCAACACTCAACAAGTTTTATTTTAGTCCTTAAACCCAATAAGCATTATTAAATTTAATCTTTTCATTCAACATAATGGACCCTTTTCCTTTTTATAGAACATGGAGCATCATTTACAAATCTAACAAATCCTCCATCATATTCTTCTAGGTTCTCAAAATTATCAATGTCACCATTCATGTGATGTGAACAAACACTATCAATAATCCATGGGTTAGTTTTTCTCACTTGAGAAATAATGGCTTTTCCATCTTCATACCTTTCATCCTCTGAGTCATCCTTCATAGGAACATAAACCACTTCCTCACATTCTTCTATCTCATCAAATTCATCATTATTTATTCCTTCCTCAGCTAGGTAGCATGATTTATTTCCTTTGTCCTTGTAGTCTCTAAAATTTTGGTATCAGTTCTCCTTCTTTTCCTTCTTATCATTCCTATCATTATCAGGACACCTAGATGCAACATGACCAATCTTGTTGTAGTTAAATGATTTTAGAGGTAGTTTACCTTTATCCTTTCCTTTTCCTCTTAGTAGCCTCTTTTCTAGTAGTGCTTCCAGTTCTTCTTGTTCTTTTTCTTCAGTTAGTATACCATCATAGTTAATTCCACCTAAACTATAGTAATTATCTTTTTCTCTTCTTGAACTACCAATGCTTACAGATGATTTGAAATCTATCTCTATCTTTGGTAAACTATTATCAAAATTAGTAAGTTCAAATGCAATTAGCTTACCAATCAAAGCATCAAGAGTAACAATATTACTAGGTATGGATATCATTTCCCGAATAGCAAAGACTTGAATAGAATATTTAGGTGAAATATTTCTAATAATTTTTCTTACCACTTCTTCTCCATTTAATGTCCACCAATGTCTTTGATAGCACTAACCACTTCCTTAACTCTAAAACTATATTGTGCATTGTTTTCTTCTTCTTTCATTCTCATCTCATCAAATATTCATTTGAGACTATCAACCTTTTCTTTCTATACATGTGGATCACCTCTATAAACAAGTGAAAGTTTATCCCACATCTCTTTTGTTGTATTACAATCCTTTATGTCATTGAACTCAATATCAATCAGGGAAGAAGTAATTTCAATCATTACTGAGTTTTGTTCCTTCTTTTCTCTCATTTGATCAAGTGTCATAGGTCTAGGTAGCAATGGAGTGTAGTCATTATCCAAATGGTTGAGTGAAGAATCTCCAATTCTAGATAGGTATAACCTCATCCTACTTTTCCATGTGGGGAAACTTTCCTTGTTCAGCTTGGGTACTTCTCTCCTATACATCTTAAGATATTTTTCTTAAGTCTTCTAAAATTTTACTTTTAAGCACCAACATCTCTGATACCAATTTTTTGGATAACAAAGAGGAGTGGGGGGGGGGGGGGGGGGGGTTGAATCAGTTAGCCTAGGTCCCTTAACAATTTTCAACCTTGAAATCTTCTCGATAGATCTATGCAATCAGATTTATACATTTAACCGACCACAACAACATTTATAAAAAAATCATTAAATAGCATGCAAAACATTCAATCACACATTAAAAATAGTATTTAACATGGAAACCCAATTTGGGTAAAAACCATTGTGGGAATTCTCACCTATAAAATAATTCACTCTTCTGAAGTGAGATCAGTTAAAATCCAATCCTGTTAAATATTACAAACACATTTTCTAGATGTGACCTTGTTAGGGAATTTTCACCAACAATCAACTAGATCTATCACACTATAATGAGTGGCCTTATTAGAAGACTTGAGAACATTCGTTAGAATTCCACCTTACAAAGGATTTAGAAATTAGGATTGTTAAATCCACTTGGTTAAGATATTTTGTACTACAATGGTTAGAAAGCAACAATGAAATGATCTGATAAAATATGCAACTACCTTTGCCTGTTCAGATCTCCTTTCTACTCATTTTTCCTCTTCAAACTCTTCCTTTCTAGATGATCAATACACACACTTAATCTCATCACTTTTCTTCACTTCATTCACGCATTCCTTCAACTCTTGTCTACTCGATGTACCCTTCATTTCTAATTCAGCTATCTACTCTAAATATCAACAATTCAACAACAATAGTATCAACATCAACAACATGATCATCATGATAATCCTTTATATAGATAATTTTTTTCGCTTAATCCTATCATCATTTAATCTCATCCATTAGATCAAATCTGTAGCTTGGTAAAATGTTTTATGATTCTTGCTAGTTGTATCTTCACCTTGGAACTTGAACTTTTCTTGGACCTCAAACCAATCACTAAATCTTCACCATTTATCTGTACCTAATGATTTTGACCCTTGATTTCATTAATTGACTTTGTTCCTTCCTTAGAATCTTCAATTGATGTCTTATTTTACTTACTTCCTTGTTTAATCAACCAAATTCATCTACTTAGTTAAGTTTTTCTACTCAGTTAACCGTGACTGACCAATATATTTACTTGCCGACAACTATTTCCAGCTTGGTAGAACATACTATTTTCTTGTCTTTTCACTTTCCAACTTCAATCCTTTATTAATGACAAACATAAATGACTTGTGCATCATTCTAGCACTTGATTAAATCATTTAAAACAATCAAATCAATATTAACTTATCAAAGACTGATTCAACAATTGCCTAATTAAGCTCACATACTTAACATCACTTCTTTATATCTTCTATCTTTAGCAATCATTTCTTTTCTAAACATCACATATTTAAAATTGATATGGAAAATTGAAATAAGTAAGTCAATAGTATTGACATCAATGACAACATAAAAACTAATCCAATCCTTCTACATACCTTTCATTTCTTGGTTGACCTTTTTCATTTTTAGCATCACAATATTAGTTGGGTAATAATCTTGTCATTTTAGCAATCTCATTAGTTGGGGTAACATCTTCATCATATTATAAAAGTTTATATGTCCCATCCTTTTGTTACATGGCTAGCACTCACTAATATGAGACAAAGAACAACTACTTTTTCTCTTTTCCTTAAGATAGAAAACATTTCCATTTCTCATACCTCTTTCAACTATTGTTCTAGTGCCTTTTCTAATTTCATATCTAGACCAATGAAATTTGATCTCAAAACCCTTTCTACTCACACTTAAGAGACTTTTCCTTACCCCTTTTACATACTAGACATCGCCAACTTTGTGTTTACCATTAATAAATATAGTTTTCTTACCAGATATGAGCATATAGCCTTCATCAAAAAATGTGACTAAACCTCCAGCATATTTTTCCATCTTAATAAAATTTCTCCTATCTCCATTCATGTGATTTGAACATCCAAAATTAATGATCCAAGGTCCGGATTATTCTCTAACATATAAAGAAATCTTCACAAGTTCTTGTACAACATTGTGTCCTCTAGATTTGTTATTTTCATCATCCTTGATAGCCAAGAACAAAATTTCATCATTTGAGTCATTTATATCCCCATCCTCTAATAAATGAGTCTTCATTGAACTAAAAATATTTTTTCCTTTCTCTTTGTTATTTGTTCTAGTGTTTTCATCATTGCTTCTATATTTTTCTTTTTCCTCATCTGACATTCTATAATCTTCCTTGAAGGGGCATTCAAATATTGAATGTAGCGCCCTTCTTTCCATATTGAGTTTCTTTAATTTGATTCTCATAGGTAGAATGTTCTACAAATAGTTCTTCTAGATGTACTTCTCCATGCTTATTCTTGTTTCTTGGTAACTAATTTATAAATAGAAATTCCAAATAGATGACAAGGGACCCAAACTTGAATTGATACTTTGAATTCTTGGTCCTCTCCAAGCTATCCAACAATTACAATCTCATCAACTCACACAGATCAAAACCTTGACCATCCATTTCCGTCTAACATGCCATCAAAGGTGGGAGCACCTATAGATTACTCATGGTTATAATTGTAATCAATAACCTTTATTGCATAGAAGACACCAAAGTCTATTATATCTTCCAATGTCATGTTCTATTTATTAGATTGTGCATTAATTAAATCGTTAACTATATCATTCTTCATGGACTTCAAAACTAGAATGGTTCCAAATTTTCACAATCCTATAAATGCTTGAATGAAATCCTCTTTTACCTTGTATGGCATGTCTAAATATATAACATCATCATGGATTCTACTTAATAGGATTGATATCCAATCATGTTAATAGATGAAATCTAGAAACTCCTTCTAGATGTCCAAACCTTTCTTTATAATGTGCTTGTATTCTAGTTTGATTGGCTTCATGTTACTCTCCACCAACATTGTCCATAGATTATCAAAATTCATGTGAATAATCTCAGTCAACTGCACATGAATATATATCATAATATATTCAATGTAAATTGCATCTACCAAAACTTTTTAAAATGCATTATCCTTATCTTTCTCAATTTCCACAAAGGGATATGGATTCACTTTAGGTTGAGGCTTCGTGGAAGAGTCAAAACTAATGGGATTATCCATATTAACACCAACAACACAAATACATTTTTTATCTCTATTTGAGCATTAAGTATTGTAATTAGTATCAAATGAGTTCAGTTGGTAATATCAGTTACTTAGTCAGTAAAGGTTGGAATAAGGAGTTAAAAAAGTCAGTTGATTGAACTTAAAAAGAATTCATACTGAGAAGATACAAGGCATAACACAAAGCTATAAGAATATAGGTTTAATTGAGAATGCTTACCGAGCATCAAGAATTACCAAGTACCGAGTTAGTACACATCAAGAATTCTACACACCGAGAATCAGTTATTCACTAAACAATGAATGTAGTGTTTACTGAGTTATTCAAGAAATGGCATAGTAATTAGTAATGGCACATATCTCTATGAAAATGGTTTACATGGATCTATAAATGGTTTACCAAGATTGAGATACATTTATTATGGATGTAATCATTTAATTTTTTGATGATTCCTATGAAATAGTTAGATCTAGGTTATTTTTGTACATAATTGATCTTAGGTTTTCTAAGACGCTGTAACCCTAATTAGGTCAAAGTAGTTTGATATTTTTATCTCTATTGAGCATTAATGGTTGTCATTAGTATCAAAGGTTATCAAAGATATCGGTCGGTTACTTATATGAAGCTAGTCAGTAACTATAAGCAAAATAGGCCAGTCGGTTAAGTATATACACCAAGTATCAGATAGTTTACCAAGCATCAGCAGACACTGATACCGAGTGACAGTAAACACCGAGCATCAGAATAAACATTGAGCATTTTATATAACATTTATCGAGGATCATAGGAAATGGCATAGTAATCAGGAATGACACATTCTTCTATGCAAATGGTTACAAAAGATCAAAAAATGTTTTACCAAGATCAAAACAATTTATTGTTGAGATACGATGACGATCTTATGTAATAGTTTCATCTAGGTTATTTTTTTACATCATAGATCTTAGGGTTTTGTCTAAGATTTGTAAACCTAATTTTGTATAAGAGGCATAATGTTGTATGCTATATATTTTGTATGTTACATCATTTTTGATGTGAAATGATGTATGAGTGAAGAAGCACTTGAAGTACTAGCCAACCTTCAAGATTACTAGTTGACAGAGCAGATCAGTATTCGGAGGAAATCAGATTAAGCAGAATTAGAGCAGTCTAACTGAGAAATTTAGAGTAGAGATTCATCATAGTAAAGGTGATATTTTATTAGTACTTTATTGATCTATATCAGAAAATTAAGTTGTCATTAGTAGATAGATACCTATTGCTTTCTAATCATTGTAATAGATTTTTGTAAAATCTCTTAACAGAGTAGACTTGACAATCTTATTGTAAATCTCTTTACCGAGTGCACACTCAAGTAGTGTTGCTAAAATCCTATGACTAGGTAGATCTAGCTGATCTAATATGTTACTCTTAATAGGGTAAGAACACCAAAAGTGATAAAAAATTGTAGCCCTAATAGGAAAACCTTTTCTATCTATAGTAGTGAAGAATTTGTGTGTGTCATCCCCACCACAATTTTTACCTTCTAACAAGGGTTTCTGTGTTACCAAAATAATTGTGTTATGGGATTTTTATATTGTTGATTTCATGTTGTTTACCTTCACAAGTCGAATATACATGTATTAGATACAAGTTATTTTGGAAGGTTACTATTGTTTTCTATTGTAGATTTGAAAGGTTGGTGTGTTAATGTTTTTTTGGGCACTGATTCACCCCTCCCCTCTCAGTACCCTATCTCTCCTAATTCCAATAACTGGTATCAAAGCATAGTTCTCTTATTGGACAGTTTAACCACTAAAGGGTAAAGATCTGATTCATGGAGAGGTATAAGTTAGATAAGTCTATTGAGAATCAGAAGATTCAGATGGAGATGTTTGTTGAACAATATAAGCAAGCCAAGGAAGGACTGAAGAAATTAAAAGTTGAAAGAAAGAACCTAGCTATTCTACAAAATGAGATTGGCTACCATGAAGAAGCAATTGATGATATATTTGATCATATTGGATCTAGTTTCAGAAGTATTTTTGATGGATCTGAAAACATGATCTCTGATTTGTCTGAGAAAATCAACATTTAACCAAACAAGTAAAAGCACTACAAATCGGTCAAGAATTTGAGTGGTGAGAATGGTTGAAATTGATGTAGGAGCATCCTAGGATTCTTGGCAATCTTATATCAACAAAAAATATGTTTGTCTTTGAAGATAGATTGTTAGTTTTGATCTTGGTTTGGTGGAGTTCTTTCTCAATTTGGGAGACTGGTTGCCTAGTTTTTGTGGTTACCAAGGTGCTCGGTCTCTGAAGAATGCTCAGTAACTGAAGGCATCAGTTCATTGGCACTTGGAAATAACTATGTTTCTCGATCATGCTTGGCATAGTCAATCGAATGGTGCTCGATTATTTCTTCTATTGCTTGGTGTTCTTACTTACCGACTGGATTGTTTGGATAAATTGGCTTGGCTGACTGGTGCATTTAATTTGGGTCATGCTCCTTATGTTATGGATTGACCATTGGATGTGTGGGGACCTAGATTTGGCATGTTGCATTCTTCTACGAGGATCTGATGACCATTTGGGGCCATCTTTGAGAGTTTATTTATTTTGTAAGGCTATGTGAGAGCTGACTGATGTTTTAGCATTTAATATTTGTTTATAGAGATTTATTGTTTCATAAGCTGACTTGTGGCTGGGAATCAATATTTATTGGATGCTTGGGTAGTTGTTTGGGGCATCATATTATTGGAGGGAAGGTTAGTAGCCTACAAGCTTAGGAGCAAGAAGATTGCTTGGAAGTTTGAGTACAAGTTTAGATCTTTCCTAGGTACCTACTAGTGTGCTACCTGTTGCAGACTTAGACTAGCTAGATGCTAATGTTGGGGAAAAGATTTAGATCCTACGAGATCTTGTAGACTGTTACTTGCATTGTAATTGGTCGTAACCAAGAAGGCCTTATAGCCTGACACATTGCATGTAATCAGTGTTTTCATGAATAAATACTTCTATTCCATATCATATCTATTGTTTGTATTATGTATTTCCATTGCACATTGGTTTGGCTACAAGGTCAGTCAGTCCTTAATTGGATCCACCCACCTTGACTGCATTAGGTGGTATAAAAGTAGCATTTGTTCCTATTTGAGCAAAGTCTATTCCTATTGGAGCCAAGTGGATCTTGTGTATCTAGATCTTGATTGGAAGATGCCTCTGAGGAGAAATTGTGAGATCCTTGAGGAGGAAGAAGCTACTGGAGAATTCTATCTTGATGATTTTATGGCTTTGCAGAAACAAATGCAAGACCTACAAGAGGAGTTGAGAAATAAGAAGCCTACCTTGAAGGAGGATAGTGATGATGAATTTGAGGGAGATCATTTTGGAGAAGTTGTAGAAGAAGCTAGTGATTTTGAGGAGAATCAAATTATGAAAGCTATGTCTAAGATTGGGAAGAGACCTAAGATTGAAGTTTCCACACTTGTTGGAAGCCTTAGGGTAGAAGAATTGATTGATTGGATCAATGAGATAGATGAATACTTTGAGTATGGAGAAATAGAAGATCCTAATAGGGTTAGATTTGCAAAGACTAAGTTGAAGGGTCATGAAAATATCTAGAGGAGAGAAGTTCAGTTGGAAAGAGGTAGAAGAGGAAAAGAAAAGATCGCTAAGTGGAAATGAATGGTTGATAAGCTAAAGAAGCAATTCATTCTGGTGGATTATGAATTGGATATGTTTAAGAAGATGCAAGATTTGAAGAAGACTAAAAAATTAGTACAGGAGTATACTGAGGATTTTTATAGAATCCTGATTAGGACTGGTCATTCTGAAGCTGATAAAGAGAAGGTTTCTATGTATGTCTATGGTTTGAGACCTAGTATTCAGGAAGAGTTACTTACTGTGTGGATGAAAACAATTAGTGATGCTTATCAAATGGCATTGAAGATTGAAGAGAAGTTGAATAGGAAGTATGAAGGAAAATAGAACAGTAGGAACTGAGGTGGTAAAATTGGTGAGACAGTTGTTGAGAGTAATGTAATAGAGAATCCTAAGCCTGATGTGGGATCTGGAGGTGGTCAAGTTACTAAGAATGTTGGATAGAGGGGAAAGTGGAAGAATGAGTTTATCGACACTTGTTATAACTATGGTGAAGCTGGTCATAGAAGCTGGCAATGTCCTAAGAAAAAAGTTGCATTAGTTGGTGAAGAAGACATTGAGAATGTTCTTGAGAAGGGTGAATGTCTTGTCACTAGGAGATTGGCTGCATGTGTTCCTGAACTGGTATAGAGAAGAAATTTGTTTAGAACCAGATGTAAGTGCAAGAATAAGGTATGTAATGTCATAGTTGATGGTGGCAGTTCTAAAAACTTTGTTTCAGATGAAATGGTTAGTAAATTGAATTTGGAAAGAAGGAAGCATCCTAATCCTTATCAGATTTAGTTGGATACAAGATGTTTCTAAGGTTAGAGTTGAAGAACAATGCCTAGTTAAGTTTCAAATTGGATCTTACCATGATGAGATATTGTGTGATATATTATCCATGGATGCTTGTCATTTGTTTCTCAATAGACCCTTGAAGTTTGATAGGAATGTTTTGTTTGATGGTCATGCTAACACCTATGTGGTTAGCAATGAAGGAGCTTCACATAAGCTAATACCTTTACAGGAGACAGGGGTTAAAGGATGTGGAGTTATTAGTTGTTGTCCTTATGAAAAACCTTAGGAGTAGAAGGTTGATGAACCTATTCCTATTAAGTCTGGTTTGAAGGAGAAGGAGAATGATATCTCTAAAGAGTTTGTTGAGATTAAGAAATAGATGGTTTTGCTAGTAGAGATGGTACAATAGATGGTGACATTTATGACATAGATAGATGTAGATGATACTAAGTTGATTGTGGAGTCTGGAAGGGATGAACCTTACTGAGGCACTTAGATGGTCGGTAGTGGTTAGAGTTGGTTGCTATCAGTTGCTAACCAAAAAGGTAAGTAAAGTGGAAGATAGAAGGACTTTCTACATGAGACAATGAATGAATTGAAGACTACTTGGGATGAAGGACAAGAAGAGATACGGGTGAAGAACAGTTTTGACATACCTGTTCTGATTCCCTTGAGGCGTTCCTAATTTCCTTATTAGAAAATCTTTCTTACCTGGGGTGTCTGATGCAGGAGCATCCTAGGATTCTTGGCAATCCTGTATCAACCAAAAATATGTTTGTCTTTGAAGGTAGATTGTTATTTTTGATCTTGGTTTGGTGGAGTTCTTTCTTAGTTTGGGAGACTGGTTGCTCAGTTTCTATGGTTACCAGGGTGCTCAGTCTCTAAAGAATGCTTGGTAACTAAAGGTGTTAGTTCAGGGTGCTTGGGGATAAATGCATTTCTCAGTCATGCTTGACATGGTTGGTCGACTAGTGCTCAGTCATACTTGACATGGCTGGTTGACTAGTGCTTGGTTATTTCTTCTATTGCTCGACGTTCTTGCTTACCGATTGGATTGTTTGGATAAATCAGCTTGGGTGACTGGTGCATTTAATTTGGGTCATGCTCCTCGTGTTATGGATTAACTGTTGGATGTGTGGGGACCTAGATCTAGCATGTTGCATTCTTCTATGTGGATTTGATGACCATTTGGGGCCATTGTTGAGAGTTTATTTATTTTGTAAGGCTATGTGAGAGCCAACTAATGTTTTAGCATTTAATATTTATTTATAGAGATTTATTGTTTCATCAGCTGACTTGTGGCTAGGAATCAGTATTTATAGGATGCTTGGGTAGTTGTTTGGGACATCATATTGTTGGAAGGAAGGTTAGTAACATGCAAGCTTAGGAGTAGGAAGATTACTTGGAAGTTTGAGTACAAGTTTAGGTCTTTCCTGGGTACCTACCAGTGTGTTTCCTATTGTAGATGTGGACTAGCTAGATGCTGATGTTGGGGAAAAGATTTAGATCCTGTGAGATCTTGAAGACTGCTACTTGGATTGTAATTGGGCATAACTGGGAAGGCCTTATAGCCTAGCACATTGCATGTAATCAGTGTTTTCATGAATAAAGACTTATGTTCCATATTAGATCTATTATTTGTATTGTGTATTTTCACTGCATATTTGTTTGGCTGCAAGGTCAGCCAAACCTTAATTGGATCCACCCACCTTAACTACATTAGAAATAATGAACAATACTAGATAGACTAAACAAGAAAGGAATCTGGCTATTGAAGATCGAAGACAAATAACTGAACAACTGCAAGCTAAAGAGAGTGAGATACAAAGACTCATCGATTGTCACATTCAAGTATCTAATTAGATGATGACTATGAATCAAGAATTAAACTGAGTGAATGGAGAATTTTCTAGAAAAAATTGAAGATGTTGCAATACTCGGAGAAGAGAATGAAAAAAATGAGGAATGAAATAAAGACACAAAAACATCATAATGAGATGATGAGGCTAGTTGAGAACAATTCCAAGAAGATTGATGATTTTTTGGTTAATCAAAGAAGATTTGGGAGTAGAGCTGGAATAGGCTATACCGGTGATGGAGAATCATTACAACAAGATGAAAAAGTCAACAACAATCAAAATCAAAGACCTAAAGTGTTAATATGTTATCACTGTGGCAAACCGAGACATACATCTAATGTGTGTAGAAGCAAAGCACAATGTAAACCTCCTGTCACTCCTAAGTTCAATGGTTATTGCTGTTATTGTGGTAAGTATGATCACAAAGCTTATGAGTGTAGAGCTAAAAAAAATGATATTGCTAACAATACTACTATGGAGAAAATATGCTATACTTGTAATAAACATGGACACACTACATGAGAGTGTAAGGCTAAGATGAAGCAAGTATGGACTCCTAAGCAAAAGACACAATGCAAGCTGTATCAACCAAAGAGACAAGGTAATTCTAATGTTTGGGATTATAACACATGGGCTAATTGTGTTGCATGTGGTAGATATGGGCACATTGCAGCAAATTGTAATAGGAAAAGATGGGCTAGAAAATCAAGAAGTTGGACAAGCACTAGAATGGTATGTATGCATTGTCATAAGGTCAGTCATGTAAGAAAGGATTGTAGAGACTAAGCACTAGAAGAAGGTCATGTATTTGAGAGTGGAAACACTATTATAGATATCATGAGAATAAGGAATAGCATTTGGAAGAAGGCATCTAATGAGAATGTAGAGTCAAGTAATGCTGTTGGTGAAACCTCATCCACTGGACTGGGTGACATCAATACCTCCACTTAAGGTGATATAGGTATGTATGGGATTGACATTTCAAAATGATCAAATTTTACATATAGGTACCTATATATGTTGTGCACATACCAAATCTACATGAATGAAGATGCATTATGGTTTATGTTAGGAATAAGGTGTCTCAACCTTGGATAATTCCTATTCTTATTATTTTTTTTGTATATGTATTTTTTGCAAATAATGTAATTAAGTGTGAGTGTACATGTCTAGTTGGCATGTTGATGTGTCACTCCACTTGATGTGTCAGCATCTTGTGCATAAGGAGATCATGACTGAAATGGTCATGACAGATTCCTATGATGCATAAGAACTATTTAAGGAATGTGCTATGACAGGTGTAAGAGCATCTTATGACATGGGCCTATTTGGGCACCCAAGAAGAAGCGGTTGGTGTGTGTAAGAGAATATGCCAAAAATAGGTTGGTATGACAGATTCACTTACACTTCTCTTGTGACCATTATTTTTGGCAGATTCTATGACAAGCTGTCATAGTCTATTCTAGGGATGGATGTCTATTCTTGGGATTGCATGCAACAACTATGTACTTGTGGCTTTGTGCATGGGTCTTGGTGGTTGTGCCTATTTTTGGGTCCAGAGTAGTCTATATATATGATGCTGCTCCTATGGGAGAGAGATAACAAAAATTTAAGTCTTGTTGGCTTTGTCTCTCATTTCCTGAAAGAACTTGCATTGCAAGTGTATTGTAATCTTTGTGTTGAAGATAATACATTGTGCAGGTTTTGGAGTGTTGGACTTTTTTACCGAAAGGTTTTCCCCAGGGTATATCATTGTGTCATTCTCTATTTTTCTGTATGCATTGTATGTGGTTGCAATATCTTTGTTAAAGTAGTTAACGAATCTGAAATTGTAAGGATTTATAAGAATTTTCACAATACTCTCCTATAGAGATTAGCGTAGGAAGCTATTTATGCACCTGAGTTTCCTTACAAGTGGTATCAAAGCTTGATCAACTTTTGATCCTAGTTGTTGGGTAGGGTTTTTTGAGCTAATCTCAAGTTTGAGTGGGAGTTTTTTGCAGAGCATTCTGAATCTTATTTGCAGATTGAGATGGCAAGTTCATCATATGGAAGAATGGAGGTGGAGAAATTTAATGGCACTAATTTTGAGTTGTGGAAACTCAAGATGGAAGACATGTTGGAAGATCATGACCTATGGGAAGTGACTTCAAATGCTACAAGACTAGCAACTATAGCTCAAGAAGATTGGGATATCAAAGATCGTAAAGCTAAGGGTCTCATAAGACTCTGTTTAATCGATGCAGTCCTTCTGAATGTTCTAGATGAGAAAATCACAAATAGTTTGTGGGAAAGACTTGAGGCCATGTATCAGGCCAAATCTCTAGTGAACAAGTTGTTCCTGAGGAAGAAGTTGTACTCTCTATGAATGGAGGAAGGTGGATCCTCAATGGATCATTTAAATGCATTTAATCTACTGGCTGGACAATTGACATCAGTTGGTGTCAAGTTAGAGGAGGATGATCATTGCTACAAAATTTTGTCTTCTTTACCAGATTCATGGGATCATCTTGTGATGGCTCTCGGAAGCACTTTAGTCACCTTCAAAATGGATGATATGGTGTCTTCACTGCTATCAGAGGAGATGCAGAGAAAGGCTTCCATTTTGGAAAAAGAAGCCCTTGTTGTTCGTGGGAGATCCACTAAAAGAGGGAAGAAAAATGACAATAAGTTTGACAATAAGGGTAGATCCAAATCCCGTGGGAAGTCAAAGACTTCCAATAAGTCCAAGGAAAAATGTTGGAACTATGATAAATCTAGGCACTTCTGTAAAGATTGCAAAGAGCCAAAGAAGAAGAAGAAAGGTTCAGATTCAGCTTCAGAAAGATCTCAAGAAGATGGCGATGCATTCATCGTAGCTTTGGCAGCCCATACATCTAATGATGTGTGGTTAGTTGACTTGGGTGCATCTTTTCACATGACCTCTCATCGAAACTGGTTCTCAAAATATGAAGAGTTCAATGGTGGAAAGGTGTACTTGGGTGATTATTCTCACCTAAAGATAGTTAGACGTGGAAGGGTCACTATCAAATTTCTTGATGGACGAGTAAAGGGAATCAATGGAGTTATGCACATTTTGGGTTTTGCATGAAACCTATTATCTATAAGTATGCTGAATGATGTAGGTGTGCAAGTTGTTTTTTTGAAAGAAGGATGCAAGATGATGAGAGGATCGATAGTGCTTGCAAGGGGTACTAGGAGAGGTACCTTATTTCAGCTAGATGCATGTATTCCTCTATGTAATAGTTCTTCATCCTCACCATCTAAACAAGCAATGAAGAAGTCTATGTCTATTGGTTCTGATGGTAGTGCAAATACTTTGGAAGGTAAGCTTCCTATAGAAAAGACAATGTTGTGGCATATGAGATTTGGCCACATTGGTGAAAAGGGTCTCAGAACCCTGAAAAATAAAAATCTCATTGAGGGGTTAAATGATTGCAATCTTGAGTTTGACTTCTGTGAACATTGTGTCTATGGTAAACAAAATCATGTTCAGTTTTACTCTAGTTCTCACAAATCTTCTGATGTTTTGGATCTTATTCATTCTGATGTATTTTGGTCCTATAAAAGTTCCTTCAATCTCCAAGTCTATATTTTTTGTATCTTTCATAGATGATTATAGTAGAAGGACATGGATTTATTTCCTTAAAAGTAAGACACAAGTCTTTAGTCAGTTCAAGGAATTTAAAGCTCTTGTAGAGAATTAGACTAGTAAGAAGATTAAGTGTGTGAGAACTGACAATGGTGGTGAGTTTTTCTCAGCAGAGTTTGAACAGTTCTGTAAAGAACAAGGTATCAAGAGGCATAAGACAAATCCTTATACCCCATAGAAAAATGGAGTTGTAGAGAGAATGAACAGGACACTGATGGAGAAGGCTAGGAGTATGCTTAGTGGAGCTGGTTTAGAACAAAGGTTTTGGGTTGAAGCTGTGGCCACTACTTGCTATCTGGTTAATAGATCTCCTACATCAGCCCTTGTTGGTAAGACACCCATGGAGGTATGGTCTGGTAAGAAGCCTTCAATTAGACATCTTCATGTTTTTGGTTGTGAAGCTTATGCACATGTTCCAAAGGAGAAAATATCTAAGTTGGAAAACAAAGTTGTTAAATGTATTTTCATCGGATACAGTGCTGGTGTGAAAGGATACAAGCTTTGGGATCCTGTGACTAGTAAGGTGTTGTATAGTAGAAATGTTATTTTCAGAGAGCTAACATCTTCTCCTATTGTGCTACAACCAGATGAAAAAGAAAAGGAAAAAGATGTTGTTCAGTTTCCTCCTACCCCTGAGAAGACTGAATAGAGAGACCATCTTGGGTCTAATGATGAGGAGAGCTCTAACAACTCTTATAGTTTGGAAGAAGAGGAAGAACAACCTCAACCTTAGCCCTTGAGGAGATCCATGAGAGAAAGAAAGCAACCAGAAAGGTTTTGTTATTCTATGTTAGATTCCAGTTGTGCCTTTTCTTTGATTACTAACACTAATGAGCCTAGATCTATGAAAGAGGCTTCAGGCATGGAAGATGCAGGTTCCTAGATTGAGGCTATGAATGATGAGATGGCTTCATTGGAGAAAAACAAAACTTGGGACCTTGTACCTTTTCCTAAAGGGAGAAAATCTGTTGGCTATAAATGGGTGTTCAAGAAGAAATTCTGTGTAGATGGCAGTGTTGAAAGGTATAAAGCTAGATTGGTTGCAAAGGGGTATTCACAGGTAGAGGGAATAGATTATGGTGAAATATTATCTCCTATTGAAAAGTTGACATCCATTATATTTTTATTATCTCTTGCTGCATCATATGATTTAGAGATAGAATGGATGGATGTGAAGACAACTTTCCTTCATGGTTTTTTGGAGGAAGAGATTTATATGTCATAGCCTGAGCACTACATTGTTAAAGGTAAAGAATCCTTAGTTTGCAGATTAAAGAAATCTCTATATGGTTTGAAGCAATCTCCTAGGATGTGGTACCTTAAGTTTGATGCCTTTGTGTTGTCAATTGGATTTGTAAGATCAAAATCAGATCATTGTGTTTATTTCAGAGTTGAAAATGATCACCTTCTTATTGTTGCATTATATGTTGATGATATGTTGCTATTTGGGAAGGGTAAGGGTATGATTTCTAATTTTAAATCTCAGTTGTTAGCATAGTTTGAGATGAAAGATCTTGGGGCAGCTAGGTACATCTTGGGTATGGAAATCAGTAGAGACAGGTCTAACAAAAAACTTTGGTTGAGTCAAAGTAAGTATGTGAAGTCTGTGTTGGATAGGTTCAGCATGGTAGATTGTAGACCACTATGTGTTCCTATTTCTGTGGGAACAAAGTTATCTGTAGATGATTGTCCAAAATCTCCTAGTGAGGTGGAGGACATGAGTAGAGTACCTTATGCTAGTGTAGTTGGCATTCTTATGTATGCTATGGTCTGTACTAGACCAGACATTACCCAAGCAGTGGGAGTCCTGAGTTAGTTTATGGCTAATCCTGGATGGGTACTTTGGGATGCAGTTAAGCGAGTATTCAGATATTTGAGGGGTAAATCAAATTACTCCATATGTTATCATGGTAACTCTTCTAGATCTCCGCATTCAGTTTGTATTCATGGGTTTGTGCATTCAGATTGGGTAGGTGATATTGATAGCAGGAGATCCACCAGTGCTTATGTGTTCACTATGTTTGGTGGTGCCATCAATTGGATGAGTAAGCAACAACCTATGGTTGCTTTGTCCACTACAGAAGCTGAGTACATGGCTGCTACTCACGCTTTTAAAGAAGCCATTTGGCTTAGAAGATTGTGTTTTGATATTGGTGTTGATGCAGAATAGATTACTATTTGGTGTGACAGTCAGAGTGCTATTTGCCTTGTAAAGAATCCAACTTTCCATGCCAGAACGAAGCACATTGATGTGTAGTTTCACTTTGTGAGAGATATGGTGGAAGATGGAAAGGTAAATTTGGAGAAGGTAGATACTATGAAGAATGTTGCAGATGCATTAATGAAACCAGTGGGCACTAAGAAGTTCAGATGGTGTTTGGAGTCTATGGGCCTTTTGGCCTATAGCGGTTAAAGTTCCTGTTATGTTTCTGTTGCTCTTACAAGGTGTTTGACAAGTGGGAGAATGTTAGGAATAAGGTGTCTCAACCTTGGATAATTCCTATTCTTATTATTTGTTTTGTAAATGTATTTTTTGCAATTAATGTAATTAAGTGTGAGTGTACATGTCTAGTTGGCATGTTGATGTGTTACTCCACTTGATGTGTCAGCATCTTGTGCGTAAGGAGATCATGACTGAAACGGTCATGACAGATTCCTATGACGTGTAAGAACTATTTAAGGAATGTGCTATGACAGGTGTAAGAGCATCTTATGACTTGGGCCTATTTGGGTGCCCAAGAAGAAGTGGTTGGTGTGTGTAAGAGAATATGCCAAAAATAGGTTGGTATGATAGATTCTCTTACACTTCTCTTGTGATCGTTATTTTTGGTGGATTCTATGACAAGCTGTCATAGTCTATTCTAGGGATGGACGTCTATGCTTGGGATTGCATGCAACAACTATGTACATGTGGCTTTGTGCATGGGTCTTGGTGGTTGTGCCTATTTTTGGGTCCAAAGGAGTCTATATATATGATGCTGCTCCTATGGGAGAGATATAATAGAAATTTAAGTCTTGTTGGCTTTGTCTCTCATTTCCTAAAAGAACTTGCATTGCAAGTGTATTGTAATCTTTGTGTTGAAGATAATACATTGTGTAGGTTTTGGAATGCTGGGGTTTTTTACCGAAAGCTTTTCCCCAAGGTATATCACTGTGTCATTCTCTATTTTTTTGTATGCATTGTATGTGGTTGCAATATCTTTGTTAAAGTAGTTAACGAATCTGAAATTGTAAGGATTTATAAAAATTTGCACAATACTCTCCTATAGAGATTAGCGTAGGAAGCTATTTCTGCAGCTGAGTTTCCTTACAGTTTATATGTTTTGAGCTAACAAAGTTATACAATCAGTAAAAGTTAAGACCAAGCATTGGTTACCCATCGGTAATCACCATTCAAGGTTAACCGAATGATAGTATTAACTGAGAAAAGAAGTCTTGTGTTAACTGAGCTGACAATTGTCATGAACTGGAAAGTAGGTTAAGCATTTATTGCATAAATTTTTGAGTAGGAATATCAAAAAATTCTATAAATACACAGAATACAAAGTTCATTTTTCACATTGTGATTTTGGAGAGCTAAGATTTCACAAAGCAAGTTTGAGCAAGAATATTTCACGCAAATTCAAGCAGTTGCAGATCAAACTGAGCACACTCTTTGATACATTCTAAGTAAGTTGAAACCCTACTGAGCACATTTCTTGTACTTATTAGAAAACCTAGTTTTTTGAAATGGAATCTACTGTAAGTTCATCTAAGGTTGTGGATGAAGAAGTTAATTTAATAGTGTCAACAAGTTACAAGGAACCACCTTATAAGTTACACCTTGAAGTTGCCTCGAAAATGGATTTAGCAGGCACTTTTTCAAGCATCCCACCTAGGGCTTTGTTGACAAAAGATATACGATCATACATACACTATAAAATTAGGGAAATTGGTGATTTTGATATGTATGTTGTGTATCAGGCTCTTTGTGATGAAAATATAAAATTGAAACTAGAGCACAAATTGGTTGAGACACTTGGTCTTACTCATGCCCTAGATTTCTAGAAGGATTTTAAGAATGAATGGATTAGGTTTGTGTTGAGCCACTATCATGAGGGCACATTTTGGCTAGATAGACCAATCAAGGTCACAAAAAGAATGATTATAAGGGTTACTACTTACCCTACTATCGATAAAGCCAAATAATTTTGAAGCTCATCCCGAGATGATGTTGAAAATAATATTGGCTTAGCATGGGATAGAAGAGCACTAAAAGTTTCAACAATTATGGATCCTAAATTTAAGTTCTCAACACACGTAATTGGGTACAAGATATATCAGTGAAGCAAGTTAAATAGTGTACCCTATAGTGCAGTCGACATGACACACAAATTGATAAAGAAGGGTCATTAGACTGACCTAGCCAAGCTACTACTGAGACGGGTTGAGGAAAACATGAAGACAATGAAGGCACAAAAGTCCAACACCTGTAAGTTTGGATCACTCTTAGTATGCTTATTTTTCTATCTCTAGAAATTATTTCCCTCTGTTAGTCACATTGATTGGATAGATGATACACTGATCACTTCACAAATATTTGATATTATGAAAGTTCTAGGAGATAAAGCTAAAAATGTAATAAATAGTTACTTTGAAGATTTTAAAGTGAAGATGAATTTAAGAAGTAGGATTCCAGATGAATTGGTTGAAAAATATGTCATGGATATTTGTTTCTTAGTGAACACTGACCACACTATGATAAAAGCTGTAGAACCAAGGACAAAGTGGCTAGCAGCTATGGGCTATGAAATGGATTATGATTTCAGTTTGAAATCTATTAAGGAACTACTAGCATTACTAAAGGACCCTAAGGCTACAAGGTTTGGAACCTTTGAGGAAGCTAAGTCCAGAATAAAAAATAATCTGGTCATCGATAAAATGACAAGAAAATCAAAGAAGATGAAGAAAGTTCTAACTGAGCACTTTGGAGATGGATCAGACTCATCTGAGGAGTCACTAGTTGAACCTACAAATAAAGGTTAGTTGATGTTGGATGACAAACCATATGACAGTGAGGAGACCAAATTTGAAAAAGAATAAGAAGCTACATTGGTTCCTCCTACTAAAACTCCAAGGAAGAGGTCGTTGCCAATGCAAACAGGTGCACGTACAAGGTCAATAATTGTAGCTTCACCATTGAAGAAGAGGGTAGCTAAGAAGGTAATAAAATGAAAGGCTACTACACTGATGAAGACTTATGAAAAGAAAGGACCCAAGGTTGTAGTAGAAGCACCGAAGAAAAGGAGAAAATTGATAAGAAACAAAGAAGACCTTGAGGATGATGAAGATGATAATAATCAATTAAAGGTTGCCAGTAATAAGAATAGGTTGATTGATGAGATTGCTAAAGATATAATCGAGAATGGGAATCTTGTACATCCAAAACTTAGTAAGTTTGACAATATGTCAAATGAAGACCAAACCAAAATTGAGGAAGCCATCATCTAGATGATGATCCACTTCAAACAAGTTCCACTAGAGTTTTCATTATTGCTACCCAAGACATTAGAGGACCGAATAAATCAAAAGTGGTCATGTGCCTTGGACATCGAGAAGAGGATGAGGGAACATGCCCTTATAGTGATTCCACCAGATTTATCTCTTGGTGAGATTAAAGAGCTTATGGACACCCATGTGCAGAGATTCAAAGTCAAGCACTGAGAAATGCAAATAATAGATGAGAACCTGACAAATCTCGATGAGTCTTGTCAACTTATTTGGAGTTCACTTTTAGCTGTCAAAGAGCATAATGAGAAAGTTGTATTCCAAAATTTGTCTAAAAGGAGAAATAATTCAAAAGGTAAAGGAATATTCATTGAGGAGAATGTAGCAAAGAAGAATAAAGAATCAAAGGTATCACTTACTGAGGTAATTGATACAACAATCGGTCAAGAAATTAAGAATAGTTCACATGATGCATCAAATCTAGAAGTGATTCAAATTGAGGATACAAATGACAAGGATGTACTCATTAAGGACATAAAAAATGGTGATCTAATGACAAAGATGATGTGAATAATGCACTAGAAAACACACTGGATGAAGCACAAGTTACCGAGTGTGCATTTCCATCACTACTGGGTGAGCTTCTTGTACTTGTTGAAGCCATAGAGATTCTATCTTAGGAACAACCCGATGGCTCAGATCTCAAGCAACCTAAAGATAAAACATAGGAACCAAGCAATGAACCTCCTATAGAGACAAACAAGCCTAAAGGAAAAGAGGCTGATAAATCAAAAAATGAAGGAAAAGAGGCTAGTGAAAGAGAAACAAAGGCACAAGAAGAGCCTAAGAAAACTGAGAACACCCCAAAAAACACCACATTCAAGGCTCCACCTCATTCAATTGATACAAAGGTTACCAAGGAGTAGAAGAAGGAAGATAGTGTGTCTACCGAGCAAAACACTCTAAGGGCAGAAGACAAAGCTATTGTCACCATTGTCAAGAATTCACCACTTGCACCAGAGAAGAAGAAGAAGAAGAAAGGAAAAGGGCCAATCACTCTAGACGAAGTCATTTTGATACCTGAATGTAACCTAAGGAACCTTAGCCCCGACGAATTGAGAAAATATGGGGAATTATGTACAAGGAAAGCAACACAAGAGAAATTGAGGCAAGAGAGTAAGAGCAAGGAAATACTGGAAAATGTAAGAGACATCTTACAATAGGTTATCCTTGAGATACATGTAGATGAGGACACACCGATTATGGACCAACTTGCTACTCTTGCTAAAGGAATCAACACCCCAGATGTCGATCCTAAGAAAAGAATTGAAGAGCGGGCAGAGTAAAAAATACAAGATAAATTAGCTAAAAGAATAAGCCAAGAAGTCGTAGTCAACAAGGTTAAATTTTTAGAGGTAATAATTGAGATTCAATGTATTACTAACTCTATTTGCCAAATCTTGTATAAGCTATGCACTGTCGAAACCTTCGCTACAGAGATCAGTGAAAAGATTAAACAGTTTGAGAATGAAATATCAATTAGTGCACTAGCAGCTACAACCAAGCCACAAGCTTTTTCAAAACACATACTCAGAGTTCAAGAACTCAGGCGGTTGATAGAAGATCTCAAGAAGCAAGAAGAGCACATAACTGATCAGGTTACTGAGTTGCAGACAAAACTCCTTCCATACTTGAAATTTTTTGAGAAGCATATTGTTAGGGAATAATCGCTTGTTGCAACACCAAAGATTTCTATGTTGGACAACATATTTGATATGCATGCACAAGTTGGTCTTGAGTAGATTTCTCTTGCCAACTTGAAATAGGAATGGGAAAAACTCTTGGAGTCACTAAAGAAAACCCATCAGCACATTTTTGACAAGCTCTAAGTATATAATTTTTTCATTTCACATTAATATCAAAAAGGGGGAAATCAATGTATATGCCGAATATGTACATTTTTTGCTAAGTATACTACACATTACCGGAGCATGCACCAAGGGGGAGTATTTAGATTTTTTTTTGATATATGTATATGGTGGAGATATAATTTTTTGAGACATAAGGTCTATATACATTCAAGTTTTGATACTAATTCGAAAGGGGGAGATTGTTATCTCTATTGAGCATTAATGGTTATCATTAGTATCAAAGGTTATCAAAGATATCGATTGGTTACTTATATGAAGCCAGTCGGTAACTATAAGAAAAATAGGCTAGTCAGTTAAGTATATACACCAAGCATCAAATAGTTTACCAAGCATCATTAGACACTGATACCAAGCAATAGTAAACACCATGCATTAGAATAAACAACGAGCAGTTTATATAGTGTTTACTGAGGATCACAGGAAACAACATAGTAATCAAGAATGGCACATTCTTCTATGCAAATGGTTACAACAGATCATAAAATGTTTTAACAAGATCAAGAACAATTTATTGTTGAGATATGATGAAGATCTTATGTAATAGTTTGATCTAGGTTATTTTTGTACACCGTAGATCTTAGGGTTTTGTCTAAGATTTGTAAACCTAATTTTGTATAAGCGGCATAATGTTGTATGCTATATATTCTGTATGTTACATCATTTTTGATGTGAACTGATGTATGAGTGAGGAAGCACTTGAAGTACTAGCCAATCTTCAAGATTACCAGTTGATAGAGCAGATCAGTATTTAGAGGAAATCAGATTAAGTAGAATTAGAGCAGGCTAACCGAGCAGTTCAGAGTAGAGATTCATCATAGTAAAGGTGATATTTTATCAGTACTTTATTGATCTGTATTAGACAATTAAGTTGTCATTAGAAGATAGATACCTATTTCTTTCTAATCATTGTAATAGATTTTTGTAAACTCTTAACAGAGTAGACTTGACAGTCTTATTGTAAATCTCTTTATTGAGTGCACACTCAAGTAGTGTTGCTAAAATCCTATAACTAGGTAGATCTAGCTAATCTAATATGTTACTCCTAATAGGGTAAGATCACCAGAAGGGATCAAAACTTGTAGCCCTAATAGGAAAACCTTTTCTATCTGTAGTAGTGAAGAATTTGTGGGTGTCATCCCCACTACAGTTTTTACCTTCTAACAAGAAATCTGCGTTACCAAAATACTTGTGTTGTGGGATTGTTATATTGTTAATTTCATGTTGTTTACTTTCACAAGTTGAGTGGATGAATGATACATGTATTACATACAAGTTATTTTGGAACGTTACTACTATTTTCTATTGTAGATCTGAAAGGTTGGTTTGTTAAAGTTTTTGTGGGCACTGATTCACCCCTTCCCTCTCAGTACCCTATCTCTCCTAATTCCAATAGATATATAATTGTAAAAGATGTCATTTTTAAGTATGCATGATATATAAGATTATGATTCAGTAGCCACACACAGGACATCTGAAATCAGAAAAGTGTTTACATGAGTAAGATCATCAAAAGTGTTCAACAATTGTACCCTTAATCGACATACTTTATTTACTATAGCAGTGAAGAATTTGTGGGTGTTGTCCCCACCATATTTTTTACCTTGTAAAAAGGGTTTCTACAAAACCAAAATGCTTGAGTCATGAGTTAATATTTCATGTTTGATTTATTGTTTTTTTTACATGCACTTTACCTTTGTAAGTTATTAGAATGTATGTTACAAACAATGGACTCAGTCAGTTAGCTAAGCACTGATATTGTAGATTGTTAAGTAATAAATTTTTTTGAGGGTATTGATTCACACCTCCCCTCCCAGTACTATATCTTTCCTATCCCAACAATTGGTACCAGAGCTAGATCTCTTATTAAGGAATTTTAACCACTAAAGAGGAAATATATCAAGATGGAGAGATATAGGTTGGACAAGACTATTGAGAATTAAAAGATATAGATGCAAATCTTCATTAAACAATACAAGATAGCTAGAGATGAACTGATGAAGTTACTGATTCAGAGAAAGGATATGGCTATTCTGTCTAGTGAAATTGATTATCATGAAGAAGATATTGATGATCCATTTGAGAATTCTAGACCTGGATCAAAAAGTATATTTGACATATCTAAAGGAGGAATATCTAATTTGTGTGAGAAGAATCTACATCTTACTGAAAAAGTCAAAGCCTTGTAGATTGGACAAGAAGCACAAATGGTGAGAATGATTGATGTTATGAACAATGATAGGCAAGATGAATAAGAGAGAAACTTGGCTGTTGAAGATAGATGACATATGACTAAGAAGTTGCAAGAGAAGGAATCTGAGATACTGAGACTTATCGAGCATCACTTTGAAATCTATAATTTGATGGTTGTTATAAGTCAGGAAGCTAATCAAGTGAAAAGTGAGCTAACAAGGAAACTAGAAGACATCGGTGAACTCAGAGAATAAAATGAGAGATTGAAACATGAAGTCAAAATGCAACAACAACATAATGAAATGATTAAGAAAGCATAAGATAGTTCTAAGAAAATTGATGAATTTGTGATCAGTCAAAGAGGACTTGGAAGTACTACTAGATTAGGCTACACCAAGCAAGGAGAATCATCAAGACAAGATGAAAAAGTGAATGCCTAAAAAAATGAAATACCAAAGAAGTTATCATGTTACCATTGTGGAAAACTAAGCGACACATCTAATGTTTGCAAGAGTAGAGCTAAAGGTATTCCTAAATCCACTCATAAGTTTAATGGTTATTGTTATAGTTGTAACAAGTAAGGACATCATGAACATGAGTGAAAATCTAAGTTGAATAGGACTCCTAAAAAACCTTACATGGAGAAACATTGTCACACTTGCAACATGCATGGACATATATCACAAGAATGCAAGACTACGATGAAGCAAGTCTGGACACCGAAAGGACAAAACAAGACCTATCAACTGAGAAGACAAGGTAATGCTTATACTTGGGATTATAACACTTGGGTTAATTTCACATCATGTGGAAGGTATGGACATATTGAAGCTAACTGCATGAGGAATAACTAAAGAGGCAGATCTCATAACTAGACAAACATTGGTATGACATGTTTACATTGTCATAAGGTCTGTCACTTAAGTAAAGATTGTAGAGATTGAGCACCAGCGACACAAACTTATGAGAATGGAAATAAAATCAAGGATATCATGAGGATAAGAAATACTATGTGGAGGAAAGCATCAAGTGATAATGCTGAGTCAAGTAATGCAGTCGGTGACACCTCATCCATTGGATTGGGTGACATCGCCACTTCCACCTAAGTTGAAAAGGTATGTATGGAAATGAAATTCTATTGGTTATATTCTACATATAGTTCCTTATATCTAGTGTTCACATACCAAATCTGCATGAATTAAGATGCACTATAGTCATATGTTTTGAGCTTTAAATGAATACAATTGGTTTATGCTAGACCGGGTGAGAAGTTTTTAGTCAGTAACAGTTAGCATGGTTAACCGAGTCATGGTATTAACCAAGTGATATTTTATGTGTTAATTGAGCTTTGGATATTTTGAAGTATACACCAAGCGTGAATGTTCTTATTGATCCATGTTAGGTCAAGTATTTATTGCAAAAAGTTTAAGTGGGAATTTGAAAAATTATATAAATACACGATGGACTTAGTTTATTTTTCACATTGCGAACATGAAGAGATGAGACATTTCAAGAACAAATTTGAGTGAACTATTTCCTAAGTAGTTGAACAAAGACTTGAAGGTTCCCAAGTAGATTTATCACAGTTACAAGTAAGTTCTATCTACACCAAGCTATTTCGTTTCTATTTCCCGAAGCCCTAAATTGAAGAAAAATGGTGTCTGCATCAAAATTCAACAAATATAAGACTGTAACTGAGGAAGATGTTAAGTTAATTATTTCAACAACATGTGATGAGATGAAGTAAAAACTTCATCCCAAAGTTTCTTCGTAGACCGATAAAACTAGAGCTTTTTCAAGCATACCTCCTAGGGTTTTTCTGGTTGAAGACATATGTTCCTACATACACTATAACATTGGTGAGATTGGTGATTTTGAGCTCATATCCACATTTCAAGAGCTATGTGTTGATGGGAAACTAAAATATGATCATTAAAATTTTAGAGTAAATAGTTTGCTAAATGCCCTACATTTCTTGAAAATTTTCAAGAATGAATGGATAAGGATAGTTTTGAGCCATGTACATGATCAAAAATTATGGTTGGATGAACTTGTTAATATTATTAGGGATATTATTGACGTAGTTATCGATTATCCTATAACCAACAAGGTGAAAGCACTGAGGAGTGCACAGAGAACCAAGATAGAGAAAGCTACTAGAGCTAAATGGGACATAGGAGGATTGAAATTCAACACTATCATTGATCTTGAAACTAGGTTTGATGCATATATTATTGGGTAAAAAATCTTTCAATTAAGAAGACCTAATAGTGTACCATGTGGAGTTGTGGACATAGCTTACAAAGTTGTGAAAAATGGATTTCAGTTGGATCTTGCAGAGTTATTACTAAAGCAATTACAAGAAAACATGAGACCATTCAGTCAGAAAAATCAAACCCATGTAAGTTTGGATCATTTCTACTTTGCATATTCTTCTTTGTGCAAAATTTTTTCCCCTCCATTGGTAATATTGATTGGACTATTGATAAGCCAGTTACACTACAAGTTAATGATTTGATACAAAGATTGGGATAGAATTTTGTGAGTATAATGGATGTTTACTTTGAACAATTTAAAGATAGAATGAATTCAAGAAGCAGGATATCGAGACAGTTGGTTGAGGAGTATGAACATGACATTTGTTTCCTAGTAGACATTGACTATACACTAATTAAAGTAGTTGAACCAAGAATAAAATAGTTAGCACCAATAGATATGAGATTGATATTGACCAAGCATCTAGGTCAATCAAAGATTTACTGGCACAACCTAAGGATCCATAGGGCACTAGGTTTGTAACCTATGAAGAGGCCAAACAGAGAATAAAAATGAATCTAGTCATTGGAAAAGTTACAAAGAAGTCTAGGAAAATAATGGATAAATTAGTGAAACAATTTGGAGATGATGTAGATGATGTTGATACATATGAGGGTATTTCAATTGAGGTAAAAACTGAGGGTTAGTTACTCCTAGCTGACACTGCATATGATGAAGAAGCAATCGAGTCAAAAAAAGCTATACAATTGATGAGCCTATAATTTGTCATGTTTATTTCATTTTTTATAAAACTTTAAATCATCTTCATAATAACTTTCCAATTCATTTCCATACATTACCTTGATTTATGAAGCATTAACAATGATTAATGATTTATTGATTAGCATTTGTATGTCTAACTAGTTAATGCTAAATTATGATGATTTATTATGATAAATGGTTATTATTAAATAATAAATGTTTTGAGATGATTAACATGTCATTTTTGAGATATTTGAGTTGTTCATGCAAGTGGAAAGAAAGAGAAGCAAGTTGACACTTGTCAATATTCAGCAGTTGCAGGAAATGTAGAAAAAGTCAAAAAGGGGTTTTGGTAAAATAGGCATATCTCACTCAATTCTTAATGAAATTAGGATTTTCTTAATGATTTGGAAATATTAAATAGAGGACAAAAATTATTAAAAGGTTTTGATCCAATTCTCAATAGTTAATGATAAGAACTTATCTGAAGTTGACTGAGTAAAAATAGTCGAGTTTGAAGGCAGACAAAACCCTGTCTTGGTAAAGTGATCATATCTTTCTTGTTTCTTAATAAAATCCAGATTTTAAAAATGATCTAGAAAGCTAAGAAGGAGGAGAATAATTTGGTAAAATATTTTGAGATAACTCACAATAATAAGTGATAACCATCCGTTTGAATCAGGTTGCAGGAAAAGTAGAACTGAAAATCAGCAGACTTAGTCAAACTTCTTCTATTTATTGTAATTTGAGTTATAAATTCAAAGGAGGTTGGATATGATTTGTATTGTATTTATGAACACAACCGAATATCCAAAAAATAATATTTTTCATAAAAGAGTGCAACCAAACTCTTTTCCCAATCAGTCAAGAAGACAAGTTGTAATAGGACTCTTCCTCTTAGTCATTGTTTTAGAATAAGTCTCTTCCTTGTTAAAAGGAATGATGAGACACATGTTAGATGGTTGTTAGGGAGTCAATATGCTTATATATTTGAAATTTTAATCAAGTAAAATGAGGAGCAAGTGGTATTTGTTCATTATCTTTAGAGAGTTATCATTTTGTAGAAGGAAATTTGTAACAACAACAATAATTTTAATAGAATTTGTAGATTGCATTTTCATGGAGGCATGTTACTTGTGTATGATGTTTTAAGGACATATATCAGAGTTTGAATTATCTAAGAAAGGTAAACTTATGATACTCTTTACCTTTGATAGTTATAGAAGTAGAACACATAGAAAACTATTGTGTATTACATAGTTTCCTACAGCCATTACTGTGCAATTAGATTTATTTCTAGCATTGTTATACTTTTAGTTTTGCAATGATAGAATAACTTAGAGAATATCATAGTGCATATACTTTGCAGACCTGTTTCAAGTATACATCCTTGGGTTGATAATTTAAAAGTGCCTTCATAATGATGAGATAACTACTTAGTATGGATTTGCAATCCCTAAGTTATGGTTCTAAAGCCTAGTTATTAAAACCATTATAGGAGCCCAACAAAAATATACACCAATTAAGGCCACTCCAAAAAGGAAGCAAGAAGAAGTACAAACATGGGAAAGAATAAGATCTACCACTTCTACTTCACCACCTTTGAAGAAAGGAGTTGTAAAAATAACAAGGCCTACACCTACTAAGACTTATCAAAAGAAGAAGAGAGGTGCACAAGTCACCTCTGAGGCACCAAAGAAAAGAAGAAGGCTAAAAAGAGGTAAGGATGAAACTGATGATGAAGAAGAGGAAGATCCAAATCAATTCAAGGTAGTTGTACATAAAGATCAATCTGTTGATGAGTTAGTAGAAATAATAATTGATACTGGAGGGCTTAGTAACCTACAGTTGAATCGGTTTGTACATGTCAAATGAGGATCAAAATAATATTGAGGAGGCTATCATCCAAATGATGATAAAATTCAAAAAGGTACCAATCAAAATTTCTAAATATGTACCTAAAAGTTTATATGAGAAAATATCTACTAGATGGACTTATGCCTTGAGTATAAAAAAGAAGATGAGGAAACACTCCTTGATATTGGAAATACCCACATTATCAGTTCCCGAGATAGAAGAAATGATGAAACAATATTCTAAGATATTTTTGGTAAAAAGAAGAGCATTAAACATTTTGGTTGGAAAACTTGTGAAAGTAGATGAGAATAGTTAGTTATTATGGACTTCTATTCTCCAAGCCCAAGCTAAAGCTGACAAGCTAGCACTGGTGGTGATACTCGAGAAGAAGAGAAGAGTAAAAGGTAAAGGATTACACTTAGATGATGCTGATCTAACTACCAAGGAACCAATAGAACTATCTAACACCAAGGTACCAGACACCACCATAGAAAGAGATTTTTATCTAGTAGGCTATCAAGAAGTATACCAGGATCCTCCTGAGAAGACTATAATAACATGGACTAATGATGTTCTTATTGAAGACATCACACATGATGATCTTGATGATGTTAAGGATGATAAGGATATTACCATTATTGTAGAACAAACTGAAGAGTCAACACCTACCGAGGTAGCAACACGTACAATATCGAGTGACCTTCATATTTTAGTACAAGAAGTTGAGATAATTTCTCAAAAGGAACCTAAAGGCTCAACCCTCAAGCAATAGAAAGACATAATAGGGGAGAAAGGATCAAGTGAATAGGTCACAACGAAGCCAAATTCACCTAAAAACACAAAGGCCAAGACTCAAGAACCAGAAGAACCCAAGCTGACATAAACTACAAATACTAACACCATAACCAAAGCTCTAGCATAATCAACCAAGACACCAATCACCGAGCAGAAAAAATAAGAAAGTGTGTCAATCAAGTCCGAACAAACAAACATAGAGACTAAAGCTCTAGTTCCATTTGTAAAAAAAACATCACAAGAGAAGAAGAAGAAAAAGAAGCATGGAAAAGGGCTAGTCATATTAGATGAGATTATAGAGATCCCAGAATGTGACCTAAGGACATTGGATGCTGAGGAACTAAGAAAATATGGGGAATTGTGCATGAGGAAGGCAACATAATAAAAAATAAGGAAGGAGAGTAAAATCAAGAATATTTTAGAAGATGTTAGTGACATCTTTCAGCAAGTTGTTCCTGAGATCACAATAAATGAGGACACTCCCATTTTAGATCAACTTGAATCTCTAACAAGTCATATCAACACCCCTAATATTGATGGTGAGAAAAGAATTGAAGAAAGAGCTGAAGAAAAGATTCAGATGAAATTAGCAGAGAAAATCAGTTAAGAAGTGGCTCTCAATAAGGTGAAGTTATCTAAGGTAATAACTAAGCTTCAATCTATTACTCAGAGAATTGTACAAATTTTGTTTAAGTTATGCACTATAGACCAATTCACTACCATGGTCAGTGAAAAGATTAAGAAACTAGATGAAGAGATCTTGGTTAGTGCAAATGCATCTCTAATCGAGACTATTTCTTTTCAAAGGCATATACTGAAAGTTCAAGAATTGAGGTGGTTAAGATCAGACTTGAGGAAGCAGGAAGACAACATAAGTGACCAAATCATCAATCTCCAAGCCAAGCTACTTCCCCACCTAAAAATCATGGAGATATATATTGAGAAGGCTAAAGCCTTAGTAGCTACCCTAGAGATATCAATTTTGGAAAATATATTTGATATGCATGCACAAGTCAGTCTAGAACACATTTCTCTTGACAACTTGAAAGAGGAAAGGGAAAAACTCTTGGATTCATTGTAGAAAACCTACAAGCACATTTTTGACAAGCTGTAAGTACATTTTTGTTTTGGAATTAATTTCATAAAGGGGGAAATCATCTATATGCCACCACCATGTACTTCGCACCATCGAGAGCATGCACAAAGGGGGAGTTTGTTAAAGAGTTTTGAAGAATTTTGGAGATTATATGTTGTTACAAGTAGTAGTAGTTGTTGCACCAAAAGATCAACCTGTTAATGCTCGATAGAACCACTAGAATTATAGAAGACACATGAGGCTGTTAAAACATGTCACAAATCCCAAGGGGAGCGCTGACCATTTTGCCAACAATCTCCCCCTCAACATTACCCGAGGGGATTTGAACCTGTGACCAAGCTCTAATACCACTTCTTACAAGTAGTAGTTGCCATTGCACCAAAAGATTAACCTGTTAATGCCCAATACAACCACTAGACTTATAGAAGACATAGGAGGCTTTAAACCATGTCATGAATCCCAAGGGGAGCCCTGACCATTTTTCCAACATATGTATATAGTTTGTATTCATATAGAGTTAGTAAATTTTTGAAGTTATTCAGTACATATACATAAGGTTTTGATAATAATGCCAAAGGGGGAGATTTTTATCTCTATTTGAGTAATAAGTATTGTCATTAGTATCAAATGAGTTCAGTCGGTAATCTGAGTTACTTAATTGGTAAAGTTTGGAATAAGGAGTTAAGAAAGTCAATCGGTCAAACTTACAAAGCCTTCATACTGAGAAAATACAAGATAGAACACAAAGCTATAAGAATATAGGTTTAACCGAGCATGCTTACTAAGAATTAGGAATTTTTGAGTACTAAGTCAGTACACACCAAGCATTCTATACACCAAGCATCACTTATTCACCGAACAGTGAATACATTGTTTACCGAGTTATTCAAGAAAGAGCATAGTAATTAGTAATGGCACATATCTATATAAAAATGGTTTACATGGATCTATAAATAGTTTAACAAGATCGAGACACATTTATTATGGATGTAATCATTTAATTTTCTGATGATTCATATGTAATAGTTAGATCTAGGTTATTTTTGTACACCGTTGATCTTAGGTTTTCTAAGATATTGTAACCCTGATTAGGTTAAAGTAGTTTGATATATAATTGTAAAAGATGTCATTTTTAAGTATGCATGATATATGAGATCATGAATCAGCAGCCACACATAGGACATCATAAATAGAATAAGGGTTTACATGACAAAGAAGTTATATAGAGACAGTATCAGTTTATCATAAAAATACAAGGCTACCGAGTAGGACAAAAGGTTATATTCATCACATTGAGGTGATATTTGATTTTTATTTAATAGATCTGATTTAGACAAGTAAAATTTGTCATTCACAGATATTCCACTGTTATCAATTTGACCATTGTAGTAGGTTTTAAATCTCTTAACATAGTAGACTTAACTATCTTATGTAAATCTCTTAACCGAGTGCACACATAACTTGTGTTTCTAAAATCATTTAACAAGGTAGATCTAGTGGATCTTATGTTACTCTTATCAGGGTAAGATCATCAGAAGTGATCAACAATTATAGCCTTAATTGACATACTTTATTTACTGTAGCAGTGAAGAATTTGTGGGTGTCATCCCCACCATAGCTTTTACCTTTTATCAAGGGTTTCTGCATAACCAAAATACTTGAGTCATGAGTTAATATTTTGTTAGAAATTAAAGACCACCAAGATAACTAAGAGGGGGGGGGGGGGGGGGTGAATCAGTTATCTGATAAATAAACCATTTATCTTCATTAACTTCAATATCAACTTCAAAAGCTTTAAACCATATAATTAATGTAGTAACCAACCATAGAAGGATAATCATACACAATGACACAATAATAGAAGATATGTTAACTAGGGAACCTCTTGATCAAAGAGTAAACTCCAGTGGGAATGATGCCCACAAAATGATGTATTAATATGAAAGTTCCTTGTTAGAGGATGGAAGCCTATTAGGAGTCTTGTGAAATACATTCAGTACATATGAATCTCTATTAGGATATTTTGAATCCCTGTTAAAAGATTCTAACCCTGTTAGGAGTTATGGAAGACAGAAGGACCCACTGCCCAAACAGCTTCAAGGCAAGATCTCTGAACTCATTGTCCAATAGATCTTAGGATTATTCAATAGAATAATATGAAATACATTACCTCCTTCACACTGTGCCAAAACTGCACTCTCTACTACATAAGATCACAAATCCAGATCTCTATACTTTGCAAGTCTTCCTTCATCACGGAATTAGCTCTTTTCTTCACTTCATGCATACATTCGCATCACAAATTTCATAATTTCATATCACAACTATTAAAATCCTCATATAACAAGGAAAACATTCCTTCCTTTATACCACACTCAAATAATTACAAATGAGTTGGCATGCAAATACAAAATAATAATTTCAACACGCTACATCAAAATTACATAAAACTGTCAGCTTCCAGATACAATAACTTTCCAATCATGTGACCTCAAATTTTTCACTATGAACCACATCATCACCAATGAGTCTCAAACTTCCCTTTAACTGTGCATAATTAGATTCCATCCTGGTTAGGAGATATCCTTCGATTACCAAAAACCGCTACACAGGTATACTGCCAGAATACTGCTTCCACCAAAATGCTTATAAATTTTATGAATAAATGAATTTCTTTTTGTGCTCTTAACCATAGGATAATAACACAAAAGAGAACATACCATCAACTAAGCATAACTCAATCTGCAATATAACATGTGCGCAAAACAAAACTGTGCCTGCTTCTTTTCTAAACTCCAGAATATCACAGTGTTGACATCAATGACAATCATAGTCATGAATGCAACAACCACTACTACAGAATGACTTCCAAAGGCTTCAGCATTCATTCCTAACAATCTCTCCCATTGGAATTAATGGCAACATAGATGAAAAACATCCAATGTTCCAAAAATCCAATCACTGCTGCTCAACTGCACTGCTACTCATCATCAATCAAATCTTGCTTCGTTATCCTATTCAATCTCTCCAACAAATGTAGTTCCTCAATGTTTCCTCAATATTTTTCATGATTCTCTCCCCCATTGACATCAATGACAAAAATTCTATCACTATGTCAAACAATAGCTCAATGTCAAAAGACACTATTTAGAAAATACATTCACAAGAGTCCTTAATGACTCAGCTCAGATACACATACTCCCCCATAGAGGAAGTACCAACATCCAATCTAGAAAATAGATAGGGCCATAAACCACTAGATGGATGTAACCAACTACATCATTACTCAAAAGTAGGTTGGGGCATAACCCCAAGCATACCTCTCAGATACTCAAATGTATACTTAGGCAAAGGTTTAGTAAATATATCTACTATCTGCTCTTTTGTGCTTATGTACTCTAGTCTGACTTCTTTTTCTACAACTTTCTCTCTTACAACATGATACTTGATCTCTATATGCTTTGTTTTAGAATGTAAAACTAGATTCTTAGACATACTAACTCTACTTGTATTGTCACAATATATGACAATAGGCTCATCAAACTTGATTCCAATGTCCATCAACATCTGCTTCATCCAAATTATCTAATTACAATTGTTTGCTGCTGCTACATATTCTACTTCTATTGTACTCTGTGAGATACAATTCTACTTTTTGCTCAACCAAGAAACTAATCTTCCTCAAAGAAAAAAGGCTCCACCACTAGTGCTTTTCTTGTCATTAATGCTACCTCCCCAATCAACATCAGTATATGCACATAGGGTAAAATCATCAGAATTTTCATACCATAGTCCATAGTCCATTGTGCCTCTAAGATATCTCAATATCCTTTTTACTGCTGCATAATGTGACTCTCTAGGTTCAGCTTGAAATCTTGCTACCATCCCAACTGAATGTTGTATATCTGGTCTAGTGTGTGTCAAGTACTACAATCCACCAATCATAGATCTGTATTTCTTTTTCTCAACTTCTGGTGTCTCATCTTTACTAGATAGTTTATGTCATGTAACCATAGGTGTTCCAATTAGTTTACAATTCTCCATACCAAATATTTTCAACAAATCATTCAAGTACTTTGTCTAACTTATAAAGATACCATCTTTGTTTTGTGTTATTTGTAATCCCAAAAAGTATTTCATTTCTCCAATCATACTCATTTCAAATTCTATCTTCATTTCATTAGCAAATTTGTCACTAGCTTCATCTTCTCCTCCAAAAATAATGTCATCAACAAAAATAACCAAAACTAACAATCCATTCTCAATTTCTTTTGTGTATAAGTTACTATTAGCTATTCCTTTTGTAAATCCCAATTTTAACAAATACTTATCTAATCTAGCATACCAAGTTCTAGGTGCTTGCTTTAGTCCATACAATGCTTTCTTTAGTTTACATACCATGTCTCATTCTTGAGTCAAAGGAAAACCTTCAGGCTACTCAATGTAGACTTCTTCCTCTAATTCTCCATTCAGAAATGCTGACTGTACATCCATCTGATACACTTTGAATTTCTTAAATGCTGCATTAGCCAAAAATATTCTTACCGCTTCAAGTCTTGCCACAGGGGAAAAAGTCTCTTCATAGTCAATTCCTTTTTGCTGTGAGTATCCCTTACATACCAATCTTGCTTTGTTTCTAATTACTTCTCCTTGTTCATTCATCTTGTTCTTGAATACCCATTTAGTTCCAATCACATTTTTGTCTTTAGGTCTAGGGACCAATTCCCATGTCTTGTTCTTTTCAATTTGATCCAATTCTTCTTTCATAGCTTTAATTCAATGTTCATCTTCACAAGCTTCATTAGTAGACTTATGTTCAATTTGAGAAATCAAACATAAATGTACCTTCTTTCTAGTCATAACTCTTCTGTCCAAACTTCCAATAACTTGCTTAACAGGATGATGTCTTGATATATACCTGTTAGGTGTCATAGTCATTGATCTTTCTTGAACTGTAGATTCTTCTCTAGATTCTTCTCTATTTTCTTCAGCATGACTTTCATTCAAAAATTCACTATCAGTCTCAAAAAATTGTTTAGTAGTTTCAATGTTAGGCTGAGGGTTAGTTCCTTCATCAGATTCATAATCAAACATTCTTTCCTGAATTTTAAACTTCTCATCAACTTTTACATTTGCACTTTCAACAATAGTTTTAGTTCTCTTATTGTAACATCTATATGCTTTGCTTTTCAAAGAATATCCAAGAAAAATTCCTTCATCACTTCTATGATCAAACTTTCCTATATCATCATCTCTCTTAATATAACATTTGCTTCCAAAAATTCTAAAATACTTAACTAAGGGTGCATGTCCAAACCACAATTCATAAGGTGTCTTGTCTGTGTCTACTCTGATTTGTACTTTCTTCATTGTATATACTGTTGTATTCACTGCTTCTCTCCAAAATGTCTTTGCCATATCACCTTTAAATAACATAGCTCTAGCTGCTTCAATTACTAATCTGTTCCTTCTTTCTATAATACCATTTTGTTCAGGTGTTCTAGGGGCTGATAACTATCTCTTAATACAATTCACTTCACAAAAGGTGTTAAACTCTTTAGATGTAAATTCTCCACCTCTATCAGATCTCAAACATTTAATCCTCATTCCTGATTCATTCTCAACTTTATTCTTCATGACCTTAAACTTATCAAATGCTTCAAATTTTTCTTTCAAAAATGCAATCCACATCATTCTTGTTAAATAATCAACAAGAATCATAAAATACCTTTCTCCATAGAATCCTCTAGTCCTAGTAGGACCACTCAAGTCTGTATGAACAATCTCCAACTTTTTTGTAGATGTGAACTTCTTGCTAGGAAATGAACTCCTTTTCTACTTAGGCATCACACATTTCTTGCAAATCATGTTAGTAGGCTTCATAATCTTAGGTAAGTCTCTTACTGCAAGTGTAGAACTTACTTTCACAATATTATCAAAGTTTATATGACAAAACCTTCTATGCCATAACCAACCGTCATCAATCTTAGTCATCAAGAATGTCATCTCAGTAGGGTTCAACTAAAATACATTACATCTGGTTCTAGATCCAGTTCCAATTAGATTTTCATTTTTATCCTTAATCACACAAGTTTTCTCAGTAAACCAAACTTGATATCCTTTATCCACTAACTGTCCAACACTCAAAAGATTATGTTTCAATCCATCAACAAAGTAAACATCATCAGTATTAGTCTTTCCATCAAGAGTAATAGATCCTATACCTTTAATCAAACAAGGTGCATTGTTACCAACTCTAACAGCTCCATCATAATTGTTAAACTTTATGAATTTTTCTTTATCACCAGTCATATGATGTGAACAACCACTATCTATAATCCAATCAGCTTTCTTTTCAACTTGGGAAACTAAAGCTTTTTCTTCTTTAATATCAGATTCAAAATTTTATTCCTTAATTGCTACAAATCCTATGTCATCAAAGTTATCATTATCACCGTCACTCAAATGTCTTTCAATTCCTACTTCAATTTCTTCATCATTTTCATAATAACATTCTTTAGATCTTCTAGGCTTAAAATTGTTTCTATACTTCTTAACTCTCTTAGGACACTTAGATGCAAAATGACCATATTCTTGACATGTCCAACATTTAAAGACTTTCTTACCATCTGGTTTTCTTTTCACAAGCAAGGCAATACCTTCTTCAATCTTCTTATCTTCATCAGATTTGGATCTGCTACTACTGGCATAATCTCCATTCACACTTGTACTTCTAGACAAAGTAGGTCTGATGCTAAGAGCACTGAATGCTATCTCCACTCTAGATAGTTCTCCTGATAATCTCAAATTCATCTCTGCTACTTCCAATCTTCCAAGAAGAGTCTCTCTTGAAAAGTTTGGTGTACAAGGTATCACTTGTTCAATCATTTGTGTAGTCTGCTTGAATACTGGTGTCAATGTTCTCAAAATCTTCCATATTACTTCATTCTCTATCTTTTCACCTCCACAAGACTTTATTCTTGCAACAATTTCTGACATCCTACCAATATAGTTTCTAATAGATTCATCTTCCATCATTCTTATGTCTTCAAATGCACAAATCCAATTATGTAACCTAGATTTCTTTGCATGTTCATCACCTTCAAAAGTAGAATGTAAAGCTTTCCAAATATCATGAGATTTAGTTAAACCTTTTACCTGACTGTATTCATTCTCTGAAAGTGCTGATAAAAGTGCTTCTCTTGCAAGTATGTTACACATAAATAGATCTACCTCATCTTTAGAACTTGTTTCAAGATTATCTTCTTCAATTATAGTCCTTTCATTCTTTGTAATCAACCAATAACCTAGTCCTAAACACAAGAGATGTATCTTCATCTTTTCTTTTCAATTGTCAAAATATACTCCATCAAACTTAGGGCTTTCTTTCCTGAAATTTACCATAGATCTCCTTAAGTTGTTAAACTTCTCTTTCAAGGACCTACTGCTCTGATACCAATTGTTAGAAAGTAAAGACCACCAAGATAACTGAGAGGTGGGGGGGTGAATCAGTTATCTGATAATTAAACCATTTATATTCATTAACTTCAATATCAACTTCAATAGCTTTAAACCATATAATTAATGTAGTAACCAACCATAGAAGGATAATCATACACAATGACACAATAACAGAAGATATGTTAACTAGGGAACCTCTTGATCAAAGAGTAAACCCCGATGGGAATGATGCCCACAAAATGATGTACTAATATGAAAGTTCCTTGTTAGAGGATGGAACCTGTTAGGAGTCTTATGAAATACATTCAGTACATATGAATCTTTGTTAGGATATTTTGAATCCCTATTAAAAGATTCTAACCCTGTTAGGAGTTATGGAAGACAGAAGGACCCACTGCCCAAACAACTTCAAGGCAAGATCTCTGAACTCACTGTCCAACAGATCTTAGGATTATTCAATAGAATAATATGAAATATGTTACCTCCTTCACACTATGCCAAAACTGCACTCTCTACTACGCAAGATCACAAATCTAGATCTCTATACTTCACAAGTCTTCTTTCATCACTGAATTAGCTCTTTTCTTCACTTCATGCATACATTCACATCAAAAATTTCATAATTTCATATCACAACTATTAAAATAATCATATAACAAGGAAAAAATTCCATCCTTTATACCACACTCAAATAATTACAAATGAATCAACATGCAAATACAAAATAATAATTTCAACACGCTACATCAAAATTACATAAAACTGTCAGCTTCCAGATACAATAACTTTCCAATCATGTGAACTCAAAGTTTGCACTATGAATCACATCATCACCAATGAGTCTCAAACTTCCATTTAATTGTGTAGAATCAGATTCCATCCCAGTTAGGATATATCCTCCAATTACCAAAAACCACTACATAGGAATACTGCCAGAATATTGCTTCCACCAAAATGCTTATAACTTTTATGAATAAATGAATTTCTTTTTGCACTCTTAACCATAGGCTAATAGCACACCAAAGAACATACCATCAACTATGCATAACTCAATCTACAATATAACATGTGCGTAAAACAAAACTGTGCCTGCTTCTCTGCTAAACTCCAGAATATCATAGTGTTGACATCAATGACAATCATAGTCATGAATGCAACAACCACTAAAACAAAATGATTGCGAAAGGCTTCAGCATTCATTCCTAACATATTTCATGTATGATTTTTTCTTTTTTTTACATGAACTTTACATTTGTAATTTATTTGAATGTATGTTACAAACAATGGACTCAGTCTGTTAGTTAAGCACTACTATTGTAGATTGTTAAGTGATAAATGTTTTTGAGGGTACTGATTCACCCCTCCCCTCTTAGTACTATAACTTTCCTATCCCAACAAAACTAGCTCAAAAATGATAAATACCTTTGAGAAAATCATCACAAGGGTTTTCATACACTTCATAGAAAGATATATCCTTCACAAAAAAACACTTCTCTTTGATTCAAACACCACAAAGTGTTGAAACAAATGCCAAAACATGGTATACAACATGTTTTCCAAAAGCCTAAGTTTTTCATATTGAATGCAAAGGATCTAATAAAAAATATCAAAATCTACTTTTTTATATACACAAAGATATTGAAATCATTTTCAAGTCTCTACAAAGACTTGAAATGCTTCAAAAAAATTTCCAATACCTCTTGCATGCTAGAACCTAAAGGGGTTTGCATGTTTTTAAATAAAAGATCCCCCTCAAAAAATTCTCTTTGTCTAGTTTCAAGAGTGAAAAATCTATACCATATTGATGTATAGATTCATCCTTTACTTTAGTTTATTCCTTATCATCACAATTATTCAACCGTGTCTTCTACATCCTATCTTTCTCTTGTTCTACATCAATCTTCTTTAATGGAATACCAATTTTCTCATTCTTTCCATTGCAGAACCTAGCTATGTGTCCCAATTTTTTTTATTGTAACATACATAACCATAATGTGGACTATTTTTATTCCTTATAATATTATATCTTCACTCAACAACCTTGTGCCCGAATTTGTTGATTGCATAACAGTGGCAATTGAAAGGTTGAACATTTATACCGTTGTTTACATCATGGAGACATTCCTAATTCTCCTACTTCATCACTCATTAGCTTTATGTTAAAGTTTATTAAAAGCATAAAATTGAACATTAAATGGTTGAGATCTAATCTATTTTCTAAATTCACTAGCTTTAAGTCCAAAATTGTTTCATGAGTAACAATTACCATTGAAAGATTGAGAATATCTAGTTTGAGCAAGAGGAAAATTCTTGAAATTATTCTTGTTCTAGACTGGTGTGAAACCTTTTTTATATTCATTTGTCTTGTTTAATTCATCCTTCACCTTTTACTTTCCTTTTTAACCTTTTCTTGGAGTCTTAGAACTTTCTCCTTTATCAAAACAAAGACCACATTTATCCTTAGATGGTTTATGAAAGCCTAACATTTCATCAAGTAATTCACTGCCACTTTTGAGTTTCAATCCCTTGTCAATTTGTTATTTTTCATCCTTCAAATCCTTCCTCATGGTAACAACTTCTTCTTCAAGCTTAGTGTATTGAACATATTTGATATTTAACTTAGTTTCTAGACTATCAGAATCCTTCATTATTCAACTTAAATCTTCAGATAGCTAATGCTATCTTCTACTTCTTAATTTTTTCCTAATATTCTTTGCATAGATCTTAGAGATATTCCAAATAATCAAGATAAATTTTTAGTTCTCCTTCAAGATCTAATACTGCATCAAAATTCCATCCTTGTGGTTCTTGGCTTCCAAATGTTTCTCTAATTCAAACATTGTGTTCAACTAGAGGATCTACCTCAATCATTAGACTATTACTTCAGGAAACTCGCTCTAATACCATTTACTAAACACTCCTATATGTTGAGTTAGGAGTGAATTAGCATATATTAAAACTTTATCACTTATTATATATTCATTCCACTTATCAAATTTATGAAATTAAATAAAAATATCATAACATGCAACACACAATAACACAAATGTTTTTATGTGGAAAACCCAATGCAAGAAAAACCATGGTGAGATGCATCTCACCATATCAAAAAATGATTACAATAGTTTTAGAATCAATGCCAAGGAAGCTCACTACTCCTGATTTGAATCATGGATAAAGACACACAACCTTTGGGCAAGATAAAAGGGAATTGTAGATTGAAGATCTCTTCTTCAAGGCAAGGTGTAATATGATTTTATTATAAATAAATATGTTTGTTGAAAAACAATAAAATCCATCCTCTGAAATGTTGATTATAGTTCTCTTCTTTATACATCATAAGATATCTTAATCACTTATCATTTGCACTTTTAACCCCCACACTTATAATATACACCATACACATATGCCTATCCAACTTATTTAATCCAAAAAATGGTTTAAACAAATATATTCTCAACAATAATTTATTACATCAATTAGGTTGGCCTAATTAGATGAAAAATATAGCATACAATTTTCCAACCCCCAAAAATTAGTCTCCAATTCCCTATAGAAGGAAAAAAAATATGTGAAACATCAAATCATTCAAATACCATCCCATTAGTCCCAAAGCTTTACCTTCATCACCAGATGCAACCACACAGTCTCAAACAACTTAGGTTAGATCATGAATATAGAACTAGTAAAGCAAGCCAACATGAAAAACCCAAATTACATGTAGAACACTACAAATCATTGAAAGAATAAAATATCATTTTCTTACATCAACCAAACACGTTGGATAAGTACAACACAAAATCATCAAAGACAAAGGAACAAAAAGTATTCCATCAATAGGTACTCTATTTATATACAATATGACACGTATAACTTCACCAATTCACATGTGGAGGGTATTAGCACTTAAAACATGAAATTTATATTTCTTATACATCCATTAAACATATGTTATATCCACTAACTAAAAAATTACAATGCAACACAATGCAAACCAAAATAAAGTAACCAAACACCATCCATCAATCATGCAAACATCAACCCTCCAACCATGTTTGACATCAAAGAAAAACTACCAATAATCTCCCCATAATTTTGAAATCAATGACAACTCTATTTTGCAGATTGCCAACACGTATAGGTTTCTATCCATAGTAATAGAATGGAGTGAGAGGAGTGAGATGTGTTCGATTGATGACGTTTCATTGAAAAAAATATTGAATAGAAAGAAAACAATAATATAAACTCTCATTAAAAACATATTTCCCTTGGATCTCAAAACATTGACCCGATTTATATGTTTTCTAAGAAAAGAACCAAAAAAGTAAATCTAATATTTGATGTAAACAGTTGGTGCCTTAGAAAATATTTTAGAAAATGAGATCAATATTTGTGTCGAGGATTGAATAAACTTATAATACCATAAGAATCATGAAAAATTTATGAGCTCGAGTGAAAATAGGTATATTTGACTTTAGAGACATATAATTTACCAAGAGAATATCCTAGAAAAATCACCTACACTATTAGATCAGACTAAAAATTACCTTTTCAATTGTATATGAAGAACAAAAATCAAAGATCATATACCCAAGTTATACCCAAATTTGTAAAATATGTCCAATCTAGCTTAGAAACAATTTGGACGATAAAAAAAGAAAGCCTTGGTCTCCTTGGGAACCATAAATAGGTACAAGGGCTAGGGATTTTTTTAGTGGTGATTATTCACCAATTGACGAATATGTCCTGATTGGCAGATTGAAATTGGCAAAAAAAATGCTCATTGACTGGTTCACCCGAATTTTATAAAATGCTTATATAGTGGTCGGATTGTTCGCCACTGTTTTTATGTAATTTTTGTAATTTAGTTGTTAGAATAACTAAGAGGGGGGTGAATCAGTTATCCAGTGTCCCAAAATAAAATGTATAATTCAAAACTATTTCTTCAATTTCTGCTCATCGGTAAACAATAATAACTTTCACTGTCTGTGCTTTTACCGATACCAGTCTAATACCATAATAGTTATCGATCAAATCTAACATGCAACATGTAAAGAATGCTAACCAAAAAATATCACAATCAACACATAACACAGGAGATTTAACGTGGAAACCCTGTAAAGGGAAAAACCACTTGGGACTGGCAACCCAAAATTGTTCACTCTTCTGAAGTGAGGTCGATTAAGACCCAACCCTGTTAAAGGTTTGCAAACACACTATTAGGTGTGACCTTGTTAGAGGATTTTAGACTAGAAATTATCATCCAAACAACATTCACTATGGGGTTGATAGGATAACAATGTTTATTCTATGAATGATACATCATAAGACTTTCAGAGTCCACTCGGTTAAGAGATTTTGACTATATACAATGGTTAAATATGTAACAGTAAATGATCTGCCTTAATACAACTTCAATTGTAGATTACAGATCAATATTAAGTCCATACAAATCCTTCTGACCAATATTTCACTTTAGATTCAATACTATATCAACTTACTATCCATCGGTAATTGCTCTTTGTAGCTTGGTAATTATTCTGTAGCTCAGTTCTTACTTAACCAGTATGATCAAAATGCATGAAAACCTTGTTCACGTGATATTCCTATAGCTTCTTCTTCTTTCAGCATCCTTCTATAAAGAAATTATGTTCTCTTATATAGATGAGTAAATCATTTTCTTCTCCACCATTAGATTTTTCTGCTCCAAACTTTCTCGGTACTTGTGTCAATAACACATTTGATTCTTATCCTGTAGATCTTTCCTAAATTTTATTAGCCATTGATCTGTGTAACAAACATTATCCATTACCTCGATGTTATACTCTTGCCAGCTCATCAATCTTATCAGCTAAACTAATCATTTAGTTCATTTTGTTCTACTCGGTTAACAAAGAAATCTGTCGATGAACACTGCTCGGTTAATACTGTGATCGGTATACACTACAGTCCGTCGGTGTATACTAGAATTGCTTCATTTACCGACAACACTGCTTTGTGTCTTTCAGCTCTATAATTCATCATAGATGAATGCAACATAATAAAGTTAATATCATCAAGTCATAGACTCATCAATAAGTTAATCAATGTGTTCCTTATCCTCATCTATCATGCACATCTTTCTCCATGTATATTTCTCTGTTCTTCATCTCTTTCACCTTTCTTCAGATGTCTTGGTATAGTAACTTACAAGATAAGTGTTGTCAAACTATTTGACATCAATGACAACATAATACTAATTTAATCATATTACATATCTAATCAAAAACTCCTCAGTGCTCTTGTAATCACAGATTCTTCAATTAGATTCCAAATCAGTTGTAGTCCAACAATCTCTCCCTTTGGCATTGATGGCAACTCAAGTAATATGAAATGTACCATACACATACCAAACATATATTCTAAAACTTTGTGAACAAAATGTTGTAAGTTGAATAGACTTAATATGTTTAATCACTACGTTACTAAACCAGCATTAGATAATACAACTTTACCATTCTATAGTTGTGTTCTTTTCAGTTCTCCTGTTCTTGCTTTTGTTCTCTGTAACTGATCTTAAATACTCTGTCTCATTCATATTGTCTCTCCCTTAGATAATTCTTGTCAGTGCTTACCTCCCTTTTCATATTATTTATCTCTCCCTTTGACAACAATGCTAAAGAAACAAATAAACAAACAATTCTGTCTTCCTCTGTATCTCTGTATACTGATATTGCAATCGGTTCAAGTTCTTCAAACTTAATCACAACCTTGAACATGATTCAAAGTGTGAACTATGCTGCATCAACATGAGTGATCTTTTGATAAAAATAGGCTGATGCAACAACCAGATCACCTTAGTGACTGATAGACAGGGGATGGACCCCAAGTCTAGTCCTCAAGTATTCAAATGTGTCCTTCGGTAGAGGCTTTGTAAAAATATCTACAAGTTGTTCTTTAGATGTCACAAATTCTAACTTCACTTGCTTCTCTTGCACTTTTTCTCATAAGTAATAATACTTAATAGATATATGCTTTGTCTTAGAGTGCATCACAGGATTCTTTGAAATATTAATAGTACTAGTGTTGTCACAATATATAATCACCAGGTCAGTGATTGCCTCATTCATTCCTTCCAACACTTGTTTGATATATAAAATGTTTGAAAAGTTAGTAGCAGATGCAACATACTCTGCTTTAGCTATAGATTGAGAAATACAAGCTTGCTTTTTACTTGTCCATGTTACAAGTCTTTCACTAAAGAAAAATGCTTCTCCGGTGGTGCTTTTTCTATCATCCACATTTCCAGCCCAATCAACATCGGTGTAAAATTTTAGTTCAAACTTTCCTTCCTTAGGATACCATAATCCATAATTCTCTATTTTCTTTAGGTATCTTAAGATCCTTTTTTTAGCTATCATGTGTGATTCTCTAGGATTAGTAGAAAATCTTGCAACAATACCCACAACATGTGCTATATTTGGTCTACTGTGAACTACGTACATTAACTTACCAATCATGGATCGGTAAAGTGTCTGATTTACCTCTGTAGTTTCATCCTCCTTTGTCAATTTGCATCTAGTAGCCATCGGTGTTCCCATAGGTTTAGCATCTTCCATGCCAAATGTCTTCAGTACTTCCTTTATGTATTTTGATTGTGTGATGAATATTCCATCACTCTGCTGAATCACTTGTAGTCCAAGAAAGAACTTAATCTCTCAGAACATAGACATTTCAAATTCCTTTTGCATTTCATCAACAAATGCCTTGCATACAAGATCTTGACCTCCAAAAATAATATCATCAACACATATTTCAGCAATGATAAGAGTATCATCAATATCACTTTTCATATACAGATTGTTGTTTTCACTTGTTCTAACAAATCCAATACTTAACAAGTAAGTATGTAGTCTTTCATACCATACTCTCGGTGCTTGGTTCAATCCATTTAAACCTTTATGTAATCTACATACCATGTCTTTATTGTTGGGATCAACAAATCCTTCAGGTTGTTCAATGTAGACCTCTTCTTCAAGTATACCATTTAAAAATGCTGACTTCACATCCATTTGATAGACTTTGAATTTCTTGTGTGCACCATATGCAAGTAGCATTATAACTCCTTCCAATCTAGCAACAGGTGCAAATATTTCACCATAGTCAATGCCTTCTTCCTGTGCATATCCCTTGCATACCAATCTAGCTTTATTTCTTGTGACTTCACCATTTTCATTCAATTTATTCTTGTATATCCACTTAGTACCGATAACATTCTTATTTTTTGGTCGGGGTACTAACGACCAAGTTTTGTTCCTCTCTATTTTCTCTATTTCCTCCTTCATTGCATTAATCCATTCTTCATTTTCTAATGTAACTTTCACATTTTTAGGTTCAAATTCACAAACTAAACATGTACCTTGTCTTGTTTTGCTTCTAGTTTGCATTCTAGCATGTCTGTCTCTAATGATTTGTGTCTCAGGATGATGTCTTCTGACAAAACTAGCCAGAACTTGATTTCTCCTTTCTTGTTCATCCTGCTCAGGGTCATTTCCTTGCTCAGTAGCTCCATCTTGTTCCTCAGTTTGTGTTGGCTATTGTCTTGCATTATTTCCTACTGACTGGTTGTTACAGCTTGCGACATTGGTAGATACTCTGGATGTTCAATGTAAGTGAATCTACCATAGTCTTCTGGTTCCTTTGTACTTTCCTCTATGTACTTGTCATCAAACTCATCAACATGAACATTAGTACTTTAAACTATCTTATTTGTAACCTTATTCAAACATTTGTATGATTTACTTTTAGAGGAATATCCCAGAAATATCCCTTCATCTCCTTTAGAATCAAATTTTTCATTTCTTTCATCTTTAAAAATAAAGCATTTACTTCCAAAAATCTAGAAATAACTTACAGTGGGTTCATGTCCAAACCATAGTTCATAAGGTGTTCGGTTGGAGTCCTTCTTCAGTTGTATTCAGTTAAGAACATACATGTACTGACAGCTTCCCTCCAATATGTCTGAGAAACATTCTTTTGTATCATCAATGTTCTAGCACAGTCAATTATAGACATGTTCCTCCTTTCAGTAATGCCATTTTGCTGAGGTGTCCTCAGTGCAGATACCTATCTTTTGATTCCATACTCATTACAAAAATTAGTAAATTCATCAGAGATAAATTCACCTCCTCTATCAGATCTTAAACATTTTATTTCCTTTCTGGTTTCTTTCTCTACCTTAGCTTTATACCACTTAAACATTTTAAAAGCTTCAGATTTCTCTTTCAAGAACATAACAGTCATCAGTCTAGTATAGTCATCAACAAAAAGAATAAAATATCTATCACCAAAACAACTCTGAGTTCTCATGGGACCACATAGGTTAGTATGAACCAACTCAAGTATCTTCTTTGTTGAATAGTCTTTGATTTTAAAACTAGACTTAGTCATCTTACCTTTCTAACATTCATGGCACATGGCATGATCAGGTTTTGTCAAGTTAGGAAATCCTCTAACTCTTTTCTTTCTACTAATCTTGATCATGTTGTCAAAGTTCACATGGCATAACATTATGTGCCACAACCAAGCATCTTCATCCTTTATTAACAAACAAGAAGACTGATCCATATCAAGATAGAATAGATTACCTCTAGATTGTGTACCAATTCTGACAAGTCTTCCTCCATCATCATAGATCTTCACCTTTTTGCTCTCAAAAGCCAATCGGTGGCTTGAATTGTTCAACTGAGCCACACTTAACAAATTATAGTTCAGTCCATCTACCTAGTATGCATTTTCACATTGTAATCTATCATCTATCATAAGAGAATCTTTACCTCTTACCATACAAGGTGCATCATTTCCCATTCTCACAAATCCTCCATTATATTCAACAAGATGATCAAACTTCTCTACATCACCAGTCATATGATGTGTACAACCACTATCTATGATCCATGTATCATTTATGCTTACTTTAGAGATCAGTGCTATCTCTTCATATTTTTCTTCCTCCTCTAAGTCATCTTTCATAGCAACAAATACAATTTCTATATCATCTTTAGAATTAGATTTAGTTTCAATATCTTTAGCTATGTAACATACCTTTTTGCCTTTTTTGTCTTGGTTGTCTCTATTGTTTTGTCGGTAGTCTCTATTGACTCTTCTCCCATAGCTTCCTTCAGATTGGTCTTTGGATCTATCATCATCTTTCTTCTGAGGGCATCTAGCAGCGATGTGACTAAATTCTTTACAATTAAAGCATGCCAAAGGTAGCTTACCTCTATACCTTCCTTTTCCTTTGGGAAATCTTCTAGCCATAAGTGCTTCAAGCTCATCAAGTTCATCATTAGTATTGTCATCACTATCACAATTCTTACTATTCCTTCTATACTTTCCAACCTTCAAAGAAGACATGAAAGTGGATTCAACATAAGGAACAACACTGTTATCAAAGTTGTTTAATTCAAAAGTTTTAAGTTTACCAATTAGAGTGTCAAGAGTAAGGTTGGATGTAGCTCTTGTTTCATGAATTGTAGAAATCCTGATTGCATAAATTGGTAGCAAAGTTATGAGAATCTTGCTTATCATTGTTTCATCATCAATCACTCCATCAGATGCTCTAATAGTATGTATCACATCTTTGAGTCTATTTGAATATTGAACAATGTTCTCACCTTCTTTCATTCTCATATCATCAAATCTACCTCTTAGGCTTTTAGCTCGGGCTCTTTTGACATTTCGATCTCCACTGTATATTAGACGTGTTAACTTATCCCACATTTCTTTGGCAGTCATGCATGTCTTAATATCTTCAAATTTAGCATCGGTACAAGAAGCAACAAGTTCCATCATAGTAACATTGTGTTCATGCTTGTCCTTCAGTTGATTAAGAGTTAAGGGACCAGTGGGCAGTTGTATGTAGCCATTCTCCATCAGATCTAGTGCAGAGTTCCCAATTCTAGATATGTGCAGCTTCATCCAACTTTTCCATACTGCGAAGTTCTGTTTGTTTAGTTTCATTACTTCCCTCTTATACATCTTGAGACTTTTATGCTTAAGTCCTTAAAAATTTGTTCCAAGCAACCAACACTCTGATACAAATTGTTAGAATAACTGAGAGGGGGGTGAATCAGTTATCTAGTGTCCCAAAACAAAATGTATAATTCAAAACTATTTCTTCAATTTATGCTCATCGGTAAACAATAATAACTTTCACTATCTGTGCTTTTACTAATACCAATCTAATACCATGACAGTTACTGATCAAATCTAACATGCAACATGTAAAGAATTATAACCAACAAATATCACAATCAACACATAACACAAGAGATTTAACATGGAAACCCTGTAAAGGGAAAAACCACCTGGGACCAACAACCCAAAATTGTTCACTCTTCTGAAGTGAGGTCGGTTAAGACCCAACCCTATTAAAGGTTTACAAACACACTGTCATGTGTGACCTTGTTAGAGGATTTTAGACTAGAATTTATCATCCAACCAGCATTCACTATGGGGTTGACAAGATAACAATGTTCATTCTATGAATGATACATCATAAGACTTTTAGAGTCCACTCTGTTAAGATATTTTGACTGTATACAATGGTTAAATATGTAACAGTAAATGATCTATCTTAATACAACTTCAATTGCAGATTACAGATCAATATTCAGTCCATACAAATCCTTCTGACCAATATTTCACTTCAGATTCAATACTATATCAACTTACTATCTGTCGATAATTGCTCTTTGTAGCTTGGTAATTATTCTATAGCTCAGTTCTTACTTAACCAGTATGATTAGAATGCATGAAAACCTTGTTCATGCAATATTCCTGCAACTTCTTCTTCTTCCAACATCCTTCTATAAAGAAATTATGTTCTCTTATATAGATGAGTAAATCATTTTCTTCTCCACCATTAGATTTTGCCAATTAACCACATTCATAGATTTTGCCACTTCAAACTATCTCAGTACTTGTGTCAATAACACATTTGATTCTTATCCTTTAGATCTTTCTTGAATTTTGTCAGCCGTCGATCTGTGTAACAAAAATTATCTGTTACCTTGATGTTATACTCTTTCCAGCTCATCAATCTTATCAGCTAAACTAATCATTTAGTTCAGTCTGTTCCACTTGGTTAACAAAGAAATGCATCGGTGAACACTACTTAGTTAATACTATGATCGGTATACACTACACTCTGTCGGTGTATACTAGAATTGCTTCATTTACCGACAACACTACTTTGTGTCTTTCAACTCTATACTTCATCATAGATGAATGCAACATAATAAAGTCAATATCATTAAGTCAAAGACTCATCAACAAGTTACTCAATGTTTTCCTTATCCTCATCTACCATGTACATCTTTCTCCATGTAGATTTATCTATTCTTCATCTCTTTCACCTTTCTTTAGATGTCTCAGTATAGTAACTTACAAGATAAGTGCTGTCAAACTAGTTGACATCAATAACAACATAATACTAATTTAATCATATTACATATCTAATCAACAACTCCTTAGTGATCTTGTAATCATCGATTATTTAATCATATTCCAAATTAGTTGTAGTCGAACAGTAGTTAGGTTCTTCACCCATATCTCTATTTATTGTTTTACTCTTATTCACCACAGATTAAATTTGGTGTATTTATGGAGGATCAACATTTGCCAATGGCCCATTGTCTAAAGTAAAAAAATTATTTGTAGTAGGACCCAATTCACCATGCATCATACATAATCATATCCCAAATTACCACCCTATTCACCTAGTCAATTATTTGAAATTACGCAAGGTTCACCAAATATTAGTTGTTATCATAAGCAACTGTCGACCCCTTTGCCAAAATGGATGATGGAGATTATGAGGTAAAATCTAATGGCTGATATGAAAGTGGTTTACTTGTAGTTGTCTATTTAAGAGATATGAATTTCATTATTGAAACATGCCTAAGAGAAGGAGACTTCAAGAGATTTAGTTGATTTTGAGCTCACAACTATGATCGATATCGAATGACTACCAATCCGTAGTATCTTATTCAAGTAAAATTTTATTGTAGCCATAATTTTTTGGAGATGTCACAATCAAAGTTAAATAGGAAGAGGACTATTGAAGGTGGAGATGTCCAAGAGAGGCTAACGAAATGCAGAAATATATCTTCATACTTTGGCATGGGCAGATGTAATTATGTTGGTCAAAGTGAGGAAGGTACATCATCAGAGGAACCTGTACAATTTGAAGGTTCTCAACCTACACAGGAGTCTAATGAAAAAATTGGGGAGCCTAATAAATCTGGTGACAAAGTTGTCGAACCTGATATATCTGATGAAGATGACCTTGAAGAAGAATTTCAAGTAAATAACTAGTACTAGGATGAATCGATTAACTTCAGTGATGATGATGGTTCAATTAATAGTAACACTAAAGGGAGAGGAAAATCAAAATCAAAAGTGATCATCAATGGGAGATGTCGAGGAGATTTAAATTTGATTGGGCAGAAAAGTATCCATGCATTGAACCCGTGGACAATCCAATTGTAGGTGAGCCACCAGTAGAATGCAGATGTACAATTTGTAGTTGGAAGTATAAAAAGGAAAAGCAGTTGCAGCTTAAACTAGACACCATAGAGAAACATGTTGGTAAGGTTTACGAAACCTCAACTGTTGATGGAAAGGAAATAAAAGTGGTATGATATAAAACAAAGGAGAAATGTCAACATAAAAGGAATGCTGAGGAATATTATTTGTTTCAGAAATTTAAGATGAAGCCTGGTGAAGTTCAAGGTTCTATTAATGCTATTTTTGCGAAAGCAAGTGAAGTAGAAGAACACGGAAAAGCTATTCAATTAAGTAATGTTTTCCATATTTTGAGCAGAGGGCGTCCAATGACAGACTATCCTAAAATAAGTGGTTTGTTACACTTTATGAAATTTCCTAACTATCCTGTCACTCATTGGTCAATAAATAGTGGATGGGAATTGGAAAGTTGTATTGCCCAGGTTGAAATAGAGGATGTACAGAGAAAAATAAAAGAGTCAACCTTTATTGCAGTATCCTTAGATGAAGTTACAACAATAGATAATATGTCGTGGGTATGCAAGCATGTTTAAACTATACAGAATAATTTCCACTAACCACATCTACTAGCTGTTGCAAAATTAAGGGACAATACGACATCAGAAACTTTATTTCAATTAGTAAAGAGCCATTTAATTGAATATGGAGGTATGGATGAATTGACAATAGTGAAGAAGTTGATCTGTGTTGGAGCTGATGGAGCTTTAGTAATGCAAGGTTAAAGGAATGGTCTTTGCATAAAGATGCAGGCTTCTTGTTCACCATATGTTGTTGGCATTCATTTTATGGTCCACAAGATGAATCTTTCTTTTAGATTTGTAAAGAAGTTCCCTTTAGTAAACAAGGTTGAAGATTTAGTAAGAGAGTTGTACTCATATTTTTGTTGAAGTCCCAAATATTTTAGGGAATTTCAACACTTTGTTGATGGAATTACCAATAGAAACAAGCTTCTTAAAGATGTTGATACCAAATGGATCTCTTTGGATGGACCAGCACATCGAGTTTTTTGTTGATATCAATCTTTGATTGGACTAATGTACAAAAATAAGGACAATGTAGAAAATTAGAGATGTGGCGACCTGCTTTGGAGGTTAAGCAATATAGAGACACTTTTGACTTTAGCATCTCTTCTTCCCATGCTAGAAGAAATGATGTTCATTATGAAAAAAGCCTACCAAAGAGCCATGTATATTTAAGAATATGCTTACTTGTGTAAAATGTCATGCCAAGCCCTGGATAGTCTCTATCGAAATGACCTAAATTTATCCAATGAAATATTTAATCACTGGTGGAAACTAACAGATTTGGACAATCCTGATAATTATTTAAAGATTGTTGAAAATGGGGATTTATGTGTTTGTGTAAGGGGATTTCAGATACCAATGTACTACAGTGCCCCAAAGAAGCGAGCTACAAGAGTTACAAGGGAAGAGTTTACCAAGATCGTCAAGTCTATAGTAGGTAATGCAAGGGACATAGCCTATAAAGTTTCCTCTGAAATAAGATCTCGATTCCCATATGAACAACTGCTTGAGGCCATGGAAATTGGGTTTCCTCAATATTGGACCTTAAACTCTAAGGAAGATTATCGTAATACGCTGATGACTTTGATAAAGGAATTTTGCAAATTTGTAGAATTCAATGGAGTGACTATCAATGGAATTTTAGATGAGGGTCTTCTTAGATAGAAATCAAGCACTTTTGCAAAGACTATGAAGCATCAATATCAATTAATGCATAACCCACATGAAGAGGGCTCGACAACAAGGCTTTGGAAAGAACTAAAACAGAGCACAATGTTGTGTGAAGAAATTTTAGAGTTCTTCAAGCTTGCTAATATATGTCAGACCATGATATTAGGTTCAATGGAGGATGAGAGAGTTTTCAGTGCTTTGGGTTTCCTAAAATCAAAGCTAAGAAAAAAACTAGACAAGAATTTGGAATCATGATTGAGGGTCTACATATGATGTCAATACTTTTTCTTATAAAAAAGAAATGAAAATCTGGAAGAAAAGATGCAAAAGAAGAGGGTTGGGCAACACCATTAACCAATCTTTGATAGAAACTCTGAGTGGAACAAGTACAGGTGGTGATGGGAGTCATAGAAGTGGAGGTCAGACTTAGAGTGAAGAAGACACAAATGAAAATGAAGAGAACAATGAAGAAACTAGAATACCATAATTGGATGATGATGACGACGCGGAGATGAATTGGAAAATTTAGGAAATTTATACTAAATTAGCAGTAGCAATCAATAGGTATTTTTTGAACTTATTAACTACTATATCCTGTGGCTATTATTCAATGTTCATTTTAGAAAAGAAAGAATGTATTATTACTGCAAAGTGTAGTTTGTAACTTTGTATCGTATCATCAATGATCATTCATATTTGAATTTGAAATTCTTGAATGAAATTTAGTATTCCAATAGCATATAATAGAGTAAATCTACTAAGAATAACTGAATAAAATAGAGTAACTCAACATACATTGAATTGGAAAACATGAAAATTAGATAGAGCACAATTTGTTTTGTATTCATTTGTAATATATTACAATTTATAGTAGTTCAATTTGTTTTGTATTCATTTGCAATATATTACAATTTATAGTAGTTCAAAATTCAAAGCAATCTTTCTAGGCTAGTCCAAACATCCTCTGATGGCAGAACAATTTGGTTCATAGTATAGTCACACTCCTGCAACTTCACGAGCAATTCATATTTGGTAGTGTGACTTGACAACACTGTTGCTTCTAAAAATCCATTGAAAGTTCTCACTGGTTTGATGAAATCCATGAATGTATCAGGAGATATGTCTATAGGAAGAAAGCATAAATAAATATTTATTTTGTCATGCAACCTTATTTTGTAATTTTCTCTTCCAATGAAGTTATTTGCATCAAATCCCTTAGGCAAACCAAGACTTTCCATATTCGCTTTCATTTGTTCCATCTTTGTGATCTTCTGCTGAGCTTTGTCATCCAATTCTTGTGCTTCCCGTAGCTTCTCACATTTTTGAATGATACTTGATAACTTTATTGAGGCATCAAGGTGGTTGCTAATTCCCTTGTTTGATAGATAACTATCACTCTTACTGTAGAGTTGTCACATAATATCTTTTGCTTTCTTTTCTTTCTTGACAACATCCATGTTCTATTCAATGTTCTTATGGAGCTTCAAATAACATACTCTCATACTTTGAAGCAATTCAAACCACTCATACAAGTTATTACACATCACCAATATTTGGCCCCAAATGTGTTCTTTTGCAATCTTCACTAAATTATTATTAGTATTTTTTAAAGTTTGAATTGTATTATTGGCCTTCTTTAGTTCTTCTGCCATTTCTTAACAATTATTTTTCTCTTCCACTGCTTTGTGTTCCCAATGATTGGCTTTATCTGCCTGAGAGTCCAATTGCTTTTGCAATTCCTGGTTGGAGGCAACATTACTCCATAGTTTTAAATAACTTTTCTGAACTGACTATTTCTTCCTCTAGCTTTTTACTAATTTCTTCCAATTTTCCCCTCAGTTCATTCAGCTCTACCTGCTCCTGTTCCTGCTCTGTATCTGCTGATGTAGAGGTCAATTTTTTAATCTTTTTCTGTAATTCTTTCAAACTATTCTCTAAAGCTTTCCTCTTTTCTTTTTCATTACCAATGTCTGCCTGTAACTTTTCTATATTTTTCTTGAGCTTTCTTTTCTCTCTTTCTAGGTTTAGCAGTGCACTATAGACCACTTGGTTTGTAGACTTTGACACATTGATTTTTTCCACAATTTTAACTTTGGAAAAATCCATTTGGAGAGTGGTAACTTGAATTCAGATGGATTTATCTGACTCTCTGGTGGGTTTCCATCTTTATTTGGTGGAATAACAACCATGAACTCCATCATGTCTTTTTTTCGGTCATATGTTGGTAAAACCCTAATGGATGCAGGTTGTTCCTATACAGCTGCATTAAGAGCACCAGTCTACATGGTCTTCTATATTTCCTTATTCTTGGTTATTGTTTTTGCAAATTTATTATAGAAATCATTGCAATGTCTATTGATCTAACTAATGCTCTTTGAGGATTTAAACTTCTAGAGGGTTTTGTTGAACCTAAAATTGCAAATAGTTGTTTACGACTGTATGACATTGTTGTCAGTGTTCTTCTGGAAGGGGAAAGCTTTTTCTTCTTGACACTATCTTCTAGTATGGGATTCTATGTAGATTCTATTGGCCTCTTTAGAGAGGGAACTTGTTGTATAAGTTTCCCAATCCCACTAGCACCAGTGCCACTACCAGACCTAGTAGCAATACTAGTAGATTCAAACCCAAGGCCTGCACCATGATCATAAGTAGTTTTTTATGTTTGAATTTTATTCTAGACACCTTCTCCTGTGGGACCCAAACCACCACCTTTATAACCCATTTTTTCCACAATGTCTACCCCTTTGCTATATACTTTTTTCCGGTCCTGGCTGGTTCCACTCTAGCCTGGAGTAAATGCACTTGGTGGATTATCATCCTCAGTGTCTTGATTATCATCCTCACTGTAGTATGCCATGTTAGGATGCTCCAAATTCTACAATTTTCTAAACTCTATATCCTCATCTATTTCATCTAGATCTTCACTAGTTTTTACTTCACCAAGATCCTTTCTCATACTCCAAAAATCATCCAATTGCATTCTAGTACATTTTCTATCCTTACAAGCTTCTTCTATTCTCTTTGGTATTTTTATGTTTGATGGATTAGCAGCTTTTTTGTAGAAATTGTAGGACATCTTAGGCTATACAATGCCCTAGTTTATTGTTGTCATAATTTGTGATGACAACTGTTGAACTAAAATTTTTTCCTTAGTAGAATGTTTCTCCATCTCTTTTGTAATGTCATCCTAGCTATCCTTGTTTTTCAACCTCTCTAGCAATGGTTTACTTTCATGTTGAAATAAGTTTGCAGAGTTCTTATTAGCAACAAGCATTGTTTGAATGACATTGAGTGGATCATACTTCCAGTACCACTCTAAATCAAATTGAAAAATATCTAAAAAAAAATTTTCCACTTTGAATGCCTTTCTCTCAAATGTTAACCCTCTAATTGAGAAAGGTAAGGAATGGAATATGCTCTTCTTTGATTGGCCAATGAAGAGTCTATCTGTGCTCTCTAGTTGTACTACATATTCTACTACAAACACCCTATCTATCACATGCATTGGAAGTTTGCGGGGTTGCAGTTCTGATCCGTAAAACCTTAGCATATTGTAATCTTCCATTAAGTACTAGTTAGCCAATTGAATTGTGCTTCCAAGTTGGATGCAATCCCTACATGAAGCAGACAATTTGGACATTGGAGTGCTTGTTATTTTTTTGTACAATGGTGCCAAAAAGAAGTCTACAAAATTACTATAATTCCTTTTGGTATCATACATTCTTATCTGAGGTGTCCAGTTATATATTGGAGTATTTTTCCCCCTGTGAATTTTAAGCTTGTTGTCATTGCTCATTAATATTGCCACATGCTTGGCTAGCAGGAGATAGCACAAGTAGGTTGTGAACCTAGATGTCTTAGAATTGCCTCTTTTAATCAATGCTAATTGTTCTTGCATCGATTGAACCACGTGTCCAACAAAATTATATCTTACTAGTTCATTGACACAATGGATATCCCAAATGAATTGAAGAATGTTGGCACTCACTTTCCTATTATTTTCTAGTCCCAGGCAAAATGCTAGTGAGGATATAGAATCCTGAACCCATGACACAAAAATGTTAAAATCATAAGGAGGCTTATGGTTCTCACCCATTGAAGCCTTTGCCTCTAGAACTATTAAACCCCTTATAAATGAATCTTTTTCATTTGGAGCGATTGCCTCATATTGCTCTACCAGTTTTCCTAGGTGAATATAGGCATTACAGTTTTGTCAGTCAAACCCTAGGTCTAGCAAACTGTGAAATTCTTCCTCGGTTATTGATAAAATTTCTTCCTAATTTTTTTTATTCACAATTGTTGTTCTTTCTTCATCATTATTTTCTACACAAATGAAGACAATTTTTGGGCAAGGGAAAACTTTGGGTAACAACATGTGACCCAAACCAAATCCCACGAAGCAACTTTATTTGTTTCTGTAGCTACTGCTGGGTTAAATTTTATAAAATCACACATCTTTGGCCCAGTTGCCTTACTGCACAATGAATGTTTAATTTCTATAACTATCTTTTCACTATTGATAATAGGATCATAAACATCGTGATACTCATCAATGAAACTAGGGATTTCTACTAGTTTTCTATAGTCTATTAAAGGTTTCCCATCTGCTTGAGTTTTCCCTTTCCCATTGTTCTTCGCAAGAATGAAAAAACATAGATTCACAAATATTTACTAACAAAATCATAGATAATAACTAACTAATTAATAAAACCCCAATTGTACATGCAAGAATTAAAATTTCAAAATCAAGTTAAAATTACCCAAAATTAAACTTTGAAATCAGGATAGATATAAGTTAGAATGGCTAAGACTCTCACAATTATAGTCTCAAAATCTTTAGTGATGGTTCAAAAGTTATTTTTAGCTCTACTGCTACAAGTCGATAGGTTTTTAAAAAGAAAAGGTTAAAAACCTTTCGCTAAATGTAATGGTATATAATCTTTCTAAAACACACGTAAGTTGCAATGTAATCTTTCTAAAACATTATACTACATGTAACATAATCTTTCTAAAACATACTATGTGTAACCGTTAATCTTTTTGATGAATTAGACATCAATGACATACTACGTGTCACGTTTTCGGAGTGAGTTTTTAGAAAAACTTTTTGAAACCCTTAGTTCTTCTGAAATAAAACTTCAACCGTTCATCTCTCATAATCCAATGATTGTCATGATTTTAAAATATTAATAATTTAACACACACTAATGAATATTAATTATTAACTATATTCACTTAGAATAGCTTATCCATGAAATTTGAACTAGAAATGATAAAGTTTTGAAACATTTAATTATTGCATGAAACAAAAGTGCAATGCAAATTTTTTATATTATATAAGGCAAAATTTCATTACAATTAAAATATGCCCATAGACCATATATATTAATGATTCTTATAATCAAAACAAAAAAGAAAAGTAGTAGCACTTCAAAATTCTTAAAACATTTTCATATTATATTTTTTAACATATGTGATTACAATTTATATCATTTCAAAAACCCTGGTAAGCTACTACTAGTGGTAAGCTATCTACCACCATAGGGAGACATAGTAGAAGGACTAGAGAGTAGAGAGTGCGTAGAATAATAGACTATCTAGCTGAGGCTCCCTTCCTTCAGACTTCTGTATGGAAGTCTTCAATGAGGATAATATTGATGAATTCTTCTAGCCACATATAGTCCCTGGGTTCATCCAGTAGGTGCCACTTCCAGAGGAAATCCCTCCCAATCTGTGCCCACTTCCAATGATGCGTGAGCTGCTCAACATCAAGGTTCAGTAGGAATGGTTGTCTGGGAACAACTACTCCTGGTTCTAGAATCTTAGGCAAATCATTTGCCCAAGGAATTCCAACCCCAATTTCTAAAAATATGACAACATGCACATGATCGCCAAGGTATTATTCTTTGAAAACTTTCCTTAGAAGCATGATCATATCCATATCCACCTTTCCCCCCCAGGTCCAACAGAGAAGCCAAGAACTAAGATGAAATGTTAGTGGCAACTCTATACCGATTTTCACTCTCCAGAAATTCATGATCAAGCATCATCCTTATAGCCTCCTTGGTGAAGGCTCCAAACTCTATAGCAATAGATGCTAGGATTGGGTCTGTGAATAGGCCCATAAAGGCCTTTTGGTCCTCCAAGGTAGTGCATCTCAAATGAATTGGAGTGTCCATTCACATGACATAGACTATTCTCACAAATATGCTTTCATAGAGAACCTAGCAGTAGCATTCACAAACTATTCTCACAAATATGCTTTCACAATCATAAATTAATGATCATAGATCTATCTATTTATAAGTCCTAATTGAAAATCATTCTGCTAAAGATCTAATTAAATCGTAAGATGAATGGTAACTATCCAAAAATCACTAAATCTTTCATATTTAATGCAACACTGGGTGGAATTGGAAACAACACTTATGATAAGACATTTTCTATCTTGGGAATAATGAAGGTCGAAAGGATCGTGCCATGCAGGTGGACATAACAATTCTTTATTTTAAAAAATGTTAAAACTTGTGCCCACTCCATAGAAACAATAAGAAAAGTACGTTAGCTACGAAATGGCAGCAGGAAATGAAGCTTTACCATTGATTTAAGATCATTGAATGGTCAGAAAATAATGTCCTTATATGATATGACATTTTCATTCAAACCTTAACTTTAAGGCATTAATCTATTGAGGTATATGATGTCATTGTCACACATGTGTCAATGAAATTGAAAGGCACCATCAAAGAAACCATTAATTCACAATGCACATTACTTCAATTGATGTCATGACTCATCTACTCATCGCCATTAATTAATATTTCTATCTAATATTACCAAATTTTCCAAAGAATTATAATATTTCTATCTAATATTACAGTGTTACATGCCCATTTGATTACAACATATCAACAGCCAAAGTCAAATTTTGGGCCTTTTGTTGGTTTTCATAATATTTATAGAAAAGTCTCGATGGAATGATGACATGTATTGTTGGTCTTCATAATATATATGGAAAAATCTTGGTGGAATCATGACATGTGGTATGACACGTGTCATGATTCCACCGAGAGTTTTTCATATATATTATGAAGACCAACAATAGGCCCAAAATTTGACTGTGGCCATTGATATGTTGTAATCAAACAGACGTGTGAGTCTGTGACGTCAATGGTCATAGTGATGGGAGTGGGACTTGATGCAACTTCAACATCAAATCACAACCATTGGATTAACAAAGATGAACGGTGGAAGGTGCATTTCGGAGGGAATGTGGTGTGATAACTCCTTTAGTGAAAACTCTCTCTAGAATCATCACACATCATTCTTCAAATTTCCAATTATTCAATCACCATACCAACTATAAATTTTTGAAAACCATTCACCATGACAAATAAATTAATTCACATATTTGGAAAATAGTTTCACCATATTATTATAAAAATGGTATCCATTATTAAAATATTTTCCAACCAATATCCATATTTTGAAACATACTTTGTCATCAATATTAATAATTTTATTAAAAAAAATTATAGTCGCCATTTTTTTATAAAAATTATACACACTATTAAAAAATTCGCCACCAAATATCCATATTTTGACACATAATTCGCCATCACTATTAAAAATTTTCCCCCCAAAATACATGTGATTCACCACAATTTTATACTTTTTAGGAAGGGGGGGGGTTCCTTAAAGTTATCCCTGACAAGGGCTAAATGAAAGGCCCTTGGTTGCTAATATGACTAGGATCTAGTTCTTAAAGTTGGAAAAATGGCATACGATGACACCATTACTCTAATGAGTGAATCTCAAGTGGAAAAAAGGTGATGATCAAGTGGTGTGTAGTGGGGGGGAGGAAAAGAGAATATCCCAATGGAACATTCCCAACAAAATATTGATAGAAGGTTTTTGGAAAGGACACAAAAATGATGGTACAAGTGAACAAAAAACTGACATTAGTACCAATTTTCTATGGAGAGCTTCATAGCGATGGTTTTAATACTAATACAACCTATATAATGTATAAATTTATACAATCTCACAAATTCCATATGACTGCATTAGTTTTCTATCTCAAAAAAATTTCCTCCAAAAAGTTTCCCCAAAAAGAAAAGTTCCAATTTTTTTCTAAACAACACTCGATCCTTAATATTTTGTGACTCGAAATATGATAACAAGATTTGTTTGGCTCCAAAGTGAAACAATTATTTCCAAATAAGAATCCCTCAAAATTTGAACAAGAACTTATAGTTCTAGCACTTTGATATGATTTGGCTATGGATATAGCTACCCAAGATCTAGAAGCCAAATGAAAAGAACAATAAAAAGAGAGAAATAATATGGTAAGAATAAATTGTATTCTCACCAAGAATACAATACAAATAAACAAGATATGAATGGAATCAATAGAAATGTTCATACATATGAGACCCCTTGGTTATATAGCCAAGGTTAGTACAAAGGAGTGAATCAGACAAGAACAAGTGTCATTGTCTCATTATATGATAATAAAAATGAAAAAATATCTCTCCAAAAAATGTGGATAGGTGATAGTGTGATAACACCAAAAAAAATGGATCACCCACCAAAGGTGGAATCAAATGTCCAATAAAGTTGGATCACCCTATAAAGTGTAAAAGTCCATCCACTATAAGTGATTATGATTAAATAATAACATGATATGTCCATATAAAGTGGATATTTCTAACTTCTTCCATGTAATCAACCAAGTAAGCTTAAGTAAACTATGATTAGGACCAAGGTGACAATTAGCTAAGGTAAAATGTCTTAATTACACCAACACCCCCCTTAAGTGCAACTTAAGGAGAATGTTAACAATGTAAAATGGGTCCTAACTACTAGACCATGTTAGGTACCCTTGAAAAATTCTAATGCAATCTCTCAAAAAAAAGAAAAGGAGAAAACCTAATGGAAAAATCCTCCCTCCTAAAAGAGAGATGGAAATACAAAAGAACTTTGAAAGATTTGTGAGAAGAACATAACCTGATATGCATAAAAAGCACTACCTATAAGAGAGAAGAAGAGATTCCAAGTAGCCCCCCTCAATGTAGAATCTCCTACAAAGATGGTCCAAGATATCAAACAATACTCCTTCCATAGGAATAAATAGAGCTAATGTTACACCCAGAATATCAAAGCATGATGAAAATAGGTACCAATTTTCATGAAGAATGACTAATGAATAACCCACTCCAATATGATGAAGATAAAACATGGAGACACAAGATTGACAACCAAATTAAGGTGTACACATTACAATTGCAAAAATAAGCCAAAATTTGAATGTACAATTTCTTAACATATTTATTATAAACTAATAACAACATTGTAAAATATAGAATAATATGCATTTTCAAAAAAATTACACCTAAAAAGGAGTTTGAATGAATTGAATGAAGCCTTTGAAGCTACAAAAATGGGATCACACAATATCCTAAAAATATTTGGCATTGAAATAAGAAACCACCTACACCATTGGGTAGATCACAAAATTCTACCCCAAATAAAAATAAATGGCTCAAAATAAGGAGACTTAATGACTGAGATATCACTTTTTGAAAATTTCCTTGTAATTGTGATGCCTAAATTTCCACTACACCTCCAAACTTTAAATGGTTTAGATTTAACCTTTTGTGTCTGATTTAGATAAAAAAAATCAAACTTAGAGTTTTTGGACCTTTTGAATGTGATGTTGATCTCTTATTTACACCATCAAGCTCTAATTTTGATTTGCAATAGAAAGATATGAAAAGGACCCCCCAAAATCCACTAAAAAATGCACTCAAATCACTCAAAAGACTATCCAATAGCACTCAACAAGCTTTGGTAGCATGTAATATTTAGCTATGGAGATAACCACCCAAGATCTAGAAGGCAAATGGAAAGCACAATGAAAAGAGACAAATAATATAATAAGAGTATTTGTATTCTCACACAAAGTGCAATACAAATAAACTAGGTTTGAATGGATTCAAATAGAATGATTATTACATAGGAGACCCCTTCCTTATATAGTCAAGGTGAGTCAAAAGGAGTGAATGAGTCAAGGACAAGTGTCCTTGTCCCATTAATGATAATCAACATGAAAAGATTTATCTCCATGAATGGAGGATATGTGATAGTGTGATAACACCACAAAAGGTAGAATGACATGTATGCTAAAGGTGGATCACCCTCTAAACTGGAAAAGTATATCCACTATAATTTTATATGATAAAATAATTGTTGGAAACAATTGTCTGAAGAAAATTGCTACTCAAATTATGTATTGTCTTTGATGTCACACAATGTCATAGTCTGCAGCAATCAGTACCTACAGAGCTCAGTCGGTCTGCCTGGCAGTAAAAATAGTGCTTACCGAGTTCACTCGATTATCAAAGAAAATCAGCATTTACTGAGTTCACTCAGTTATCAAAGAAAATTTAGTGTTTACCGAGTTCAGTCGGTTGTCAAAGAAAAGTTAGCATTTACCGAGTTCAGTTGGTTATCGAAGAAAAAGGATTATCAGTGTTTACCGAGTTCCCTCGGTCTGCAAAAGATTGTAAAAAGTTATGGTCATCGAGCACTGTCGGCCCTTGAAGGATCTTTGCAAATAAAGTTTGCTTATTTCAGCCGACTGTTATACTAAGTAATGTCGATTTGAGAAATCTAAAATCATATAAATAAAAGGTCAAATGTGAAAAATAAAGTATAGAAATACAGAAGAAGATATATAAAAAAAAAAGACAGGAAAGGTGTGTACGAAATTGTGAAGGATGACCAGATATCCTTGAGGAGCAGCAGAGATATATTCGATTAGGAAGGATCACACTTATGTAGAATAGAGATCTGTAATCAGCAAGGCAGTTGCATTATTATACAGGTCATTTTCATTGTTACCTTTTTATCATTGTAACAGTGAATTCTAAATCTCTTAACCGAGTTGGTTTAACAACCATATTGTAAATCCTCTAACAAGGTGACAATTCCATTGAATTATTCTCAAGACCTCTTACCATGCCACTCCTAGCAAGGTGATTAAATCCTCTAACAAGGTCACACCTAATAGTGTGTTTTGTAACCTTTTACCGGGTTGGCTTCTAACCGGGCATCACTTCAAAAAAGTGAAAATCAGTATCTAGATACATTGGTGGTTTTTCCCATATTGGGTTTCCATGTTAAATCTTGTGTCTCTTGTGTTCTTAATAGTTATCTTAATCATATACAAGTGCTGATGAATATCTAAAAGATAATTTTACTAATACCTTCTGCATCTACAAAGTTACTGCAATCTATTTATCGAGTGTTAAATAGATAATATTCATTAAGATATCCTAAGGGATTTGGAAAGAAATAATTGTGAAGTATTTTATGGTTGACTGATTCACCCCCCCCTCTCAGTCACTTCATCCATATTCCATCAATTGGTATCAGAGCTTTTGGTGCTTGCAGGAAGGGTTTCAAGGACCTAAGCTAAAGATCAGGATGTCTTACAAGAAGGAAATTCCAAAGCTCAACAGAGATAACTTTTCAGCATGGAAAGGTCTCATGTGACTTCATCTAGCTTCCATTGGTGATTCAGGATGCAAATACATTGATGAAGAATACACAGTTCCTAATGGCGCATTAACTATTGAAGACATTGTAGAGAAAAAGAATCATAACACCATGATGATAGACATTGCATCAACTCTCAGCTATGAAGAATTTGATGATATTAAAGAATGCACTACTGCATATGAAATGTGGATCACACTGAAGAAAAGATATGGTGGTGATGCAAATTTGAAAAGAGCCAAAGCAAAAAGCCTAAGAGGATAGTTTGACAAGATGAATATGAAAGAAGATGAAAACATTACAAAATATGTTGAAAGAATCAAAGCAAGTGTTAGTGCAATTAGAGCTTCTGGAGGAACAATCTCTGATGAAACTATTATAAGCAAGGTACTCAAAACATTACTCCCTATCTATGCAATAAGAGTATCAGCTATTCAAGAAAGAAGATGTGAAACAAACCACAATATAACTTTGGATGCTTTAGTTGGAAGATTGACAGCCTTTGAATTAGACAACTATGACAACTATCTTCCAAATTCCAAAAATATTGAGTCAGCATTTGAGGCCAAGGTTTCACTAAGGAAGAACAAGAAAATAAAAGAAGTTCAGTCAGAAAGTGAAGAAGTATCAGAAGAAAGTTCTGATAGTGATCTTGAAATTGTAGAAGCATTACTTGCAAAGAAGTACTCTAAAGGGAAAGGTAAATATAAAGGTAAAACTCCTTTAATCTATTTTTCATGTGAATAAATTGGACATATTGTAGCTAGGTGCCCAAACAAGCAGGTGAAGGAAGAGAAGAGAGGTCACAAGTACTATGGCAGAAAGAATTTCAAATCATTCAAGGATAAAGGTAAGAAAACATGCTTTATGGCTAAAGATTCTAATGATAGTGAAGAAGAAATTGTCTTTATTGCTATAAAAGATGAATCTGATGATGATGAAGATAAGATGGCACTTATTTCTCATATAAGCAAAGATGATATATGGATAATAAAGAGTGGATGTTCACACCACATGACCGGTGACAAGACAAAATTTGAATATCTAGAAGACTGTGATAGTGGCAATGTAAGATTTGGAAACAATGAACCTTGTTGTATAAAAGGAAAAGGAAGAATCTCATTAACCAAAGAACTCATATGTGATAATGCTTATTGGGTTGAAGGACTAAAACATAATCTTCTAAGTGTAGCATAGCTAATCAAGATTGGTTTCAAGGTTGAATTCATGAATAGTCAAGCAAGACTGCTGGATGGAAAAGGAAAACTCATTGGATCAGGCAAACAAACAAAAGGTAACTTATTTTATCTTGATCTCAGTGAATATTCATGTTATATTGCTCAAATTGAAGAAAGTTGGCTATGGCACAAAAGGTTATGTCATGTGAATTTTGATAACATGATGAAAATAAGCAAATTCAAAGAAGGTAAGAGGCATTCCTACTTTGAAGAAACCTGATACTGGTCTATGTAAGAATTGTCATATTGGCAAAATGAGTAAAACTAGTTTTAAGAGTAAGAACTATCAGTCTAAAGAGATTTTGGAAATTGTGCATACTGATTTATGTGGACCTATTGGAATAGAAATCTATACTAGAGATAAATTCTTTATTCTTTTCGTTGATGATTATTCTAGAATGATGACTATTATGTATTTAAGAGAAAAGTCAAAAGCATTTGAAAAGTTCAAATGGTACTTGGCAAGAGTGGAAAAGGAAACAGGGAAAAGATTGAAATGCTTAAGATCGGACAGAGGTGGTGAATTCATCTCCCATGAATTTAACAACTTTTGCATTGAAAGAGGAATCAAAAGATAAGTATCAGCTCCTAGAACTCTTGAGCAGAATGGAATAGCAGAAAGAAGAAACAGATCTATTATGGATTGTGCAAGGACTCTAATGATAGAAAAGAACATCGCTATAAAGTACTGGAAGGAAGCTATCAGCACTACAGTTCATACCTTGAACCGAGTACAATTGAAGAAAGACACATTCAAAACTCCTTATGAATTATGGTATGGCTATAAACCCAATGTAAGTTACATGAAAGTATTTGGTAGCAAGTGTTATATCTTAAAAGAATCCAGAAGAAATAAATTTGATGTGAAAAGTGATGAAGGAATATTCCTAGGATATTCTAGCAAAAGCAAGGCATACAAATATCTGAACTTATTTACTCACAAAGTCATAGAAAGTATACATGTAAAATTTGATGAGTTTGTAGAAAAGACTGAAGAAGAAAGAAAAAGGGAACCTGAATACTACAGGAGATTCATTTACATTGAACCAGACACAACTATCAATGAGGAAACTATATCTACCGAGCCTAGCATAGTAACCGAGTCACAAGAAGAAGTTCAAACTGAGTCACAGGAAGAAGTTCAAACCGAGTCACAGGAAGAAGTTCAAACTGAGTCATAGGAAGAAATTCAAACCGAGTCTCAGCCTGAAGTTACCGAGCAAATATCTACCGAGAAAGAGCAACTTGAAGAAGAGATCCTAGAGGACAACAACATGACTCATTCAAAAAGCAAGGAACCTATATTAGCCAAATATGTCAGAAGGTGTCATGCCCATCGAAAAATAGACTAAAAATGCACCAATTTTTTTTAAAAAAGGATTAATTATGTTTAATTTAATGTTGCAGGTTAACAGGGTGATTGTGGCAATAGATCGCAAGGACTCCAGATAAACAAATTGATAACCAATGTTGGTCACCAAAGGACACTAGCAATTAAAGTGATAACAAGGGATTCCGTTAAAGTGGTGACATTGCAATCCAGTTCAATAGGGATAGAATGATCTATTCTTGATTAGCATTAGGTGATGCCAAAAAGGTCTATCCAAGGATTCCTAATAGGTTAACCAATCATTATTAAATCATTAGAGTGACCCTATATCAAGGAATTAACCTAAACTAATCACAATCGGGTCACCCTATTGGTCACAACTAGGTTACAATCTAGGAAGGTCTTATTTGCATAATTTATTCTCTTAATGGTACCCAGAGGTGTTTAAACATTATGAGGTGTTGATATTTGAAACTAACAAACAAGTTGTTGATTTAATATCCACTTAAATTATTTAGAATGTAAAGAACGTTGCCTAGAGCATTCTTTAAATAACGTTTTATAAAGATTGATTAATGATATCGATAAGTTTATGTTATAATCTCCTAAAATAAACATTCTATTGAATGACGATAATAATTAGATGAGACATATATTAATAAACTAATAGTCATAATATACCAATTGATTAATGTAGTTTTTTTAACCAATTGATAAATTTTAAAAAAAAATATCTTTTAGTAATAAATTTGATTAACAAATTTAATTAAATAATATATATATATATATATATATATATATATATATATATATATATATATATATATATATATTTGTTAATTAATAATCATAATATATGTCTATGTCAAAAGCAGAATTGAATGGCTATGATAGGCTAGGGGTGAGGCCTCACATCCTCCCCCCCTAGGCATGAACTTCCTCCTAGAGTTCATCAAAAAGATGGGGATACTGTGCTCTCATCTGCTCTGCATCCTCCCATGATGCTGTAATCTCATCATAGCAATCCCACTGGACCCTAACCTTGTCCAGCTCTTGGCCTCGAAGTGCTAGCGTTCGGCGAGCCAAAATGCGGATTGGCTCCAAAGCCAACTGACCGTCCGACTCCACCTGCAAAGCATCCCAATCTATAATATGAGTCTCATCATAGATATATTTACTCAATACTGACACATGAAAAACATCGTGGATGCATGACAGGCTTGGTGGCAAAGCAAGATGATAGGCAACAGGACCTATCCGCTCAAGTATCTCAAAAGGGCCAACAAATCTAGGTGCAAGCTTAGAGCCCTTTCCAAATCGGATTGGACTCTTATGAGGTCGCACTCTCAAAAAGACCCTATCTCCAACCTGATAACTACGGTCTTCCCTCTTGGCATCTGCATACTTCTTCTGCCTATCCTGAACCTCCTTCAGACACTGTCTGATCAATGTCACCTACTGCTCTAACTCTTGCACTAACTCAGGACCTAAAGCAACTCTATCCTCAATGCGGTCCCAACTCAAAGGTGTCCTGCATGGTCTTCCATATAATGCCTGATAGGGAGGCATACCTAGAGAAGTGTGATGCCCATTATTGTAGGCAAACTCCACTAAATGAAGATACTCCTCCCACCTAGTCTAATGATCCATGACATACATGTGAAGCATATCCTCCAATACCTGATTTACCCTCTCTATCTACCCATCGGTCTCTAGGTGATATGTGGTGCTAAAATTGAGCTTAGTGCCCAAAGCTATTTGTAGTCCTCTCCAAAAAGATGATGTGAAGAGAGAATCCCGATCTGAAATGATCTTACGGGGTATGCCATGAAGTCTGACAATATCCCGCAAGAAGACCTGAGCAACTATTGGGGCTATGAAAGTGGTCCGAACGGGTGAAAAGTGGGCTACTTTGGTCAGCTTGTCAACTGTCACCATGATGGCATCATGGCATCGAGATGACATAGGAAGACCAATGATGAAGTCCATGGAAATAACATCCCACTTCCACTCTGGTATATCATGAGGCTGAAGCAACCCAGCAGGGTGATGATGCTCTACCTTGACCCTCTGACACTCAAGGCATTGTGCCACTATCTCTGCTACATCCTGTCTCATCCCTGGCCAATGATATAACTGTCTCAAATCTGCATGCATCTTCTTGACTCTGGGATGTGCTGCATAAGGAGCCCTATGAGCCTCTAGCATGATGAATACTCGCAAGTCACCAGAGGATGGGACATAGATGCGTCCTCTATGGCGTAAGAGCCCATCTGAATCTAGGGAATAGTCTAAATATTTACCCTCAAGGGTACTCTGAGACCGAATGACCTGACTAACCTCTGCATACCAAGCATCCTCATGAAGATGATGCAATATCTGATCCCTCAACTCAGTACTTACTGTCATAGAGTAGGCCCCATGGCATCTCCTACTCAAAGCATTAGCTACCACATTCTCTTTCCCCTTGATGTAGTGGACATCAAAATTATACTCACAAAGAAATTCCATCCACCTACATTGTTGTGCATTCAGGTTCAGCTGAGAGAAGATATACTATAAACTCTGATGGTCTGAATGGAGCTCAAACCGATGACCCAAAAGAAAATGCCACCATCTCACTAAAGCATGTACCACTGCAGCTAACTCAAGATCGTGAGTGGGGTAATTGAGCTCGTGAGTCTTAAGTTTCCTCGACTCATATGCAATAGCTCGCCCATTCTGCATAAGAACTGCTCCCAAACCATCTAAGGAAGCATCCATGCAAACCACAAAATCTACTGATGGATCAGGTACCGCTAGAATAGGAGCGCTAGTAAGTGCCTTCTTGAGTTCCTGAAAGGCCCTCTCGCACTTCTCAGTCCACTCAAATTTCTTTCCCTTACGCTGAAGAGAAGTGATGGGATGACCCACTCTAGAAAAACCCTCTACAAATCATCTGTAATATCCTGCCAATCCCATGAAGCTCCTGACCTCGGTCACTGAAGTAGGCACAGTCCATTCCATGATGGCTCAAATCTTAGATGGATCTACTGAGATGCCATCTCCTGAAATAACATGCCCTAGATAATGAATCTTTGTCCTATAGAAAGCACATTTGGACAAGCTTCCATATAACTGATTGTCTCTAAGACATTGCAAAACCTGTCTCAAGTGCCCTTCGTGCTCCTTTTCATCTCGTGAATAAATCAGGATATCATCAAGGAACACAACCACAAACTTATCAAGAAAAGAGCAAAATACCCCATTCATAAGGCTCATGAAAACTGCTGGAGCATTAGTGAGTCCAAAAGGTACAACTGTGAACTCATAATGTCCATATCTGGTATGGAATGCAGTCTTAGGAATGTCACTATCAACAATCTGTAGCTAGTGGTAACCTGACTTAAGATCAATCTTTGAAAACACTTTAGCACCCTTAAGCTGATCAAATAAATCATCAATCCTAGGGAGTGGGTACCGATTCTTGATGGTAAGCTTATTAAGCTATCAGTAATCCATGCATAACTGTAAGGATCCATCCTTCTTAACGAAGATAACAGGTGCACCCCAAGGTGAAACACTAGGTCGAATGTGGCCCTTCTCCAAAAGTTCCTCTAGCTGAATCTTGAGCTCATTAAGCTCATTAGTGGTCATCCTGTAAGGTGCCCTCAAAACTGGAGTAGCCCCTAGAACAAGATCTATATGGAAATCAATTGCTCTACGGGGAGGCATGCCTGGAAGCTCAGTAGGAAACACATCAGCATACTCCTAAAGTATAGGATAATCATTAAGAGAAGTTTCCCTTTCCTCCTCATCCCCCCTATCACTGATGGTAATGGAAAAAAGCTGACATCCCTTCCGCATGCTCCGCTTAAGCTGCATGGAAGAGATCATACGAAGAGAGATGCCTCTCTGAATCCCGCAAATCATAATAGGTGCACCATTATCATCAAGGCACTCAATCCTCTTCTGTCGACAATCTAGCGTAGCTCTGTGGGCATAAAGGAAATCCATGCCAAGCACTATGTCATAGGAACCAAGAGGTGTGATATGAAGATCCACTGTAGTGATGAAATCACCAATCTGCACCTGATTGTCCTTCACTAAAGAGTCAACTGACACTCTAGACCCTGAAGCTAACTCCACCTGCCAACTAACTTCCTATCTTGCTGCCACAAGCCCGCAACGTTCCACAAAAAATGGAGATATAAAAGAATCAGTAGCACCTGAATCAAATAGTATAGTAACACTAGTACCACTGATCATACCTGCTGCCTCTATCACAGTGGCCTAGTGTTCGGCCTAGTAGTTATCTACCACTGCAAAAACTCTATGAGACTTCCCAAAGTCTCCCACTATAGGCTCTAAAGCTGCCACACGCTGACTGCCTGACATCTGACCCTATGGATAGTCACGAGCCAAATTCCCCATAGCACCACCAGCATAGCAAGGACCTCATGTGAATGTCTGTACTCCCTGTGGCCTAGAAAACTGCTGACCACCTATCCTGCTAGAACCACTGAAACCCCCCCGAGAGGACTGCTGAGTCCATGCTGGGGGTGCATCTGTATACTATTGTCACTGATCCTTCTTCTGACCCTGTGCATGCCACTATTTTGGCTTAGAGCCCTGCTGTCCCTGTGGTGGCTTTTGTTTCTGGTTTTGTTGAGTCTGCTGCTGTGGGTTCCTGTTAAAAGACCCTGAGGAATGTCTTTTATTATTCTTCCAGTGACTCTTCTAATGCCCCTGTGACTATGATGCAGAGTTATAGTTCTGAGACCTGTCACGAGCATCTCTAGACCTACTCCGAATCTCTTCTGCAACCAAGGCCTTTTCCACGGCCTCACGAAAGGTCTTTGGTGAGGTCATGCAAACCTGTCCCTCTATCCAATCATTGAGTCCTTTAATGAAATAGTTGATTCATAGCTTTTCATCCTTCATGTATTCCACATAGGGTAGCAATTCTAGGAATCGAGTCTCATACTGTAGCACTGTGAGTCCTCTCTGCTGGAGCTCGTGGAACTCATCAATACGTCTCTATCTATAGTGCTCTAATAGGTATCTATCTCTGAACCTTTCTAAGAAGGTCTCCCAAGTCATAGTGTCCATAGTGGTGTTATTCTTATATTCTTCTTGTTTCCACTATGTGGAAGCACCATCTCTCAAAAGGAGTACTGCAAAGTGAGCCTTGACATTGCTATCATACTGACGCATCCTAAAGCACCTCTCTAAGCTCAAGAGCCATGCCTAGACATCTGTACCATCTGTAGAACCATGATATAAAGGTGGTTGTAACTGTAGGAGATCTCTAATATGATCCTCCACATCTCGAGGTGCCCTCTACACAACATCTAGTGGTGGTTCCAGTATATGAACTGAATCTGCCTCATGAGCCCCCTGACCTTCCTCTTGATCTGGTGGAGGACTCCTAGTCCTCTCTCTAACCGGAGGCAACCTTTCCTGTATAACACTGATGAGGTTCTGTAAGGCTAATAGGACTGTCTGATTATGGTCTGGTAGTGGTGGTGGTGGTGGTTGTTGATTAACAGCCAATACCTCAGCCCTTTGTTCAGCTTGCTCGTGACCTGAGGGAGCTTGCCTAGCCCCTCGTCCTCTAATATGCCTCCGAGCTTGACATCAGCTCCTAGAACTCCTGAGTAGAATGGAATAGCAGAAAGAAGAAATAGATCTATTATGGATTGTGCAAGGACTCTAATGATAGAAAAGAACATCGCTATAAAGTACTGGAAGGAAGTTATCAGCACTACAGTTCATACCTTGAACCGAGTACAATTGAAGAAAGACACATTCAAAACTCCTTATGAATTATGGTATGGCTATAAACCCAATGTAAGTTACATGAAAGTATTTGGTAGCAAGTGTTATATCTTAAAAGAATCCAGAAGAAATAAATTTGATGTGAAAAGTGATGAAGGAATATTCCTAGGATATTCTAGCAAAAGCAAGGCATACAAATATCTAAACTTATTTACTCATAAAGTCATAGAAAGTATACATGTAAAATTTGATGAGTTTGTAGAAAAGACTGAAGAAGAAAGAAAAAGGGAACCTGAATACTACAGGAGATTCATTTACATTGAACCAGACACAACTATCAATGAGGAAACTATATCTACCGAGCCTAGCATAGTAACCGAGTCACAAGAAGAAGTTCAAACTGAGTCACAAGAAGAAGTTCAAACCGAGTCACAGGAAGAAGTTCAAACTGAGTCATAGGAAGAAATTCAAACCGAGTCTCAGCCTGAAGTTACCGAGAAAATATCTACCGAGAAAGAGCAACTTGAAGAAGAGATCCTAGAAGACAACAACATGACTCATTCAAAAAGCAAGGAACCTATATTAGCCAAATATGTCAGAAGGCATCATACACCAGATCAAATTATTGGAAACAAATCAGATGGTACTATGACAAGAAGCAATCTAAAAGGTACATGTCTACTTACTGATTTTGAACTTAGAAATATCAAAGATGCATTGAAAAATGAAATTTGGATTGAAGCAATGAATGAAGAATTAGAACAAATACAAAAGAACAAAACATGGACTCTTGTACCTAGACCTAAAGATAAGAATGTAATTGGAACAAAATGGGTATTCAGGAATAAGCTGAATGAAGACGGTCAAGTATCTAGAAACAAAGCTAGATTGGTATGTAAAGGTTATTCTCAAGAAGAAGGTATAGATTATGGTGAAACTTTTGCTCCTGTTGCAAGATTAGAAGGTGTAAGAACTCTACTTGCTTATGCAGCACATAAAGGATTTAAGGTATATCAGATGGATATAAAATCTACATTTCTCAATGGAATTCTTGATGAAGAAGTCTACATTGAACAACCTGAAGGTTTTGTTGATCGAGATAAAAAGGACATGGTCTGCAAGTTACACAAAGCATTGTATGGTTTGAAACAAGCTCCTAGAGCATGGTATGAAAGACTCCATAACTACCTGATTCAGATTAATTTCAAAAGAGCCAATGATAACAACAATCTGTATATTAAAGAAGGACCGGATGACAAAATTGTATTGGCAGAAATATTTGTAGATGATACTATATTTATAGGGAATGATGATTAGTGCAAAAAATTTTTAGAGAAAATGAACAAAGAATTTGAAATGTCTATGTTTGGTTTAATAAAATTCTTTGTTGGTCTTCAAATTCAACAAAGCAAGGATGGTATATACATTATTCAATCTAAATACATTAAGGAAATACTTAAGAATTTTGGTATGGAAGATTCAAAACCAGTTGGTACACCCATGTGTACTAGACTGAAACTTACCAAAAATGATGATTCAAAAGAAGTAGATCAGACCTTATACCGATCTATGATTGGAAAATTGTAGTATGTAGTACATACAAGACCTGATATTGCCTTAGCAGTCGGTATAGTAGCTAGATTCTTAGCAAAACCTAAGGAAAACCATATGATGGCAATCAAAAGAATCTTAAGGTACTTAAGAGGAACTGAAGAATATGGTTTGTGGTATAAATTTGGAGGCAATCTAGACTTAAAAGTGTTTACTGATGTTGATTGGGCAGGGAACATTGATGACAGAAAAAGTACAAGTGGTGGAGCATATTTTCTTGGAAAAAGACTAGTATCCTGGACCAGCAAAAAGCAAAATTGCACATCTCAATCCACAACTGAAGCAGAATATGTTGCTGCTGCAGTAAATTGTTCAAATATTGTTTGGTTTAAATAGTTATTACAAGGTATGAAGGTTGAAATCAATGAACCAGTTGTTATATTTTGTGACAATACAAGTGAAATAAACATTTCGAAGAATCCAGTAATGCATTCCAAAACCAAGCACATTGCTATTAAATATCACTTTGTCAGAGAATTGGTGTAGGACAAGGAAATCGGATTAGAATATATTCATACAAAAGAGTAGATTGCAGACATTTTCACCAAACCATTACCTAAGGATGCATTTGTGTATCTAAGAGGTAAGTTAGGGGTCATTCCCCTATCCGAGGCTCACTAAATATAGTTTTAGTGATGCATCAACCAGAACATTATTGAAAATCAACTTGTTGATGCAGCATATTCAAGGAATCATTGCATATGAATCAGTACTTGAGGTACATTAGTTTACACCGGTAATATGTGAATTGTCTTTGGCATGTGTTGTCAAAGAGGGAGTGTTTGCTATGTCTTTTCTATTACTTCAAGAAATTTTCAATAGTCAGAAGGAAGAGTTTTTAAGAAAAAGGAAGTTTGCTGATAGAGGGAGATTTGAATCTGAACTGAGCTAATTCTTTCAAATTTCTTATGCTATGACATATTGTGTTGCCATCAATGCCAAAGAGGGAGATTGTTGGAAACAATTGTCTGAAGAAAATTGCTACTCAAATTATGTATTGTCTTTGATGTCACACAATGTCATAGTCCACAACAATCAGTACCTACCGAGCTCAATTGGTCTACCTGGCAGTAAAAATAGTGCTTACCGAGTTCACTCAGTTATCAAAGAAAATCAGCATTTACCGAGTTCACTCGGTTATCAAAGAAAATTCAATGTTTACCGAGTTCAGTCAGTTGTCAAAGAAAAGTTAGCATTTACTAAGTTCAGTCGGTTATCAAAGAAAAAGGATTATCAATGTTTACCGAGTTCCCTCGGTCTGCAAAAGATTGTAGAAAGTTATGGTCACCGAGCACTGTCGGCCCTTGAAGGATCTTTGCAAATAAAGTTTGCTTATTTCAGCCGACTGTTATACTAAGTAATGTCTATTTGAAAAATCTAAAATCATATAAATAAAAGGTCAAATGTGAAACATAAAGTACAGAAATAAAGAAGAAGATATATAAAAAAAAAGATAGGAAAGGTGCGTGCGAAGTTGTGAAGGATGACCAGATATCCTTGAGGAGCAGCAGAGATATATTCGATTAGGAAGGATCACACTTATGCAAAATAGAGATCTGTAATCAGCAAGGCAGTTGCATTATTATACAGGTCATTTTCATTGTTACCTTTTTATCATTGTAACAGTGAATTCTAAATCTCTTAGCCGAGTTGGTTTAACAACCATATTGTAAATCCTCTAACAAGGTGACAATTCCATTGAATTGTTCTCAAGACCTCTTACCAGGCCACTCCTAGTAGGGTGATTAAATCCTCTAACAAGGTCACACCTAATAGTGTGTTTTGTAACCTTTTACCAGGTTGGCTTCTAACCGGGTATCACTTTAGAAAAGTGAAAATCAGTATCTAGATACATTGGTGGTTTTTCCCATATTGGGTTTCCACGTTAAATCTTATGTCTCTTGTGTTCTTAATAGTTATCTTAATCATATACAAGTGTTGATGAATATCTAAAAGATAATTTTACTAATACTTTTTGCATCTACAAAGTTACTGCAATCTATTTACCGAGTGTTAAACAGATAATATTCATTAAGATATCCTAAGGGATCTGGAAAGAAATAATTGTGAAGTGTTTTATGGTTGACTGATTCACCCCCCCCTCTCAGTCACTTCATCCATATTCCATCAATAATAACATGATAATCCAATCTAAATTGGAAATGCTTGAACTACTTCTCTATAATTACCTAAGTAAGGTTTTTTAAAAATTAATTAGGACCTAGGTGATTATTAACCATGGTAAAATTTCTTAATTACACCAACAAATACCATGTTGGGGTTAACGATTGAATAGATCCTAGCATTCACTTGCAAGAAAAATTACTTTCACAAATGGAGTTCAAGGAAGATGGATTTACTAAATAACTTGAGAATGTATTAATGCATTATCATGAATGATTAATCCTCCATAAAAAGAAGATAGAAACCCTAGATCTAAAACCCCATGGAATATGAAATTAGAGAATGTCAAGCATCCTCATGTTATACAACAAGATAATATGATATTTAGCTAAATATAATAAATAAATAAATATTAAATTTAGCTTAAGTGGATAAAGTAAAATGAACGTAATTAATTAACAATTAATTTGGTAATTGACCTGTTACTCTAACAATTTTAGATCTAGGATAAAGCTTAATCTTGATTGCATTAAATATGTAACCACTATATAAAATAATGAGTTAGTATTGTCCTTTCTTCTTAATTTTATGATAATAATATGATTTCAAATTTTATGTATCTTACTAATTTTAAGTTATTCTTGTTAGCATTATATGCTCTATGTTGTCATTGATGTCAACTAACGGTTGTATTTATTCTATTGGAAAGTTGGCTATACTGATGTATATGACTTAATATAGTGTTTTTGTTATGGAAACAAAGTCATATAGTAGTTTGGAGTCAACGCACTTGATGAGAAGATCAGAAATCGGTCAAGTGTTGAAGACTAGACAGTGTACAGAGTTCCTACATCTCAGAGCACCAGCGCACATGCGTATGACTAAGTTATGGTGTGCACCCTAGAAGATAAGTTAGTTAGACTATATTCATGCTTATTCTATGAGTTCATGATTAAATATGCAAGTATGAGGAAGATATAGATAGATGAAGTTACATAGCTAGTGAGTGCTAGTGAAGAACAATGTAAGCATCCGAATGTTATCATTTTGAGTTGTGGTTATATTCTATTGATATAAAGGCTATGAGCCTATTATAATTAGGTTTCCGACATGAATATATATTTTTTTGTAAACTCACTTGAGCCAATTCATTTGGAAGCATTGTATGTAATAGGTCTAAGGGCCGACCTAGTTGTTTATTTTGTATGCGCATATAAATATGAGATGCACCCATTGTATTTGGTATGGAAGTTGATATAGAGTTGTGATAAGAAAAGAAAAAGTGTGCAAAGAGTCTATAAGATGTATTAGATCTTTGCAAGAGGTTAAAGCATCATCGCATCAAAAGAACTGATCTGACAAGAAATGTCATAGTGATAGTTCATCCAGCAGATATAGTGTGTATTTGAGATCAGAAGGTTGTAGCCTTCACCACTTGAGTAGTGAGCTCTAGGATAGTGTGTCCACTCCCCTAATATGGACTATTGTAAAAGACTCCTAATAGTTTCTAACCCTTAACAAGGTCTACTATAATTAATACATTGTAAAGCAACTTCTAACAGGGTTACGAATCTTCTAACAAGGATCACTAAACACTAGTACAGAATATTAGTGGGTGTCAATTCCCACTGGGGTTTTTACCTATTTGGGTTTCCCTGTAACCATATTGGTGTTATGTGTTGATTTCATGTTTCATGTTTATGTGGATGTTCATTTCAATACTTAAGCATTTAAGTTCAATTTAAAGATTAAAGTAAAAAGATAAATATAAAGTGAAAACTGTTTCACCCCCCCTCTCACTGTTCCCATTCCTAAAAATTGGTATCAGAGCTTGGGTCCTTAGAAAAGAAGTTTAACCACTTGAGGAGATCATGGACAAAGTAGAAATGAAACATCTAAAAATAAATCTAGAAGTTTCTCTTGAAGACCTAGAAAAATCTGAAAGAGAAACTAAAGAAATAAGGGAAAAACTTAGTGATGCTCAATTAGTCATCAAAAGGCTAAGGAAAGATTTGAAAGAATTCTCTACCAGTGATCTAGGGATAATGGTCAAGAAGCTGAATGAATAAAATAAATCCTTAAAAGAACAAATGGAATAATTTGATGATAAACTGAGTAACAATCATGAAGTCTATGATGAACAGGTCAAAGAGATGTTAGGAATGGGAAAACTGAGAGGGGGGGGGCGGGGTGAATCAGTGTTCACTGTTATTTAAATTTTCACTTTAATCTAAATACTGAATTATAAATGCTTAAGTACTGAATTAAACATTCACATAAACATGAAACATGAAATCAACACATGACACCAATATGGTTACAGGGAAATCCAAATAGGTAAAAACCCCGGTGGGACTTGATACCCACTAATAATTTGCACTAGTGTTTTGTGATCTTTGTTAGAAGATCCTTTATCCTGTTAGGAGTAGCTTTACAATGATTTTAGTATAGTAGACCTTGTTAAGGGTCAGACCCTATTAGGATTCTTTTACAATGATCCATGTTAGGGGAGTGGACTCATTGTCCTATAGTTCACTGCTCAAATGATGAAGGCTACAACCTTCTGAATCAGATACACACTATATCTGTAGGTGAATTGTTATTGTGACACTGCTTGTCAGATTAGTTCCTTTGGTGTGTTGATGCTTTGACCTCTTGCAAAGCTCTAATACATCATATGCTCTCTTTACATACCTCTTCTCTTCTTCTCACAACTTTATTTCCACTTCCATACCGAATACAATGGGCGCACCTTATATTTATGTGCTTATACCAATTATACAATTAGGTCAGCCCTATAACTAATTAAAAATAATGCTTTCAAATGAATTGGCTTAAGCGTGCTTACAATTATACATATACATATGTCAGCAACCTAAAAACAATGGGTGCATAGCCTCTACAACATTAATTTACAATCGCAAACCAAAATAGTCACTGTCGGCTCTATGCTCTGTTCTCTACTAGCACACACTGGTTGTGCAACTTCAACTGACTGTAACTTTCACATCTTTTCATATCTACTTATGCATTCTTAGACTAAGCATAAGTATAGTCTAAAAACCTTAAATTCTAGGGTGCATACCTTAATTCATCCATACACATGTACATTGATGCTCTGAGTCTCTGGTGCTCTGTATGCTATCTAGTCTTCAACACTTAACTAATTTCTGATCTTTACACTTAGTGCACTAACTCCAAACTACTATATGACTTTGTTTCCATAATGAAAACACTATATCTAGTCATATACTTTAGTATAGACAACTTGCCAACAATCTCTTCCTTTTTCATTGATGGAAACAAAGGAATATGGCCAAGTCTCTAACTATTCCTTTACACAAAATTTTTTTGTCTTCTATACATTTATACATACTCTTATATCTCCTTATACATCTTATATACTCCATATTCTATACAACTCCCCCTTTGAAATTAATGACAAAGGTGCATCAAAAAACTTTATCTACATACACTCACTGAGGGAAAACATCAGGATATGCAATCTTGAGTTTCTGGATCTCCTTCTTCCAAAAGGTTATCAGAGAACTGACTATCTGTAGATGGGTGCATAATGCATATTGAAGCTTCTCCATCAATCTCCTTTATGTTTTGACTAAGAATATCTAGTGAGGGCGCAAGAGTATTCCTCAATTGAGTTTCTCTAGACCTTATCTTCTCCATTTCTTTCTCTGCCTTCTCAATTATGTCCAACTAACCTTGATAGACATTATTGCACATGTTTGCATCAGTGGCTATGTCTAGCACTAAAAAAATTCACCTTCTCAATCATTGCCTCTACATTTTTTATCTTCTTAAGATGCACATCAGTGAACTTATCCTGATCCATGGATTCTACAATGACTTTCCTTCCTCGATTTGCAAACTCTTTTAATGATGCTTGACCATGTTGGAAATTTGGTTGATTTTATTACATAGATGTTGTCATTATGGAAAAATATGATCCACAAGAAGATCACATAGGTCAAAGAGCAAGTATGACAGAGCGCATTGCAAATTTGTCTAAGGGTGAGACAATGTTTTTACCATTGAACTTGGACATAGTTTTTGTTTGCGATGATGATTGGAGTAAGTTTAGTGCTTACGCACTTGAACATAGACTCTATGATTTCTATTGAACACCCATCTTAGAGCACAAGTTAGTATGAAATGTACAAAAGGAGTTATGATAGTTTTATCGAAGACAATGTCAAGCTGATCGGATAGAGTATGAAGACAGAACTAGTAAAGAGTTAAGGGATTATTTTGTTTATCAAAATAATGATTTAACAATATAAAGGTATGACATCCTAGATGTTAACTCTTGGATAAATTTATTGGTATAAATATAAATGTAATTGTAATTGTAATATATAGATGTACACAAAAGTGTGGACAAGTGATATAATGCAAAATATATGATGCATATGTAATAGCGATAGTGAAAGAGCTGTGGAGAGATATTGATGCAAGAAGCATAAGGTTATGTACCTTAACCTATTTTTGTAATTAGTGTATATTGTACATTACTTATTTGGGAAGTGGGCTCATCTGGTAATCACATTTTGTACTACCAACTCCTAACAGGGTTGAGGCTTCTAACAAGGCCTATAGTCCCTTAATCAGGACTGATACACTATATGCTTGTAATAGACTCCTAGCAGGGTCAACAGCCTTAATAGGATACTTTTGATTAGTGGATCTTTGTGGGTACCATCCCAACCAGGGTTTTCCCTTGGCCAAGGTTTCCTCGAGAACAAATAATGTGTTATGAGTTCTTTATTGCCATGCATGTTGTTTAGCTTCTTATGTTATGCATGTCTAAAGATAATTTGTTATATCCATAATTGCGAAAAAGATAAAGTTTGTAGAATACTAATTCACCCCCCCTCTTAGTATTCCCTATTTCTAACAATTGGTATTAAAGCTTAGTTACTCGGAAAAGAATCATTCAAGGAAAGCCTAGCAACTTTAGTAAGATCTCTATGGATATGGATCAACTACAAAAGAATCTTGAAGAAGCTCTTGAAAAGATTAACTTGCTTACTATTGAAAGAGATACTTTGAAAAGAAAGTATGAGAATGCAAAGAACCTCATTGAGAAACTGAAAAACAAATTAGAAGATCTGAGATCTGAATAGGAATCCAAAGTTCTTATTGAAGATTGTGATGATAATTTAGAAAAAGCAAATGAGATCCTTAAGCATGAACTAAAGATAGCAAATTTGAAGCTTAGTTTGAAAGATGGAAATGGCAAGAATGAAGCAAATCTGAAAGTCTAAAGATTGAAAATGAAGGACTAAAATCTAAACTTTGTAAAGTAACATTTGAACTTGAGAAAGTCAATATGTAGTATGATGAACTTGAGAAATACAATAAGATTGTGAAAGGTGAACTGACTCAATCCAAACAAAAATTTGAAAGGCTATATTCAAATAGTGAGAAGATTGATGAACAAATATCTTATCAAAAATCATTCTATGATAAGACTAGTCTTGGATTCAACACTTTTAAAGAAAATGATGAAAGAAAGGAACCACATCTAAAAATATTTGAAAGCATAGATGAGAAGAAGTCTGATGAGATCAACAAATCTGAAGATACAGCTAAAGAAGAAGAATCACCGAAGCAAGAGGAATCACCTAAAGGTATGCAAAGAGAATTCAAAGGTAGATGTTTTTCTTGTAATGCTATTGGTCATATGAAGAGAGATTACACAAGTAAGCATTTTAAACCTCTTAATGGTTATTGTTATAATTGTCATGGTTTTGGACATAGAGCTATTGAATGTAGGAAACCTAAATTTATTGAGAATAATTATGGTAGTAGAATGTTTAGGAATACTAACAACGTAGATAAGAAACCTACTGAAGATATGAACAGAAGAAATGGAGTAATATGTTATAGATGCAACAAGGTTGGACACATTGCTAGAAACTACAGATCACAAATCAATCAGCCTAGACCAAGATATGGAAACAATGGAATTATTTTTTAGATATGCAACAAGATTGGACATACATCAAGGTTTTGGAAAATGAACAATAGAGTTTTTCATCCTAATCCTAACCCTATAAATCATGCAAGAACAAATGAAGATGCAAGTAATAGTCAAAAAGGATGTTGTAGAGATTTAGATGAAGTGAAGTTTATCAAAAGTACAGATCAAGGAGACATATTCAACATTGAAGGTAATCAGGAAAGTGAAGTATCAAAAGGCAAGAATGAATCTTTACCTGACCCATCTCAAAGTACTTAATTTATGTAAATTATAGTAGAATAGGAACTTAGATTAGTGCAGGGGTAGATATATGATGAACTGAGTCTTGTGCAGTTAATGCAAGGTATTTTATGATGTTCTAATGCTATGGTTAAGATCACAAAGACAAATATTATGTTTTGTGAGATCGCAAGAAGTTTTAAGTTTTGCAAGTTAGCAGAAACAACTTTTTGGAAAGAAGTTACAAAAGAATTGAATGTGATGTCAAATCTAAGTGAGATTGAATAAATAAAAGGTTATGATCGGTATTATTTGATTATCAAAGTGAATTCAAGTGTCAAGGAGATCAAAGAGTAGTGATTGGAAGCATTTTGCAAGGATTTGGAGAAGAATTTTGTGCCGAATCTATAGAAGCCCTAAAATCATGAAATTAAGGTATTTTACTTGATAGATCTTTAAATCAGTAAAGGAATTTGAAGAAATCATGGATGTTTCTTTAATTCACAATGTTAGAGATAAGAATAGACCTAAGTTGCAAAGGGAACCAGTAGAACCCTTGGAAGATGATCCTAGGTTTGCTTTATCATCTATACCAGATGGAGTTTTACATTTGGAGAATGTTAGAAGTTATCTTGGATGCAAAGTAGAGATAGTTAGTGATAGTCATTTCACAAATGAATATCAAAAGATTTACAATTAGGATATGACACTGAAACAAGGTTTTGAATATTTGGAGAATAATGAAATTGTTAAGTATGGATTACCGTATGAATTTGATAATGAGGAATGCACTAAGATTATCTTGAGCAGAATTCATAATGGGAAGTTTTGGTTAGAGGATAGAGTGATAGATGTTATAGCTGATTTGATTCATGAAGTCACTGGATTATCTAAAACTAGAGCTATTCCTTTTAATGACAAAAACATGAGGAAAATAGTCATTGATAACATAAATTCATCCTATAATGGTAGTGGAATTGTGATTAGTAAGATCAAACAAGATGATGTGAGATACTTATGCAAGATCCTAACTACTAAGTTTTTTGCAAATCCAAGAGAGGATGACATGGTAGCTAGAATGATACATGCAGCCTATCTAATGTGTGTTGACAAGGTACCAGTTGATACCTGTGAAATTCTAAGAATTCAATTGTTTGAGAACTTGGAGAAGATTAAGAAAACTAAGTATACACAGTTTAAGTTCTCATCCTTAATCACCTATATGTTTTTTCATTTATTGAGGAGATTTCCTTACACCATTGGAAATGACTGGAATGATGGACAAAATACAATGGAAAGGATTAACCTAGTGTATAGAAGACATGTTATTGATAGTGTAAATGAGAGTGTAGTATTGGTTATTAAGACATTTTAGAATATTGTGTCTAGTAGATCAAGGATCCCTAACTCTCTTGTAGAAAAGTATAAAGATGATATATGTTTTATGGTGGATACTGACTTTACCTATATTGAAGTAGTAGAGCCTAGAAGAGAGTTCATAGACCCTCTTGGCTATGAGATATCTGAGGTAGAGACTGAAGAGTATGTTAGCATGTTGCTTAAGTGTAAGTTGGACACTCAGTGAAATAGGTTTGGAGCCTTTGAGGAGAACTTCAACTCCGCAAAGACCTTAAATGAAGAAAAGTAGTCTAAAAAGAGAGTTGAGAGCACTATAAAGAAAATCCTAAAAGATAGAGGGATGATAGAGCATGATTATTTGGTAGCAAAACAAATAGTAGCAACAATCAGAGAGAGTGGACAAAAAGAAGTTTTGTCTATCCCTCCTTTATCATCAATTTCAGTACAACAATAAGAACCACACATGAAGGTAAAGTGAAAGTAACTAAGAAGGACAAAGAAGCAAAGATGTCTACTAGATCCACTTCCTCCACACCTAGAAAAAGAGTAAAGGAAAGTGCTACTGGACTAGGAAAGAGACATAAAACTTTAGTGCAACCAGTTCCAAGAAAGATTGTAGATATAAAAGATGATGTCACTACTATTAAGAAGAAAGCTTGGAAACCAAAAGTTGAAAAGCTTAATGAGAAAATCATTGAGGATGGTGACTTTACAAGAATGAACAAATACTATGATCTTTATGATTATACAAACAAACTTAATCTGGAAAATGCACTAGTAAAGCATATGATTTTGGCTAATAAGAAGTTTGATACAATTCAGGGTCAGATACCTAATGATTTGTATAATAAACTTGTGAATAGGAAGAAGAGAGCATCAGATGAAGACATAACTATAAGAGAAAATCTTGTAAGGAAACTTTGTGAAGTAAGAGATGAAACACATTTTGGTCAGATCATGAAAGCCTTAAGAACCCATCTAAGAACCAAAAGGGGAACCATTCAAATCATGGGAGGTAGATATGAAGAAATCAATTCTGAGACATAACAAGCTATTATCAAAGTTATGTCAGAAAATGTTGGAGAACCATCAGTTGCAGTAGAGCAAGTAGGTGAGACAGAACAAGAGGACATTCCCTCTCCTCTAGCCATTAACATTGAAGATGAAACAATGAATGTAGAAGGAACATAGATCACTTTGGATACTAATGATAATGTATTCAAGAATTTGGAGAACATTGTTGACAATTCAACCTTTGAAGAATAGAAAGCTACAAAAGAAGAAGAGATGACAGAGACAACAGTTGTAGAACCACCAGCAATAGAGAAATAAGTACCCATTCCCATCAAAGAAGATATTAGTCTTACTCCTAAGACTGGAAAGAAAAATCAAATTGGATCTATGATTAAGCATTTGGGAAAGGAAGTAGACGATGATGATTAGTTGGAATTGATCACATCCTTGAATAAAATTATTGGTAAGAATAAGAAAGTGAAGAGTCTTGAAGGGTGTCTGAAGGAACTAATTGAGAAGTTACAAAGCATTGTAACTCCACAAATTACAGAAGCTTTCCCTATGGAGAAAGCAAAGAAGGTAATGAGCACTTTTGAAAATGAATTCATAAACTTGTTTGATATTGCAAAATTGAAAGCATAGATAGCCCATGAGTTTAGAATGATTTTGAACATCAGCCAGAGTATCAGGAATGATATCAACAATCTTGATATTTGTATCAAGGACTTGAGGAAGCATTTGGAAATAGGTAAATCTTTGTACATACAGTGTACAAAATTAGAAGCCTTGACAACAAAAGAAGATCAAAAGATAAAGTTGAAGGAAGCAGAGATTCAGAATGAAACTAATCTTCTTTCTAGCCCCAATGTGAAGGTATGTGATGTTGAGAAATTTTTTTGGAAGCTACATGATGAAATCAAAGTTTTGCAAGATGAGAGAGATAGAAAATTGAAAAGATTCACTCTTTTGAGAGAGCATACTTCTATGAAGTTAAGCATTATTGAAGAGCAATTGGAAGAATGTCTTTTAGTGAAGACATCTTTTCAAAAGTTTAACTTTGAAAGCCTCCAAGCATGTGAAATAGCATCTTATGGATTGAGCACACTACTTAATGTGGTAGATTCCATTAAGAAGTCATGGGAGAAGGAGATAGAAGCTATGAAGATAGATTTTGTAGATTGTGTTGCAAGCCTACCAGCTTTGCAATAATTGAATTAAGGTATAATCTTTTTGAGATACAATTTTGTAATCCTCCCTACCTTTATTTTGTCATTGTTGTCAAAGGGGGAGAGATATATAGCAGAAAATTGATTATATATGATAAGGATTGATACTCCTAGGGGGAGTACTATATTATAGATAATTAATTTTTGAGGAGTTATAAGGATAGTATATATTTTATACTATGGCCACAATTTTGAGATTTTGAGTTGTACACTTAGCCAATTTTCTCATATGTTGCCACCAATGACAAAGGGGGAGATTGTTGGAAATTTGGCTGAGTTGATTACATAGATGTTGTCATTATGGAAACATATGATCCACATGAAGATTGCATAGATTAGAGAGCAAGTATGACAGAGCGCATTGCAAATTTGTCTAAGTGCGAGATAGTGTTTTTACCAGTGAACTTGGACACAATTTTTGTTTGTGATGATGATTGGAGTAAGTTCAGTGCTTGCACACTTGAAAATAGACTCTATGATGTCTATTGAACACCCATCTTAGAGCACAAGTTAGTATGACATGTACGGAAGGAGTTATGGTAGTTTTACCGAAGATAGTGTCAAGCCGACATGATAGAGTATGAAGACAAAACTAGTAAAGAGTTAAGGGATTATTTTGTTTATCAAAATAATGACTTAATAATATAAAGGGACAACATCCTAGATGTTAACTCTTGGATAAATTTTTTTGGTTTAAATATAAATGTAATTGTAATTGTAATATATAGATGTACACAAAAGTGTGGACAAGTGATATGATGTGAAATATATGATGCATATGTAATAGCGATAGTGAAAGAGCAGCGAAGAGATATTGATGTAAGAAGCATAAGGCTATGTACCTTAACTTATTTTTGTAATCAGTGTATATTGTACATTACTTGTTTGGGCAATGGGCTCATTTGGTAATCACATTTTGTACTACCAACTCCTAACAGGGTTGAGGCTTCTAACAAGGCCTATAGTCCCTTAATGAGGACTAATACACTATATGCTTATAATAGACTCCTAACAAGGTCAACATCCTTAACAAGATAGTTTTGATTAGTGGATCTTTGTGGGTACCATCCCCACCAGGGTTTTCCCTTGGCCATGGTTTCCTCAAGAACAAATAATGTGTTACGAGCTCTTTATTGCTATGCATGTTGTTTAGCTTCTTATGTTATACATGTATAAAGATAATTTGTTATATCCATAATTGGTCAAAAGATAAAATTTGTAGAATATTGATTCACCCCCCCTCTCAGTACTCCCTATTTCTAATAGACCAGACTTAAGAGAGTTCAAGTCTAGTGCAAAGTTACTCATCAGTTCATTGAGTCTCTTCTTTAAGTATTTCTCCTCTGCCACTATGGCTACAAATTCTTCTAGGCTTGAAAAATTTACTTTGAACTGAGAGATGACTGTGCTCACATCATCAACTGAATGTACATTTACCATTTTCTTATCATTTGGCAGAAAACTATTCAAAATATTTACTGATTCCACCATGAGAGGATTCCTCATTACTTGCTTCTCCTTCACCTTTTCCATAGCTAGGACGCTGAACTTAATCAGGTCTTCTTCCCTCTAGGAGTCCAAACTACTAGTGTCAGGTGTGAAACTTGACAACAATGCTGAGGAGGGAGTGATGGGAGTTCTATCCATCACCTCTTGCTTCACGTTGACCAAATCAATAGAAGATTCATCTTTCTTTTCTACCTCTACTCCTTCCTTTTCTTCTTCTTTCTCATTAGATATATTTTCTATGATTAATTCTTCTTACTAAGTGGGAGAGGTATTGCTGCATAAGATTTTTTCTTCCTTAGTACTGACAAATGCTTCCTCAAACTTGTCCAAATCCTTATCAGTAGCCACCATGGTTATTTCCACATTATCTATGATAATTATGCTATCTTTGGGTGATTCTGACATGGGTGCTAAGTCTTGAGGACCTATCATTGGTACATTAGTGGGCTCTACCACTTTATCTTAATGGGTGCATGAGTGATGGGCGCAGTGGGTGGTTTGATCTGTTGCTCCAATAACACCTTTTCAAAGGCCTTCTCTATTTCCTTCATAATAAAATCATAATATTTATTCATGATGTGAAGATTCCTCATTTTAGTTCTTAGGTGCAGCTTCACCAAATTCAATACCAGTTTCACTTCTTCTTTAGAACATACATGCATAGTATCTTCTAATACTTTTTCTCTTATTCTTTGATCTTCCTCATTAGCTTGTCTCTTTAGATGTTCTAAAATGTCCCATACATTATCTGAAATTTCTATTTTCAATTCAAGAACTATATTCTTGAACTTTATCATATGTTTGATAATCATATCATGAATTTCTATCTTATTAATCTCACTAAATGATTCATAATGTTTCCCTACTTGATCAATTCTGCCCTCATCAATAATTCTAGAGCTCAAAAATTTAAGGCTAGGCCTAAATCCTACCTTAGGAGGTGCTTGAATATTTTTCCTACTCCTTAATGCTCACAAGGATGAATGAATGGTGCTAGCTTCTTTCTTTCTCTTGAATAAAGGCTTATACTCCGGAGGAGTATCTTTGGGCACAGAAGGAGTATTGTCCTCTTTATCCTTCTGATTGTCATCTTTCTCAATTTTTATCTTTTTCACCTTGGGATCTTCTTGTTGTTCTAGTACACTCTTCAATTCTAGGGAAATCTTCACATCCCTTTCTTTATCAAGGTCTACTTGTGATACACCATGTATTCTTAGAATCTTTGATGTGACCTTTGTAACCTTTCTCTTTGTTGAGCACTATTTAGCTTAGCATCAACTTCTCTAGTCTTTTCTTCATAGGTTCCCCACCTAGGTTCATTGTCATCTTTGGGAGCTGATAGTAGTACCTATGCATAGGCTTCAAGAACTTGTTCCTCAACCTCATACCCAAGTGGATGAATCCACTTAGTTCTAGGTTCAACAACTTCCATACAAGTAATATCAATCTCCACCATGAAGCATATTGAATCTTTATACTTCTCCACAATACTTTCAGGAATCCTATACCTCATCCTTTCTCTGAAGGTCTTCAACTCCAAGGTAATGAAATCTCTAAGTGTTCTTTTAGTGCATGCTTTGTTTGATATCTGTGGCATGGTACAAATGGACTTGTCTAGATACAAGTCTAACACTTTACCAACTATATGAAGGTATGTATAGATGATAAGGGATCCAAACCTAAATACCTTAGTCTTGTCATGTTTGATAGCCCTGATGTTGTCTATCAACTATGCACACAAGATCTCATAGAAGTTGAACTCTCCATCTTCTTGCACAAGACAGATGGCTGCTAGAATAGTGCTCACAGACACACTATTCACCCTACTGGTATGATGAAACCTGTAACCCAATATCATTGATATCAACTTGATGTTTGATTTCTCTATAGGCTCAATGCTCATGCTGCACTTATCACTTCTAGATTTACACATTTTCTCCACCATTTTCCTGACATCCTTATCCACTGGAAGGATGATGCTTGTCTTAGATAGGCCTGTTATCTCATGAATCAAGTCTCCTGTGATTCTTACTGGTACATCTCCAATCCAAAACAAGTCATCATGGATTCTGCTCAATAATATCTTTATCCATTCTTTCTCATAGAACTAATATGTCGCGGCATATTCAACAATGGGGTGATCATTCCATTTAGTGTATTCATCCATGAACATTTTATCCAGTTTCAACATTGTGTCCATGTGCACCCTTAACCTATCCATTCCAATAGGTTCCTTCTTACAATAAATGTAAGCCCTTATGTCTTCTACATGCATGATGTCCATTGGCATGCAGAAAAATGCTCCCTCTAAATCATCTAAGGTTGATTTAAATAGGTTCCTTTTGAAAACATACTGCTTCTTCTCAACAACATAAAAAATAATAGGAGTGGCCATGACTTACTTGATATTCACTTTCCAAAGGATCTCTGAGATGTTCTGATGGCTTCTAAACCAACATAATGAGTTAGGGTTTCTTGCAACTGATCAAATACACTACAATCACTGATAACTTAATCTCCAACTCTTCACAAGAACTTCCAAGGCTCAATCTACTCTCCAATCTCTCTGAGTATGAATGCAATGAGTAAACAAACATCTTTTTGTGTACTTAAAGTAAGAAATTTTCCATTAATGCAACTCACGTAAACCAAGATGTCACTTCAAATTTCCAAAATCTAGTTTTGCTAACAATCAACATGTTTTCTCTTGCACAAAGGTTCCAATACACTCCAATAGCTTAAGTCCAAAGATGCATACTCTGAGGATGAGTATACCAGCCACGCAGGGGTCTAGAGCTAAATTAGGTCCCCCTATGACCCTGAGGGCCATTCATGCAGATGTAGAGGGTGCATCCACTGGGGATGCATCCAATACATTACTATCAACATTTTCTTTCTTTCCATCTGAACAAATCATGCTTGCATCTTCTGATGCCTTTAAAAACTTGACTTCTACTTTAGGATCCAAAACTGGTTCTTTAGCATTTTTAGGGCTTTCCTGACCTTATGTCCTTGATATACAAAACTTTGAGATATGTCTAGACTTGTTACAGGTATGATAAATTAATGGAGGTCTATTATTCCTTGGTGTATTGACATGAGTCACCATTCTACATTATTTTTTGTATGACAATTATAGTTACATATCTGACATGTAACATTCTGAGATCTCCTTGCATTGATCTGATTCTAATTTCTTTGATCATGCTAAATCCTTTTCTTCTTACTAGTCTTGCAATTTATTACTCTATGACCAAATCTATTACATGTATAACAATAACCATTAAAAGGATTTACCTTTGTACAGTTCCTTGCAATGTGTCCGTGCTTGTTACATGCAAAATAGGTGCATTCAGTAGGCTTGTGCTCATTTTTAGGAGGACTACCATTATCTTTGGTTTGATCTTTAGTCTTCTAAGTATTAGTAGATTCCTTTTGTGTCTCCTTTCTTTCTCACATCTTATCAATCTAATTTTGTGCTTCATTTTATCCAATACAACTAGTGTCTCCTTTGACTCTTCTTGCATACAACTGAGATTCTATCAAATTAGAACTGGTGTGCCATTTGTCAATGTGGTTCTTTGCATATTTCAATTCAGACTCCAATCTTTCTTTACAATTCTTTAGATCCAAGATTTCCAAATTTGCTTCCCTTAACTCTTCATTGAGTTGAAGGTTCTCCTTTACTTGTTCATTGTAGACATCTTGATTCTTCATCAGTTTGTCATCAAGTTCTTCAAGCTGACTCACTAAGGATGCATTTTCTTCATTCAACTTCTTGACTTTTTCTTCAAGATCACTGTTAGAGTATCCCTTCAAATATTTTCTTAGTCTCTTGATAATTAATTGAGAATCACTGACTTTTTCTTTTATTTTTTTAATTTATCTTTCTAAGTTGTCTAGGTCTTCAAGAGCTACTTCAAGATTCTTCTTCAAATCCTCTTTGTCCATGATCTCCTCAAGTGGTTAAACTTCTTTTCTGAGAACCAGAGCTCTAATACCAATTGTTAAGAATGGGATCACTGAGAGGGGGGGGGGGGTGAATCAGTTTTCACTATATTTTAACTTTTCACTTTAATCTAAATACTAAATTATAAATGCTTAAGTACTAAATTAAACATTCACATAAACATGAAATATGAAATCAACACATGACACCAATATGGTTATGGGGAAACCCAATAGGTAAAAACCCCTGTGGGACTTGATACCCACTAATAATCTACACTAGTGTTTTGTGATCCTTGTTAGAACATCCTTTACCCTGTTAGGAGTAGCTTTACAATGCTTTTAATATAGTAGACCTTGTTAAGGGTTGGACCCTGTTAGGAGTCTTTTACAATGATCCATGTTAGGGGAGTGGACTCACTATCCTAGAGCTCACTGCTCAAATGATGAAGGCTACAACCTTTTGAATCAGATACACACTATATCTGTAGGTGAACTGTTATTGTGACACTACTTTTCAAATTAGTTCCTTTGGTGCGCTGATGCTTTGACCTCTTGCAAAGCTCTAATACATCATATGCTCTCTTTGCATACCTCTTCTCTTCTTCTCACAACTTTATTTCCACTTCCATATCGAATACAATGGGTGCACCTTATATCTATGCACTTATACCAATTATACAATTAGGTTGGCCCTATAACTAATTAAAAATAATGCTTCCAAATGAATTGGCTTAAGCGTGCTTACAATTATACATATACATATGTCAGAAACCTAAATACAATGGGCGCGTAGTCTCTAAAACATTAATTTACAATCACAAACCAAAATAGTCACTGTCAGGTCTATGCTCTGTTCTTTGCTGGCATACACTGGCTATGCAACTTCAACTAACTGTAACTTTCACATCTTTTCATATCTACTTATGCATTCTAAGACTAAGCATAAGTATAGTCTAACAACCTTAACTTCTAGGGTGCATACCTTAATTCATCCGTACACACTTGTGCTAATGCTCTGAGTCTCTGGTTCTCTATATGTTGTCTAGTCTTCAACACTTAACTGATTTATGATCTTTATGTATACACCCTAAAATGGTCACCTAGACTTTGGGACCCATTTATTAAATTATCAAATTCCTGAATCAATACTTTGCAATATTCAAATCAATTCCTTTGATCAATCCTAATTAGCTAAATCATTTCAATATTTCCTAAGGTTTGATCAATTTATTTAATTAAAATAAATATTCTCTCTTAAATTAATAAAATAGCCTTATTTAATTGAAAGAAATATCTTTTAAATAAAATAATTTTATTTACTTAAAATCCCTTTTAATTAAATGATTTTATCTTGTTTAAATAATATCTCCCTTTTAAATATATAATGTTATCTTATTTAATTAAAAGAGAATAATTCTTTTAAATAAATAAATAAATAATCCTCTTAAAGCTCTTTTGTGATGAAAAAGGGAAACAAATAATTAAAAATAAAGAAAATTCCTTTTCTCTCCACACTTTCTAAAAAAATGAGCTTTGTTTCCTCTTTTTCAATTTATCCCACGTTGCTCTTGGAGATGCATTCTCTTCCACATTTTCTTATATAAGGAGCCCTCGCCTTCTCATTTCGGATCCCAAATTTTCATACTGTTGTTATGCTGCAGGTTTTCTTGGTGATATTTGGAGGTTTGAAGATTATTACATTCTAGCTTTCATATTTACATTAGCTTAATCTTCATAGCATCTTAGCTTAGTTTCCTTCATTGTTTTAGTTTAATCTTCACATAGTTAATTAGTAAAGGAGAGTAAAACTTGCATTTCAATAGCATAGTTTATTTCTTTGCATTGTTATCATCTAGGTTAGTTTCATTTACATGCAATAACTTGAAGATCAATGGAGATTAGCATTCTTTCTTCTTATCCTTGAATCTCTTGTTTCTTGGTGTACTTGCATGGGTTTAACTAGGTCGATCTGAGGGCCTCATAATACAACCTTTTGCACTCCATGAATAGAGAGTTGTGAATCATTACATTCAAGATCACTCAAGAATATTTCTTTTAATTAAATAAATTGATCAAACCTTAGGAAATATTGAAATGATTGAACTAATTAGGATTGATCAAAGGAATTGATTTGAATTTTGCAAAGTATTGATTTAGGAATTTGATAATTTAATAAATGGGGCCCAAAGTCTAGGTGACCATTTTAGGGTGTATACACTTTACACTTAGTGCGCTAACTCCAAACTACTATATGACTTTGTTTCCATAATGACAACACTATATCTAGTCATATAATTCAGTATAGACAACTTGCCAACAAGAGAACCTTCAACTGAATGAAGAATTGAGGCAAGCAAACATGGAAATCTTAGAACTAAGAAACAACAAGGAAATCTTAGAATCTAAATTGAAAGAGTCTAAGAATCACATTAATAAATTACACACCAATTATGATTTAATAGAATCTCAGTTATATGCAAGAAGAGCTAAAGGAGATACTAGCTGCATTGGATACAATGAAGCACATAATCAAATTGATTACATGTGAGAAAGAATGAAAGCACTAGAAAGGACCTCAGATGCTAAAGAGACTAGAAGTCAGACCAAGGATCATACTAAACCACCTAAAAATGAGTGCAAGCCTATAGACTGCACTTTTTATACATGTAACAAGCATGGTCACATAGTAAGGAATTGTACAGAGGTAAGACCTTTCAATGGTTACTATTATTCATGAAATAAATTTGGTCATAGAGCTATGAATTGCAAGACAATCCAAAAGAACAGGACTCATAATCAAAGAAATCAGAATCAATCAAATGTAAGAAACTCTCAGAATGTTACATGTTAGATATGTAACTATAATGGTCACTCAACTAAACAATGTAAGATGGTGACCCATGTCAATGCACCAAGGAATATAAGGCCTCTAGTCATTTTTCACTCTTGTAACAAGGCTTGACATATCTCAAAGTTCTGTAGATCAAGGATGCAAGGTCAGGAAAGCCCTAAAAAGCCTAAAGAACTAGTTTTGGATCCCGAAGGAGAAGTTAATTTTGTGAAATATTCAGAAGATGTGAGCTTGATTTGGTTAGAAACAAATAAGGACAAGGTTAATGAGTATGTATTAGATGCATCCATAGTGGACTCACCCTCTACATCTGGATAAATGGCCCTCAGGGTCATAGGGGAAGCTAATTTAGCTCTAGACCCCTACATGGCTAGTATACTCACTCTCAGAGTATGCACCTTTGGACTTAAGCTTTTGGAAACTAGAGAAACCTTCGTGCAAGAGAGCACTAGCTGATTATTTGTAGAATGAAAGATAGAAATTTCCAAGTTATAGCCTGGTTTACATGGCAAGCATTAATGGTAGAATTTTCACTTTAAGTACATAGAAAGATTTTTTATTACTCATTACATTTGAACTCAGAGCAATTGGAGAGTAGAAGAGCTTTAGAAGTTATTGTGAAGACTTGCAGATTGATCTATTAGTGATTAGAAATACATTTGATTGATTACAGAAACCCTAGTTCATCATGCCAATTTAGAAGTCTTTAGATTATCTCAGAGAACATTTGTAAAGTGATAAAATAAGTAAGTGATGGCCACTCCCATAGTATTTGATGTTGTAGAAAAGAAAAGATATGTGTTTAAGAAGCATCCATTTAAGTCTACCCTAGATGATTTAGAGGGAGCATTCTCTTGCATGCTTATGGGCATTATGCATGTCAAAGACATTAGGGCATACAATTACTGTAAGAAGGAACCAGTAGGATTGGATAGATTAAGGGCGCACATTGAGACCATTTTAAAACTAGACAAAACCTTCTTGGATGAATATGAGAAGTGGAATGATCGCCCTATAGTGGAGTATGCTATGACATATGAGTTCTATGAGACATAATGGATTAAAATACTTTTGAGTAGAATTCATGATGACCTATTTTGGGTAGGTAATGTGCCAATAAGAATCACTAGTGACCTAATATATGAGATGACAGGCCTACCTAAGACTGGTGTCATCCTTCCTATAGGAAAGGATGTCAGGAAAATTGTTGAGCAAACATGTAAGTCAAGGAGTGATAAGCGCAGGATGACAATTGAGCCTATTGAGCAAGCTGACATCAAATTGATGTCCATGATACTTGGATATAGGTTTCAACACACCAGTAGGGTGAACAGTGTGTCTTTAGCCACAATTCTAGCAACCATTAGACTTGTGAAGGAAGATGGAGAGTTAAATTTGTGTGAGATCTTGTGCACACAGTTGATTGATAACATCAAGGCAATCAAGCATGATAAGACCAAGATATTTAGGTTTGGGTCTTTGATCATTTACATTTACCTTCATATAGTTGGGAAAGTATCAGATTCATATTTGGAAAAGTCCATTCCAACCATGCCATAGCTATCTTACAAGGCATCCACTGAGAGTACATTGAGAGATTACATAACATTAGAGTTGAAGACCTTTAGGGCCAAGATGAAAATGAGGTACAAAATTCCAGAAAACATTGTTGGGAAATACAAGGATACTATTTATTTTATGGTTGAAACTGATACAACATGCATGGAGGTAGTTGTACCTAGAACAAAGTGGATTCATCCACTTGGATATGAAGTAGATGAACAAGTTTTAGAAGCATATGCTCAAGTATTGGTTTTAGCTCCTACTAACCCTAATGAGCCAAGGTGGGGAACATATGAGGAAAAGACAAAAGAGATAGATGCTAAACTTAATAGCACCACAACAAAAAGGAAGGTTGCTAAAGTCACCTCAGAGATCTTGAGAATACATGGAGTGTCTCAAGAAGATCTAAACTGATGCAGGAGCATCCTGGGTGTAAGAGTAATCTTGCATCACCCAAAAATATTTTGTTTTTGAATTCAATAAGGGCTATCCTGTGTAGAGCTGCTATTTATGGAAAGTTACTATTTTTGGTAATTTTTGTCTGTGCTCAGAATGATCTAATTTTTTTCTTGGAGGTTCATTTTGGTCATATAAGTCTGCCAGTAAAGTTTCATTTCCAGATCAAGTGCATGTTGGAAGATATTGAAGATTTTTGGTATTGGCAGTAGGGTACAGAAACTTTGAACTCAGTTTTGAAGGCTTTAGAGGCCTCGGATGAGGTCAAAAATTTGGGTGACAAGTGCTTGTGCCAGTCAAGCCTGTAAAGTGCTTCGTGGCATTTCTGAAATGGGGTTATAATACCCGATCGGGTCAACTGGTGATGACTTATGGTCTTTGGAAGTTGGGCCACCTGAAATGGCAAAAAATAATTTTCTTCAAAATTTTTGTTCGGGTTTCAAAGGTTATCTTGAGCCGACTATGATGTAATAAAATGTAAAATAAAATAATTCTAAGTTTGGTCGGCCTTATTGGCTAAAATTCTGGAACCTTCCAGGCGGTGGAAAATTGCTTATATAAGGAAGGCTGCATTATTGTCTTAGGTAGTTCAGAATAGTTTGGGTAATAGATCTAGGTAATAGTTCGAGGCTTTGTCCTACAGAATATTGTAAGGGAATGCCCATGTGGCTTTGCATATTGTAATTCTAAAAGTTTGTAATTCCACATTTGTGGAGATAATAAGAAGCCAATTTTCTGTTCTTGCATATTGTTGTTGTTTCTCTATTTCTATTATGTGTTTGTGGTATTAAGCGGAACACCCTTCATCAAGTGGTATCAGAGCAGGAGTTCTTGAGTGTATAGATAGATCACCGATTGTGAGGCAGTTTGCACCAGGACCGTGGCTAAGGTTTCAGTGCGCATCATGAAAATGCCTCCACGAAGGGAACGTGGTGGCAGAGTTGGTGTTGTAACACCTGAGGTTAGAGAGCTACAGAGACAAGTGCGAGCATTGCAAGAAGAAATTCGTAGAGGAATGAATCTTAATGTCAGAGATGAAAGCGAGGATGAAGCTGAAGAAGAATATCAAGAAGGAGAAGTCAAAATTGTGAACCAGGAAGAAGAAAGACTTTTTCAGGCTATTTCTAAGATTGGGAAAAGACCTAAGATTGAGGTTCCTACATTTTCTAAAAATCTTAACCCAGAAGAATTGATCGACTGGATCAATGAATGTGAGGAATATTTTGAGTATGAAGATGTTGAGGATCCTGATAGGGTCAAATTTGCAAAGGCCAGACTGAAAGGTCATGCGAAGATCTGGTGGCAAGAAATTCAATTGGAGTGAAATAGAAGAGGGAAAGATAAAATCACGAGATGGGATCGGATGGTGGATAAATTGAAGTGACAGTTCATTCTTGTTGATTATGAGCTTGACCTACTAAAGAAAATGCAAAGTTTGAAGCAAGCAGGAAGATCTGTTCAGGAGTATACAGAGGAGTTCTATCGACTCCTCATCAGAACAGGCCATGCAGAAGCTGATAAGGAGAAAGTTGCCCGATACCTTAATGGGTTAAGGCCAAGCATTCAGGAGGAGTTGAATCTAGTTCGAATGAATAGTATTGAGGAGGCATACTAGTTTTCCCTAAAAGTAGAGGAAAAGCTGAACAAGAAGTTTGAGAGCAGACAAAATGGAAGAGGTCATGGTGGATGATCTAGTGGACGGTCATATGGTGGCTGAAATGAAGATCTGAAAAAGAAGGATGAGGCCAGTAGCAGTCAGAATCAGCGAGGAAATAATTCCAATCATTTTTAGGATCAGAATAATAGAGATCAGAGAGGAAGAGGAAGAGGACAAGGATCTGGAAGAGGTGGCTTCCGTGGAACATGTTTTCACTGTGGAGAAGAAGGTCATAAGGCATTTGAATGTCCTCAACACCAAGGAAGAATAGACAGTAGAAATGAAGGCCAGGCCAGAGTTGCACATACAAATGAAGATGCTAGATCATCAAATTTTGAAGATGCTGAAAGAGGAGAAATGTTGATTAACAGAAGAGTCCTGTTGAGTGGTGAGAATGAACCTAAGCAAAGAAGGAGCCTGTTCCGCACCAGGTGCAAGTGCGAAGGTAAATGTTGTGATGTGATTATTGATAGTGGAAGCACTGACAATTTAGTGTCAGAAGAGATGGTGACAAAGTTGAAGCTCAAGAGACAGAAACACCCACATCCATATCAGATTGCCTGGGTACAGGATGACCACAAGGTCATGGTCAATGAACAATGCCTAGAGAAGTTCAAAATTGGCGGATACCAAGATGAGGTATTGTGTGATATTATATCTATGGATGCATGTCATATGTTGTTGGGTAGACCATGGTAGTTTGACAGATGTGCTGTACATGATGGTCATGCGAATACCTATTCCCTGACAAAGGATGGAGTGCGACATAAGCTAAAACCATTGAAGGATACTGAAGAAAAGGTATGTGGTAATGCAAGGATAACTTTTGTTGATGGAAGAAATTTCCTAGATGGTATGAGGCATGAGCATGTATGTTTTGCTTTAATTCCAAAAGCTAGTAAAGAGGAAGTAGAAGATGTTCCTGTAGAAGTTACAGATTTGTTGAATGAGTTTCAGGATATTGTATCCGATAACATGCCTGATGGATTACCACCAGTCAGGAAGATCAGTCATCAAATGGACTTGATCCCAAGAGCAAGTTTGCCGAATAAGGTAGCACACAGAATGACACCTGTAGAAAGTGAGGAGTTGAACAGACAAGTACATGAACTGTTATAGAAAGGATTGATCCGTGAGAGTCTAAGTCCCTGTGCTGTACCAGCAGTATTAGCACCAAAGAAGAATGGAGAATGGAGGATGTGTATAGATTCTAGGGCAATAAACAAGATCACAATCAAGTACAGGTTTCCATTGCCACGAATGGATGATATTATGGACTGCTTGAGTGGAGCTGTGTATTTCTCAAAGATAGATCTGAAAAGTGGATATCATCAGATTCGGATCAGAGAAGGAGATGAATAGAAGACTGCCTTCAAGACAAAGGAAGGACTGTATGAGTGGTTAGTCATGCCTTTTGGGCTAACCAATGCACCGAGCACTTTCATGCGGCTCGTGAACAAGGTTCTGAAAAAATTTATGGGTAAGTTTGTCATTGTTTACCTAGATGATATTTTGATATTTAGTAAGACATTGGATGAGCATATGATGCATATTCGTATGGTATTTGAGAAGTTGAGAGAAGAGAAATTGTTGATTAATTTGAAGAAGTGCAGTTTTGTGAAGAAAGAGTTGGTGTATTTGGGGTTTGTAGTTTCAGGAGAAGGTCTAAAAATGGACCCAGAGAAGGTACAAACTATCCTTGAATGGCCTACTCCAAGGAGTGCTACTGAGGTAAGAGATTTTCATGGTCTAGCTAGCTTTTATAGAAAGTTTATCAAAAATTTTAGCAGTATTTGTGGACCCTTGACTGAAACAATGAGAGGGGATAGAAAAGAGTTTAAGTGGACTAATGGGGCAGAAAAGCATTTTCAATTGTTGAAACAAAAAGTTACAGGAGAACCAGTTTTAGCACTTCCAAATTTTAATAAGGTGTTTCAAGTAGATTGTGATGCTAGTGGTACTGCAATAGGAGCTGTTATGAGCCAAGAAGGTAAACCTGTTGCTTATTTCAGTGAGAAGTTAAATGATGCCAAGAGGAAATATTCTATTTATGATCAGGAATTTTATGCTATAGTTCAGGCATTAAAGAAGTGGAGACATTATCTGCTTCCTAAGGAGTTTGTTTTGTATACTAATCATCAAGCTTTGCAATATTTGAATAATCAAGGAAAACTGAATCAAAGACATTTGAAATGGGTTGAGTTTTTGTAGAGTTATATATTTTTTTGAAACACAGGAGTGCAAAGTCTAATAGGGTTGCAGATGCTCTTAGTAGAAGGCAGCGATTGCTAATAGAAATGCAGATTGAAGTGGTTGGGTTCAAGGAACTAAAGAATTTGTATCTAGAGGATCCTGATTTTGGTGAAGCTTGGAAGGCTTGTACAGAGCCTGTTACTGTAGAGAGGACGAAATGGCTAGATTTTATCATCCAAGATGATATGCTATTTAGAGGGAGTCAGTTGTGCATTCCATGAAGTTCTATGAGGGAGAATCTCATCAAGGAGAAGCATAGAAGAGGATTGGCTGGATATTTTGGTCGAGATAAAACCCTTGCTTTGGTTGGTGAGAATTATTATTGGCCACAATTGCAGCAAGATGTGAAGAAGTTTGTACAGAGTTGCAGAGTATGTCAGATGGCGAAAGGAGTGAAGTAGAATATAGGGTTGTATCAACCATTACCTATACCAGAGAAGCTTTGGGAGGATATCAGTATGGACTTTGTTCTCGGTTTACCGAGGACTCAGCGGGGACATGATTCAATTTTTGTGGTGGTTGACAGATTTTCAAAGATGGCACATTTCATTCCCTGCAAGAAGACTAATGATGCTGTTCATGTAGCAGAATTATTTTTTAGAGAAGTGGTGAGACTACATGGCTTGCCAAAGACCATAGTTTCAGATCGAGATACTAAGTTTGTTGGATATTTTTAGCAGACATTATGGAAGAAGTTGAAGATAGATTTGAAGTTCAGTTCATCACATCATCCACAGACTGATGGACAGACAGAGGTGGTGAATAGAAGTTTGGGAAATCTGCTGAGATGCTTGGTTGGAGATAAGCCAACAGGATGGGATTTGATTTTACCACAGACAGAATTTGCATACAATAATTCTGTCAATAGGAGCATTGGTGAATCACCATTCCAGATTGTATATGGAAGCAGTCCAAGAAATGCATTTGAATTGAGGAAGATAGATAAAGGAGAAATAAGTAGTGCTGAAGCTGAGGATTTTGCAGAACACTTGAAGAACATCCATGGGGAGGTGAGGAAGCATATTACCAAGATGAATGCACAGTATAAGGCTAAGGTAGATGAGAAAAGGAGTTATAAGGAATTTCAAGTTGGCGATGAAGTCATGGTTCATTTGCGGAAGGAGCGATTTCTAGTTGGTACATATAACAAGCTAAAAATGAAAAATTTTGGGCCATGTAAGATACTGAAGAAACATGATTCAGGAAATGCATATGAGGTAGAATTGCCTACTAAGCTAAATATTTCACCAGTGTTTAACATTTTAGATCTGACAGAGTATCATGAAGGAGGTGTTGAAGATGAGATCACAGCAGCATAGTGGAGTATTCCAGCAACTAGTTCAGATACTAAGGAGATCGAAGATATACTGGACAGTCGTGTTGGCAGAAGCACAAGGAACAGGACATATGAAGAATATCTGGTCAAGTGGAAAGGATGACCTATTGAAGATTCATCATGGCTGACAAAGGAGGAGGTTAGCCATCTTGGTTTTCATCTGCACACCTGAGTCGTGACAGGGTCACTTCTCAAATTACCCTGGGTGTCTAATGCAGGAGCATCCTGGGTGTAAGAGCAATCTTACATCACCCAAAAATATTTTGTTTTTGAATTCAATAAGGGCTATCCTGTGCAGAGCTGCTATTTATGGAAAGTTACTATTTTTGGTAATTTTTGTCTGTGCTCAGAATGATCTAATTTCTTTCTTGGAAGTTCATTTTGGTCATATAAGTCTGCCAGTAAAGTTTCATTTCCAGATCAAGTGCATGTTGGAAGATATTGAAGATTTTCGGTATTGGCAGGAGGGTACAAAAACTTTGAACTCAGTTTTGAAGGCTTTAGAGGCCCCGGATGAGGTCAAAAATTTGGGTGACGAGCCGTCGGTCAAGCCTATAAAGCGCTTCGTGGCATTTCTAAAATGGGGTTATAATAACCGATCGGGTCAATTGGTGATGACTTATGGTCTTCGAAAGTTGGGCCACCTGAAATGGCAAAAAATAATTTTCTTCAAAATTTTTGTTCAGGTTTCAAAGGTTATCTTGAGCCGACTATGATGTAATAAAATGTAAAATAAAATAATTCTAAGTTTGGTCGGCCTTATTGGCTAAAATTCTGGAACCTTCCAGGCGGTGGAAAATTGCCTATATAAGGAAGGCTGCATTATTGTCTTAGGCAGTTCAGAATAGTCTAGGTAATAGATTTGGGTAATAGTTCAAGGCTTTGTCCTACAGAATATTGTAAGGGAATGCTCATGTGGCTTTGCATATTGTACTTTTGAAAGTTTGTAATTCCACATTTGTGGAGATAAGAAGAAGCCAATTTTCTGTTCTTGCATATTGTTGTTGTTTCTCTATTTCTGTTATGTGTTTGTGGTATTAAGGGGAGCACCCTTCATCATAGACAAACAAAAATAACAAAAGATTGCTTTGGAATTAGAGAGTGCAGATGTAACAAAGGCATAATCACATGATCCCAAATTGAAGAAGGTAAAGATAGAGAAATTTGATGAACAAAAGGATAAAACTGATGATACTCCCTCTGCACCCAAGGAAACCATTAACCCTACTACTCCTTCAAAGTATATGACAATGGAAAAGAGGAAGAAAGAGGTTGGCACCAGTCACCCATCCTCATGAGAAACAAGAAGCAGAAAGAACACTCAAGCTCCTCCTGAGGTAGGTTTTAGACCTAGTTTAAAAGTGTTGAGTACAAGAATCATAAGTGAGGGAAGACTAGATCAGGTAGTGAAGTTCTATGATAAATACAATGAAATTGAAAAGTTAGAGATTCATGGCATAATCATAAAGCATATGATGAAGTTCAAAAGGATAGTCTTGGAACTAAAAACAATGATTCTAGACAAAGTTTGGAATATCCTAGAGTCATTGAAGAAACAAGCCATTGAAGAAGATATTAGGATAAGATAAATGATCCTAGATTAAAGTCTACCAGTATGTTCCTTAAAAGAAAAATCACTACTGTTAGATCTAGTGAAGCCTCACCTCAGGACCAAGACAAGAACATTGAATATAATGGATAAAAACTATGAATTAGTTGCCAAAGATATAGAGACAGCCTTTGAAAATATCTTTATGAATAGACACATGTATCCACCTTCTATGCCCAAAGAAAAAGTGTCCATAAAGGAATTCAAGGTGGCAGAGCCCACTAATGCATTGGTAATAGGTCCTCAAGATTCAATGCCTACAATGGAAGCACAATCAGAAGCAGATAAATTTACACCCACTAAAAAGTCACAAAAAGACAACACAATTATCATTGATAATATGGAGATAACCATGGTGGCCATAGATAAGGATCTAGACAAGTTTGAGGAAGCTTTGGTTAGCACTCAAGAAGCTAAAATTCTTTTTGGTAGCAATTCTCTAAATCCATAAGAAATTTTGATTGAGGACATCACAGAAAAAGAAGAAGAAAAGATAGAAAAAGAAACAGAAAAAGAAGAAGAGAGTAATGAACCATTAGTTGAACTAGTCAAGGTAAAACAAGAAGTGATGGATATCACTCCCATCACTCCCTCAGCAACATTATTGTCAATTTTGACACCTGACACATCCAGTTTGGACTCATGGAGAGAAGAAGATCTGATAAAATTCAACATCCTGGCCATGGAAAAGGCCAAAGAAAAACAAGTGATGAGGAATCCCCTCCTAGTAGAATTAGTAAACATTCTGAACAATTTTTTTCTAGAGAACAATAAAGTGTCAAAGATACACTTTTTTGATGATGTAAGTACAATCATCTCACATTTCAAAAGTAATTTCTCAAGCCTTGAAGAAACTGCATCCCTAGTTGTAGAAGAAAAGTACCTAAAGAAGAGGTTGAGTGAATTAATGAGAAAATTTTCACTTGACCTAAGCTCACTCAAGACTAATCAATTATCCTTAAAAGAGTTTGCAGATCAAGGAAGAAGAGTCATTGCAGAATGCATGGATCAGGATAATCTTATTGATGCCCATTTCAAGAAAATAAAAGAGGCAAAAGCTATGATTGAGCAAGTCAAGAGTTTAGTGAAAGACACATCCAAAGATGTAAACTTGTGTAATAATGTATACCAAGGGAAAATAGATAAGATTGAGAAGGTAGAAAAAGAAATGCCAAAGACCAGGGCAAGGAAAATATAGCTCAGGAATGCTCTTGCACCCTCATTAGATATACTCAATCAGAACTTCAAGGACATAGATGCCACAATAGTAACATATGATCATGGTCCTAGCACTAACTTGGAGAAGATGGAGAAGCTATAGTATGCACTATGCGCCCATCTCTAGATAGTAAATTCTTTGATCACATTTTGGAAGAAGGAAATCCAAAACCTAAATATAGCATATCCAAATGTTTTTCCTCATTGAGTATGTGTAGATACAATTTTTGAAACACCTTTGTCATTAATTTAAAAGGGGGATTTGTGTATAGAATACATGGATCATAATATGTATAGAGAGATATAAGTGTATGTACAGAAGACAAAAAGTTTTTTGTATTAAGGACAGTTATCAACTTGGCCATATTCCTTTGTTGCCATCAATGACAAAGGGGGAGATTGTTAGAAAGTTGGCTATACTGATGTATATGAATTAACATACTATTTTAATTATGGCAACAAAGTCATATAGTAGTTTGGAGTCAGTGCACTTGATGAGAAGATCAGAAATTGGTTAAGTGTTGAAGACTGGATAGTGTACAGAGAACCTGCAAATCAGAGCATCAACGCACATGCATACAATCAAGTTATGGTGTGTGCCTTGGAAGATAAGTTAGTTAGACTATATTCATTCTTAGGCTATGAGCACATGATCAGATATGAAAGTATGAGGAAGATACAGATAGATGAAGTTACATAGCTAGTGAGTGCTAGTGAAGAATAGAGTAAGCAACCGACTATTATCATTTTGAGTTAAGGTTATATCCTATTGATATAAAGGCTATGCACCTAGTGTAATTAGGTTTCTGACATGAATATATATATTTTTTTAAACATGCTTGATCCAATTTATTTGGAAGTGTTGTATGTAATAGGTCTAAGGGTCGACCTAGTTGTTTATTTTGTATGCGCATATAAATATGAGATGCGCCCATTGTATTTGGCATGGAAGTTGATATAGAGTTGTGATAAGTAGAGAAGAAGTGTGTGAAGAGTATATAATATGTATTAGATCTTTTTAAGAGTTCAAAGCATTAGCACATCCAAGGAATTGATCTGACAAGCAGTGTCACAGTGACAGTTCATCTAGTAGATATCATCTGTATATGAGATCAGAACATTGTAGCCTTCACCACTTGAGTAGTGAGCTCTAAGATAGTGCATCCACTCCCCTAATAGGGACTATTGTAAAAGACTCCTAATAGGGTATGACCCTTAACAAGGTCCACTATACTTAATACATTGTAAAGAAACTCCTAGTAGGGTTAAGGATCTTCTAACAAGGATCACTAAACACTAGTACAAAATATTAGTGGGTGTTAATTCCCACCGGGGTTTTTACCTATTTGGGTTTCCCCATAACCATATTAGTGTTATATGTTGATTTCATGTTTCATGTTTATGTGGATGTTCATTTTAGTACTTAAGCATTTAAGTTTAGTTTAAAGATTAAAGTAAAAAGATAAATATACATTGAACACTGATTCATCCCCCCCCTCCTCTTAGTGTTCCCATTCCTAAAATATTCAACGCACTATGACTAAGAAGTCACTCTAATTGAGAAAGTGGTAAAAGGTTATGATGGAAATAGGTTAGACAACTAAGAGGGGGGGGTCAATGAGTTCTCACAAAAACTCACACAACTTAAAATTATTATCAGATATGATAATTAAACATGAAAGCATAAATCAAGAAAACATTATGAGCACACATAACACCAAATTTTTTTTATACGTGGAAATGTGGATAAGGGAAAAAAATATGGTGGGGGTGAACCCACAAGATAAGTATAATCTATTAGAATTATTACAATGGGGAATGCACATGTATTTAGGCACACTTCGTAGAGCTCACTACTCAAAATGAAAAAGGCTTACTGCCCAGGGAAGGCTCACAGTTTGTAAAAGAAAACTTGGATCACACCTATAAATTATGAATTGTATAATAACATATTTTATATACCTCAATCAGTTCTATTGAAGCACAATTTTTTTTTCTTCTTCACACTTCTCTTCCTTCAAAATATGTATACATTCAACACACATACATACTCGTACATATCTTCATGACCACACATGAATAAAAGATTATTACATTTATTTATACTCGACATCAACCTTGGAAAGATTTGATAGAAATAAGGTAGCACACAACTGAGAGGGGAGGTTCAATTAGTTGTATCCAAAATAGTTGTGTCAAAAAAAAACTTAGCAATACTTAATTTCCTTAGATAAACATGAAGAAACTAAACCATCAACACAAGAACACGTAACACACTAACACATTTGGACACATTTTATGATGAAATATCATCAAAATTATGATGTCTATGCTTCAAATGTCCAACAAAACTCTGGCTAGACTTTCCTTGTTGTATTTCATTGGAGTCTTCGACAAACAATATTTTGTCACATTTACGATGAATATGTCATTGAAAGCTTGAGCTCTCAACTACCCTCACATTTGTCATAATTCTGATGAAAGCCTTTGTTGGACCTCTAATGGAACCCATGGAGAAGTTTCCATCAGACCTCTGATGGAAACCATGATGTCCATGTGATGGATTTTTCCATTGCACATACAACATTCTCGTTTGAATCGTTTGGGGTTGCAGTCAGAATTTTGATGATAACTATCATCAAAATTCCAACAGTTGTTTTCAACTACCAGTAGGATCCAAAAAAAATATTATACATGTGAAGAAACATGTCATCACAAGTAAAACATTCTTATTGGAACCTATTAGATGATTTCATCAAGATTTTGATGCACAATTAATATTTAAAAATAAATATCAAGAGAGAATTGGCATGCACTCTTGAATAATTAGCATGCCTTGATCATAAATGATGCAGGAGCATCCTGGGTGTAAGAGCAATCTTGCATCACCCAAAAATATTTCTATTTTTTTTATATTCAATAAGGGCTATTTTGTGTAGAGCTGCTATTTATGAAAATTTACTATTTTTGGTAATTTTTGTATGTGCTCAGAATGATTTGATTTCTTTCTTGGAGGTTCATTTTGGTCATATAAGCCTGCCAGTAAAGTTTCATTGCCAGATCAAGTGTATATTAGAAGATATTGAAGATTTTCAGTATTGGCAGCAAGGTACAGAAACTTTGAACTTAGTTTTGAAGGCTTTAGAGGCCCCAGATGAGGTCAAAAATTTGGGTGACAGGCGCTTGCATTGATCAAGCTTGTAGAGCGCTTCGTGGCATTTCCGAAATGGGGTTATAATAGCTGAGCGGGTCAACTGGTGATGACTTATGGTCTTCAGAAGTTGGGCCACCTGAAATGGCAAAAAATAATTTTCTTCAAAATTTCTATTCAGGTTTCAAAGGTTATCTTGAGCCGACTATGATGTAATAAAATGTAAAATAAAATAATTCTCAGTTTGGTCGGCCTTATTGGCTAAAATTCTGGAACCTTCCAGGCGGTGGAAAATTGCCTATATAAGGAAGGCTGTATTATTGTCTTAGGCAGTTCAGAATAGTTCTGGGTAGTAGATCTGGGTAATAGCTCGAGGATTTTTCCTACAAAATATTGTAAGGGAATGCCCATGTGGCTTTGCATATTGTAATTCTGAAAGTTTGTAATTCCACATTTGTGGAGATAATAAGAAGCCAATTTTCTGTTCTTGCATATTGTTGTTGTTTTTCTATTTCTATTATAGGTTTGTGGTATTAAGGGGAGCACCCTTCATGAGGTGGTATCAGAGCAGGAGTTCTTGAGTGTGTAAACAAATCGCCGATCGTGAGGCAGTTTGCACCAGGACTGTGGCTACGGTTTCAGCGCGCATCGCGAAAATACCTCCATGAAGGGAACGTGGCGGAAGAGCTGGTGTTGTAACACCTGAGGTTAGAGAGCTGCAGAGACAAGTGTGAGCATTACAAGAGGAGATTCATAGAGGAATGAATCTTAATGTCAGAGATGAAAGCGAGGATGAAGCCGAAGAATAATATCAAGAAGGAGAAGCTAAAATTATGAACCATGAGGAAGAAAGACTTTTTCGGGTGATTTCCAAGATTGGGAAAAGACCTAAGATTGAGGTTCCTACATTTTCTAGAAATCTTAACCCAGAGGAATTGATCAACTGGATCAATGAATGTGAGGAATATTTTGAGTATGAAAATGTTGAGGATCCTGATAGGGTCAAATTTGCGAAAGCCAGACTGAAAGGTCATGCGAAGATATGGTGGCAAGAGATTCAGTTGGAGCGAAATAGAAGGGGAAAGGAGAAAATCATGAGATGGGATCGGATGGTGGATAAATTGAAGTGGCAGTTCATTCCTGTTGATTATGAGCTTGACCTACTTAAGAAAATGCAAAGTTTGAAGCAAGTAGGAAGATCTATTCAGGAGTATACAGAGGAGTTCTATCGACTTCTCATCAGAACAGGCCACGTAGAAGCTGATAAGGAGAAAGTTGCCCGATACCTTAATGGGTTAAGGCCAAGCATTCAAGAGGAGCTGAATCTAGTTCGAATGAATAATATTGAAGAGGCATACCAGTTTTCCCTAAAAGTAGAGGAAAAGCTGAACAAGAAGTTTGAGAGCAGACAAAATGGAAGAGGTCACGGTGGACGATCTAGTGGACGGTCATATGGTGGCTGAAATGAGGATTCAAAAAAGAAGGATGAGGCTAGTAGTAGTCAGAATCAGTGAGGAAATAATTCCAATCACTTCCAAGATCAGACTAATAGAGATCAGAGAGGAAGAGGAAGAGGACAAGGATCTGGAAGAGGTGGCTTTCGTAGAACATGTTTTCACTGTGGAGAAGAAGGTCATAGGGCATTAGAATTTCCTCAGCACCAAGGCAGAACAGACAGGAGAAATGAAGGCCAAGCCAGAGTTGCACATGTAGATGAAGATGCCAGATCATCAAATTCTAAAGATGCTAAAAGAGGAGAAACGTTGATTAACAGAAGAGTCCTGTTGAGTGGTGAGAATGAACCTGAGCAAAGGAAGAGCCTGTTTCACACCAGGTGCAAGTGTGAAGGTAAATGTTGTGATGTGATTATTGATAGTGGAAGCACTGACAATTTGGTGTCAGAAGAGATGGTGACAAAGTTGAAGCTCAAGAGACAGAAACACCCACATCCATATCGGATTGCCTGGGTACAGGATGACCACAAGGTCATGGTCAATGAACAATGCCTGGTGAAGTTCAAGATTGGCGGATACCAAGATGAGGTATTGTGTGATATCATATCTATGGATGCATGTCATATGTTGTTGGGTAGACCATGGCAGTTTGACAGATGTGCTGTACATGATGGTCGTGCGGATACCTATTCCCTGACAAAGGATGGAGTGTGACATAAGCTAAAACCATTGAAGGAGACTGAAGAAAAGGTATGTGGTAATGCAAAGATAACTTTTGTTGATGAAAGAAATTTCTTAGATGGTATGAGGCATGAGCATGTATGTTTTGCTTTAATTCCAAAAGTTAGTAAAGAGGAAGTAGAAGATGTTCCTGTAGAAGTTGCAAATTTGTTGAATGAGTTTCAGGATATTGTATCTGATAACATGCCTGATGGATTACCACCAGTCAGGAAGATCAGTCACCAGATGGACTTGATCCCAAGAGCGAGTTTACCGAATAAGGCAGCACACAGAATGACACCTGCAGAAAGTGAGGAGTTGAATAGACAAGTACATGAGTTGTTACAGAAAGGATTGATTCGAGAGAGTCTGAGTCCATGTGCTGTACCTACGGTATTAGCACCAAAGAAGAATGGAGAGTGGAGGATGTGTATAGATTTCAGAGCAATAAACAAGATCACAATCAAGTACAAGTTTCCATTGCCACGAATGGATGATATTATGGACTGTTTGAGTGGAGCTGTGTATTTCTCAAAGATAGATCTGAAAAGTGGATATCATCAGATTCAGATCAGAGAAGGAGATGAATGGAAGACTGCCTTCAAGACAAAGGAAGGACTGTATGAGTGGTTAGTCATGCCTTTTGGGCTAACCAATGCACTGAGCACTTTCATGCGGCTCATGAACGAGGTTCTGAAAGAATTTTTGGGTAAGTTTGTCATTGTTTACCTAGATGATATTTTGATCTTTAGTAAGACATTGGATGAGCATATGATGCATATTCATATGGTATTTGAGAAGTTGAGAAAAGAGAAATTGTTGATTAATTTGAAGAAGTGCAGTTTTGTGAAGAAAGAGTTAGTGTATTTGGGATTTGTAGTTTCAGTAGAAGGTCTAAAAATAGACCCAGAGAAGGTACAGGCTATCCTTGAATGGCCTACTCCAAGGAGTGCTACTGAGGTAAGATCTTTTCATGGTCTAGCTAGCTTTTACAAAAAGTTTATCAGAAATTTTAGCAGTATTTGTGGACCCTTGACTGAAACAATGAGAGGGGATAGAAAAGAGTTTAAGTGGACTAAAGGAGCAGAAAAGAGTTTTCAATTATTGAAACAAAAAGTTACAGAACAACCTATTTTAGCACTTCCAGATTTCAATAAGGTGTTTCAAGTAGATTGTGATGCTAGTGGTACTGCAATAGGAGCTGTTATGAGCCAAGAAGGTAAACTTGTTGCTTATTTTAGTGAGAAGTTAAATGATGCCAAGAGGAAATAATCTATTTATGATCAAGAATTTTATGCTATAATTCAGGCATTAAAGAAGTGGAGACATTATCTACTTCATAAAGAGTTTGTTTTTTATACTGATCATCAAGCTTTGTAATATTTGAATAGTTAAGAAAAATTGAATCAAAGACATTTGAAGTGGGTTGAGTTTTGCAGAGTTATACATTTGTTTTGAAACACAGGAGTGGAAAGTTTAATAGGGTTGCAGATGCTCTTAGCAGAAGGCAACTATTGCTGACAGAAATGCAGATTGAAGTGGTTGGGTTCAAGGAACTCAAGAATTTGTATCCAGAGGATCCTGATTTTGGTGAAGCTTAGAGAGCTTGTACAGAACCTGTTACCCTAGAAAGGATGAAATGGTTGGATTTCATCATCCAGGATGATATGCTATTCAGAGGGAGTCAATTGTGCATTCCACGAAGTTCTATGAGGGAGAATCTCATCAAGGAGAAGCATAGCGGAGGATTGGCTGGATATTTTGGTCATGACAAAACCTTTGGTTTGGTTAGTGAGAATTATTATTGGCCACAGTTGTAGCAAGATGTGAAGAAGTTTGTACAGAGTTGTAGAGTATGTCAGATGGCGAAAGGAGTGAAGCAAAATACAAAGTTGTATCATCCATTACCTGTACCAGAGAAGCCTTGGGAGGATATCAGCATGGACTTTGTTCTTGGTTTACCGAGAACTCAGCAGGGACATGATTCAATTTTTGTGGTGGTTGACCGATTTTCAAAGATGACACATTTCATTCCCTAAAAGAAGACTAATGATGCTGTTCATGTAGCAGAATTATTTTTCAGAAAAGTAGTGAGACTTCATGGTTTGCCAAAGACCATAGTTTCAGATCGGGACACTAATTTTGTTGGATATTTCTGGTGTACGTTGTGGAAGAAGTTAAAGATAGATTTGAAGTTCAGTTCATCACATCATCCACAAACTGATGGACAGACAGAGGTGGTGAATAGGAGTTTGGGAAATTTTCTGAGATGTTTGGTTGGAGATAAGCCAACAGGATGGGAATTGATTTTACCACAGGCAGAATTTGCATAAAATAATTCTATCAACGGGAGCACTGGTAAATCACCATTCTAGATTGCATATGGAAGTAGTCCAAGAAATGCATCTGAATTGAGGAAGATAGATAAAGGAGAAATAAGTAGTGCTGAAGCTAAAAATTTTGTAGAACACTTGAAGAACATCCATGAAGAGGTGAGGAAGCATATTACCAAGATGAATGCACAGTATAAGGCTAAGGTAGATGAGAAAAAGAGGTATAAAGAATTTCAAATTGATGATGAAGTCATGGTTCATTTGCGGAAGGAGTGGTTTCCAGTTGGTACATATAACAAGCTGAAAATGAAGAAGTTTGGACCATGTAGGATACTGAAGAAACATGATTCAAGAAATGCATATGAGGTAGAATTGCCTACTGAGCTAAATATTTCACCAATTTTTAACATTTCAGATTTCATAGAGTATCATGAAGGAGGTGTTGAAGATGAGATCACAACAGCATAGTGGAGTATTCCAGCAACTAGTTCAGACACTAAGGAGATCGAAGATATACTGGACAGTCATGTTGGTAGAAGCACAAGGAACATGACATATGAAGAATATCTGGTCAAGTGGAAAGGATGACCTGTTGAAGATTCATCATGGTTGACAAAGGAGGAGGTTAGCCATCTTGGTTTTCATCTGCACACCTGAGTCGTGCCAGGGTCACTTCTCAAATTACCCTGGGTGTCTGATGCAGGAGCATCCTGGGTGTAAGAGCAATCTTGCATCACCCAAAAATATTTCTATTTTTTTTATATTCAATAAGGGCTATTTTGTGCAGAGCTGCTATTTATGAAAAGTTACTATTTTTGGTAATTTTTGTATGTGCTCAGAATGATCTGATTTCTTTCTTGGAGGTTCATTTTGGTCATATAAGCCTGCTAGTGAATTTTTATTGCCAGATCAAGTGTATATTGGAAGATATTAAAGATTTTCGGTATTGGCAGCAGGGTATAGAAACTTTGAACTCAGTTTTGAAGGCTTTAGAGGCCCCGGATGAGGTCAAAAATTTGGGTGATGGGCACTTGCGTGGGTAAAGCCTGTAGTGCGCTTCGTGGCGTTTCTGAAATCGGGTTATAATAGCCAAGCGGGTCAACTGGTGATGACTTATGGTCTTCGGAAGTTGGGCCACATGAAATGGCGAAAAATAATTTTCTTCAAAATTTCTGTTCAAGTTTCAAAGGTTATCTTGAGCCGACTATGATGTAATAAAATGTAAAATAAAATAATTCTAAGTTTGGTCGGCCTTATTGGCTAAAATTCTGGTACCTTCTAGGCGGTGGAAAATTGCCTATATAAGGAAGGTTGTATTATTGTCTTAGGCAGTTCAGAATAGTTTTGGGTAGTAGATCTAGGTAATAGCTCGAGGCTTTGTCCTACAGAATATTGTAAGGGAATGCCCATATGGCTTTGCATATTGTAATTCTAAAAGTTTGTAATTCAACATTTGTGGAGATAATAAGAAGCCAATTTTCTATTCTTGCATATTGTTGTTGTTTCTCTATTTCTGTTATTTGTTTGTGGTATTAAGGGGAGCACCCTTCACTAGGTGGTATCAGAGCAGGAGTTCTTGAGTGTGTAAACAGATCACCGACCGTGAGGTAGTTTGCACCAGGACTGTGGCTAGGGTTTCAGCGTGCATCGTGAAAATGCCTCCACGAAGGGAACGTGGCGGAAGAGCTGGTGTTGTAACACCTGAGGTTAGAGAGCTGCAGAGACAAGTGTGAGCATTACAAGAGGAGATTCGTAGATGAATGAATCTTAATGTCAGAGATGAAAGCGAGGATGAAGTCGAAGAAGAATATCAAGAAGGAGAAGCTAAAATTGTGAACCAGGAGGAAGAAAGACTTTTTCGGGCGATTTTCAAGATTGGGAAAAGACCTAAGATTGAGGTTCCTACATTTTTTGGAAATCTTAACCCAGAGGAATTGATCGACTGGATCAATGAATGTGAGGAATATTTTGAGTATGAAGATGTTGAGGATCCTGATAGGGTCAAATTTGTGAAAGCCAGACTGAAAGGTCATGCGAAGATATGGTGGCAAGAGATTCAGTCGGAGCAAAATAGAAGGGGAAAGGAGAAAATCATGAGATGGGATCAGATGGTGGATAAAGTGAAGCGGTAGTTCATTCCTGTTGATTATGAGCTTGACCTACTGAAGAAAATGCAGAGTTTGAAGCAAGCAGGAAGATCTGTTCAGGAGTATACAGAGGAGTTCTATCGACTTCTCATCAGAACAAGCCACGTAGAAGCTGATAAGGAGAAAGTTGTCCGATACCTTAATGGGTTAAGGCCAAGCATTCAGGAGGAGCTGAATCTGGTTTGAATGAATAGTATTGAAGAGGCATACCAGTTTGCCCTAAAAGTAGAGGAAAAGCTGAACAAGAAGTTTGAGAGCAGACAAAATGAATGAGGTCGCGGTGGACGATCTGGTGGATGGTCATATGGTGGGTGAAATGAGGATCTGAAAAAGAAGGATGAGGCTAGTAGTAGTCAGAATCAGTGAGGAAATAATTCCAATCGCTTCTAGGATTAGAATAATAGAGATCAGAGAGGAGGAGGAAGAGGACAAGGATCTGGAAGAGGTGGCTTCCGTGGAATATGTTTTCACTGTGGAGAAGAAGGTCATAAGGCATTTGAATGTCCTCAGCGCCAAGGCAGAACAGACAGGAGAAATGAAAGCCAAGCCAGAGGCTCACATGTAGATGAAGATGTCAGATCATCAAATTTTGAAGATGCTGAAGAAGGAGAAACATTAATTAACAGAAGAGTCCTGTTAAGTGGTGAGAATGAACCTGAGCAAAGGAGGAGCCTGTTTCACACCAGGTGCAAGTGTGAAGGTAAATGTTGTGATGTGTTTATTGATAGTGGAAGCACTGACAATTTGGTGTCAGAAGAGATAGTGACAAAGTTGAAGCTCAAGAGATAAAAACACCCACATCCATATCGGATTGCCTGGGTACAGGATGACCACAAGGTCATGGTCAATGAACAATGCCTGGTGAAGTTTAAGATTGGTGGATACCAAGATGAGGTACTGTGTGATATCATATCTATGGTTGCATGTCATATGTTGTTGGGTAGACCATAGTAGTTTGACAGATGTGCTTTACATGATGGTCGTGCGAATACCTATTCCCTGACAAAGGATGGAGTGTGACATAAGCTAAAACCATTAAAGGAGACTGAAGAAAAGGTATGTGGTAATGCAAGGATAAATTTTGTTGATGGAAGAAATTTTTTAGATGGTATGAGGCATAAGCATGTATGTTTTGCTTTAATTCCAAAAGCTAGTAAAGAGGAAGTAGAAGATGTTCCTGTAGAAGTTGCAGATTTGTTGAATGAGTTTTAGGATATTGTATCTGATAACGTGCCTGATGGATTACCACCAGTCAGGAAGATCATTCATCAGATGGACTTGATCCCAGGAGCAAGTTTACCGAATAAGGCAGCACACAGAATGACACCTGTAGAAAGTGAGGAGTTGAACAGACAAGTACATGAGTTGTTACAGAAAGGATTGATTCGAGAGAGTCTGATTCCATGTGCTGTACCTATGGTATTAGCACCAAAGAAGAATGAAGAGTGGAGGATGTGTATAGATTCCAGAGCAATAAACAAGATCACAATCAAGTACAAGTTTTCATTGCCACGAATGGATGATATTATGGACTGTTTGAGTGGAGCTGTGTATTTCTCAAAGATAGATCTGAAAAGTGGATATCATCAGATTCAGATCAGAGAAGGAGATGAATGGAAGACTGCCTTCAAGACAAAGGAAGGACTGTATGAGTTGTTTGTCATGCCTTTTGGGCTAACCAATGCACCGAGCACTTTCATGCGGCTCATGAATGAGGTTCTGAAAGAATTTTTGGGTAAGTTTGTCATTGTTTACCTAGATGATATTTTGATCTTTAGTAAGACATTGGATGAGCATATGATGTATATTCGTATGGTATTTGAGAAGTTGGGAGAAGAGAAATTGTTGATTAATTTGAAGAAGTGCAGTTTTGTGAAGAAAGAGTTAGTGTATTTGGGATTTGTAGTTTCAGCAGAAAGTCTAAAAATGGACCTAGAGAAGGTACAGACTATCCTTGAATGGCCTACTCCAAGGAGTGCTACTGAGGTAAGATCTTTTCATGGTCTAGCTAGCTTTTACAGAAAGTTTATCAAAAATTTTAGCAGTATTTGTGGACCCTTGACTGAAACAATGAGAGGGGATAGAAAAGAGTTTAAGTGGACTAAAGGAGTAGAAAAGAGTTTTTAATTATTGAAATAAAAAGTTACAGAACAACCTGTTTTAGCACTTCCAAATTTAATTAAGGTGTTTCAAGTAGATTGTGATGCTAGTGGTACTGCAATAGGAGCTGTTATGAGCCAAGAAGGTAAACTTGTTGCTTATTTTAGTGAAAAGTTAAATGATGCCAAGAGGAAATATTTTGTTTATGATCAAGAATTTTATACTATAGTTCAGGCATTAAAGAAGTGGAGACATTATCTACTTCCTAAGGAGTTTGTTTTGTATACTGATCATCAAGCTTTGCAATATTTGAATAGTCAAGGAAAATTGAATCAAAGACATTTGAAGTGGGTTGAGTTTTTGCAGAGTTATAGATTTGTTTTGAAACACAGGAGTGGAAAGTCTAATAGGGTTGCAGATACTCTTAGCAGAAGGCAACTATTGCTGATAGAAATGTAGATTGAAGTGGTTGGGTTCAAAGAACTCAAGAATTTGTATCTAGAGGATCCTGATTTTGGTGAAGCTTGGAGAGTTTGTACAGAACCTGTTACTCTAGATAGGACGAAATGGTTAGATTTCATTATCCAGGATGATATGCTATTCAGAGGGAGTCAGTTGTGCATTCCACGAAGTTCTATGAGGGAGAATCTCATCAAGGAGAAGCATAGCAGAGGATTGGCTGGACATTTTGGTCGTGACAAAACCTTTGGTTTGGTTAGTGAGAATTATTATTGGCCACAGTTGCAGCAAGATGTGAAGAAGTTTGTACAAAGTTGTAGAGTATGTCAGATGGTGAAAGGAGTGAAGCAGAATACAGGATTATATCAGCCATTACCCGTATCAGAGAAGCCTTGGGAGGATATCAGCATGGACTTTGTTCTTGGTTTACCAAGGACTCAGCGGGGACATGATTCAGTTTTTGTGGTGGTTGACAAATTTTCAAAGATGGTACATTTCATTCCCTACAAGAAGACTAATGATGTTGTTCATGTAGAAGAATTATTTTTCAGAGAAGTAGTGAGACTTCATGGTTTGCCATAGACCATAGTTTCAGATTGGGACACTAAGTTTGTTAGATATTTCTGGCGTATGTTGTGGAAGAAGTTGAAGATAGATTTAAAGTTCAGTTCATCATATCATCCATAGACTGATTGACAGACAGAGGTGGTGAATAGGAGTTTGAGAAATTTGCTGAGATGTTTGGTTGGAGATAAGCCAACAAGATGGGATTTGATTTTACCACAGGTGGAATTTACATACAATATTTCTGTCAACAGGAGCACTGGTAAATCACCATTCCAGATTGTATATGGAAGTAGTTCAAGAAATGCATCTGAATTGAGGAAGATAGATAAAGGAGAAATAAGTAGTGCTGAAGCTGAAGATTTTGTAGAACACTTGAAGAACATCCATGAAGAGGTGAGGAAGCATATTACCAAGATGAACACACAGTATAAGGCTAAGGTAGATGAGAAAATGAGGTATAAGGAATTTCAGGTTGGTGATGAAGTCATGGTTCATTTGCGGAAGGAGCGGTTTCCAGTTGGTACATATAACAAGCTGAAAATGAAGAAGTTTGGACCATGTAGGATACTAAAGAAACATGATTCAAGAAATGCATATGAGGTAGAATTTCCTACTGAGCTAAATATTTCACCAATTTTTAACATTTTAGATCTGACAGAGTATCATGAAGGAGGTGTTGAAGATGAGATCACAACAGCATAGTGGAGTATTCCAGCAACTAGTTTAGACACTAAGGAGATCGAAGATATACTGGACAGTCATGTTGGTAGAAGCACAAGGAACATGACATATGAAGAATATCTGGTCAAGTGGAAAGGATGACCTGTTGAAGATTCATCATGGTTGACAAAGGAGGAGGTTAGCCATCTTGGTTTTCCTCTACACACCTGAGTCGTGACAGGGTCACTTCTCAAATTACCTTGGGTGTCTGATGTAGGAGCATCCTGGGTGTAAGAGCAATCTTGCATCACCCAAAACTATTTCTATTTTTTTTATATTCAATAAGGGCTATTTTGTGCAGAGCTCCTATTTATGAAAAGTTACTATTTTTGGTAATTTTTGTATGTGCTCAGAATGATCTTATTTCTTTCTTGGAGGTTCATTTTGGTCATATAAGCTTGCCAGTAAAGTTTCATTGCCAGATCAAGTGTATATTGGAAGATATTGAAGATTTTCGGTATTGGCAGCAAGGTACAAAAAGTTTGAACTCAGTTTTGAAGGCTTTAGAGGCCCCGGATGAGGTCAAAAATTTGGGTGACGGGTGCTTGCGTGGGTCATGCCTGTAGAGCACTTCGTGGCATTTTTGAAATAGGGTTATAATAGCCGAGCGGGTCAACTGGTGATGACTTATGGTCTTCGAAAGTTGGGCCACCTGAAATGGCGAAAAATAATTTTCTTCAAAATTTCTGTTCGGATTTCAAAGGTTATCTTGAGCCGACTATGATGTAATAAAATGTAAAATAAAATAATTCTAAGTTTGGTCGGCCTTATTTTCTAAAATTCTGGAACCTTCCAAGCGGTGAAAAATTGTCTATATAATGAACGCTGTATTATTGTCTTAGGCAGTTCAGAATAGTTCTGGGTAGTAGATCTGGGTAATAGCTCGAGGCTTTGTCCTACAGAATATTGTAAGGGAATGCCCATGTGGCTTTGCATATTGTAATTCTGAAAGTTTATAATTCTACATTTGTGGAGATAATAAGAAGTCAATTTTCTGTTCTTGCATATTGTTGTTGTTTCTCTATTTCTATTTTGTGTTTGTGGTATTAAAGGGAGCACCCTTCACCATGGCAGTTTGACAGATGTGCTGTACATGATGGTCGTGCGAATACCTATTCCCTGACAAAGGATGGAGTGCAACATAAGTTAAAACCATTAAAGGAGACTGAAGAAAAGGTATGTGGTAATGCAAGGATAACTTTTGTTGATAGAATAAATTTCTTAGATGGTATGAGGCATGAGCATGTATGCTTTGCTTTAATTCCAAAAGCTGGTAAAGAGGAAGTAGAAGATGTTCCTATAGAAGTTGCAGATTTGTTGAATGAGTTTCAGGATATTGTATCCGATAACGTGCCTGATGGATTACCACCAGTCAGGAAGATCAATCATCAGATGGACTTGATCCCAGGAGTGAGTTTACCGAATAAGGTAGGACACAGAATGACACCTGCAGAAAGTGAGGAGTTGAACAGACAAGTACATGAGTTGTTACAGAAAGGATTGATTCGAAAGAGTTTGAGTCCCTGTGCTGTACCTACGGTATTAGCACCAAAGAAGAATAGAGAGTGGAGGATGTGTACAGATTCCAGAGCAATAAACAAGATCATAATCAAGTACAGGTTAATTTGAGAGAAGAGAAATTGTTGATTAATTTGAAGAAGTGCAGTTTTGTGAAGAAAGAGTTAGTGTATTTGGGATTTGTAGTTTCAGCAGAAGGTCTAAAAATAGACCTAGAGAAGGTACAGGCTATCTTTGAATGGCCTACTCGAAGGAGTGCTACTGAGGTAAGATCTTTTCATGGTCTAGCTAGCTTTTACAAAAAATTTATCAAAAATTTTAACAGTATTTATGGACCCTTGACTGAAACAATGAGAGGGGATAGAAAAGAGTTTAAGTGGACTAAAGGAGCAGAAAAGAGTTTTTAATTATTGAAACTTAAAGTTATAGAACAACCTGTTTTAGCACTTCCAGATTTCAATAAGGTGTTTCAAGTAGATTGTGATGCTAGTGGTACTGCAATAGGAGCTGTTATGAGCCAAGAAGGTAAACTTGTTGCTTATTTCAGTGAGAAGTTAAATGATGCCAAGAGGAAATATTCTATTTATGATCAATAATTTTATGCTATAGTTCAGGCATTAAATAAGTGGAGACATTATCTACTTCTTAAGGTGTTTATTTTGTATACTGATCATCAAGCTTTGCAATATTTGAATAGTCAAAGAAAATTGAATCAAAGACATTTGAAGTGGGTTGAGTTTTTGCAGAGTTATACATTTGTTTTGAAACACAAGAGTGGAAAGTCTAATAGGGTTGTAGATGCTCTTAGAAGACGGCAACTATTGCTGACAGAAATGTAGATTGAAGTGGTTGGGTTCAAGGAAGTAAAGAATTTTTATCCAGAGGATCCTGATTTTGGTGAAGCTTGGAGAGCTTGTATAGAACCTGTTACTCTAGACAGGATGAAATGGTTGGATTTCATCATTCAGGATGATATGCTATTCAAAGGGAGTCAGTTGTGCATTCCATGAAGTTCTATGAGGGAGAATCTCATCAAGGAGAAGCATAGCAGAGGATTGACTGGACATTTTGGTCATGACAAAACTTTTGGTTTGGTTAGTGAGAATTATTATTGGCCACAGTTGCAGCAAGATGTGAAGAAGTTTGTACAGAATTATAGAGTATGTCAGATGGTGAAAGGAGTGAAGCAGAATATAGGGTTGTATCAGCCATTACCTGTACCAGAGAAGCCTTGGGAGGATATCAGCATGGACTTTGTTCTTGGTTTACCGAGGACTCAGCGGGGACATGATTCAATTTTTGTAGTGGTTGACAGATTTTCAAAGATGACACATTTCAATCCCTGCAAGAAGACTAATGATGCTGTTCATGTAGCAGAATTATTTTTTAGAGAAGTAGTGAGAATTCATGGTTTGCCAAAGACCATAGTTTCAGATCGGGACACTAAGTTTGTTGGATATTTCTGGCGTACGTTGTGGAAGAAGTTGAAGATAGATTTGAAGTTCAGTTCATCACATCATCCACAGACTGATGGACAGACAGAGGTGGTGAATAGGAGTTTGGAAAATTTGCTGAGATGTTTGGTTGGAGATAAGCCAACAAGATGGGATTTAATTTTACCACACGCGGAATTTGCATACAATAATTCTGTCAACAGGAGCACTGGTAAATCACCATTCCAGATTGTATATGGAAGTAGTCCAAGAAATGCATCTGAATTGAGGAAGATAGATAAAGGAGAAATAAGTAGTGCTGAAGCTGAAGATTTTGTAGAACACTTGAAGAACATCCATGAAGAGGTGAGGAAGCATATTACCAAGATGAACGCATAGTATAAGGCTAAGGCAGATGAGAAAAAGAGGTATAAGGAATTTTAAGTTGGTGATGAAGTCATGGTTCATTTGTGGAAGGAGCGGTTTCTAGTTGGTACATATAACAAGCTAAAAATGAAGAAGGTTGGACCATGTAGGATACTGAAGAAACATGATTTAGGAAATTCATATGAGGTAGAATTGCCTACTGAGCTAAATATTTTACCAATTTTTAACATTTCAGATCTGACAGAGTATCATGAAGGAGGTGTTGAAGATGAGATCACAATAGCACAGTGGAGTATTCCAGCAACTAGTTCAGACACTAAGGAGATCAAAGATATACTGGACAGTCGTGTTGGTAGAAGCACAAGGAACATGACATATGAAAAATATCTGGTCAAGTGGAAACGATGACCTATTGAAGATTCATTATGGTTGACAAAGGAGGAGGTTAGCCATCTTGGTTTTCCTCTACACACTTGAGTCATGACAGGGTCACTTCTCAAATTACCCTGGGTGTCTGATGTAGGAGCATCCTGGGTGTAAGAGCAATCTTGCATCACCCAAAAATATTTCTATTTTTTTTATATTCAATAAGGGCTATTTTGTGCAGAGCTACTATTTATGAAAAGTTACTATTTTTGATAATTTTTGTATGTGCTCAGAATGATCTGATTTCTTTCTTGGAGGTTCATTTTGGTCATATAAGCTTGCCAGTAAAGTTTCATTGCCAAATCAAGTGTATATTGGAAGATATTGAAGATTTTCGATATTGGCAGTAGGGTACAAAAACTTTGAACTCAGTTTTGAAGGCTTTAGAGGCCCCGAATGAGGTGAAAAATTTGGGTGATGGGCACTTGCATGGGTCAAGCCTGTAGAGCACTTCATGGCATTTCTGAAATGGGGTTATAATGGCCGAGCGGGTCAACTAGTGATGACTTATGGTCTTCGGAAGTTGGGCCACCTGAAATGGCAAAAAATAATTTTCTCCAAAATTTCTGTTCAGGTTTCAAAGGTTATCTTGAGCCGACTATGATGTAATAAAATGTAAAATAAAATAATTCTAAGTTTGGTCGGCCTTATTTTCTAAAATTCTGGAACCTTACAAGCGGTGGAAAATTGCCTATATAAGGAAGGTTGTATTATTGTCTTAGGCAGTTCAGAATAGTTCTGGGTAGTAGATCTGGGTAATAGCTCGAGGCTTTGTCCTACAGAATATTGTAAGGGAATGCCCATGTGGCTTTGCATATTGTAATTCTAAAAGTTTTTAATTTCACATTTGTGGAGATAATAAGAAGCCAATTTTCTATTCTTGCATATTGTTGTTGTTTCTCTATTTTTGTTATGTGTTTGTGGTATTAAGGGGAGCACCCTTCATCAGGTGGTATCAGAGCAGGAGTTCTTGAGTGTGTAAATAGATCACCGACCGTGAGATAGTTTGCTCCAGGACTGTAGCTAGGGTTTCAGCGCGCATCGTGAAAATGCCTCCATGAAGGGAACGTGGCGGAAGAGCTGGTGTTGTAACACTTGAGGTTAGAGAGCTGCAGAGACAAGTGTGAGCATTACAAGAGGAGATTCATAGAGGAATGAATCTTAATGTCAGAGATGAAAGTGAGGATGAAGCCGAAGAAGAATATCAAGAAGGAGATGCTGAAATTGTGAACCAGGAGGAAGAAAGACTTTTTCAGGCGATTTCCAAGATTGGAAAAAGACCTAAGATTGAGGTTCCTACATTTTCTAGAAATCTTAACCCAGAGGAATTGATCAACTGGATCAATGAATGTGAGAAAAATTTTGAGTATGAAGATGTTGAGGATCCTGATAGGGTTAAATTTGCGAAAGCCAGATTGAAAGGTCATGCGAAGATATGGTGGCAAGAGATTCAGTTGGAGTGAAATAGAAGGGGAAAGGAGAAAATCATGAGATGGGATCGGATGGTGGATAAATTGAAGCAGCAGTTCATTCTTGTTGATTATGAGCTTGACCTACTGAAGAAAATGCAGAGTTTGAAGCAAGGAGGAAGATTTGTTCAGGAGTATACAGAGGAGTTCTATCGACTTCTCATCAGAACAGGCCACGTAGAAGCTGATAAGGAGAAAGTTGCCCGATACCTTAATTGGTTAAGGCCAAGCATTCAGGAGGAGCTGAATCTAGTTCGAATGAACAGTATTGAAGAGGCATACCAGTTTTCCCTAAAAGTAGAGGAAAAGCTGAACAAGAAGTTTGAGAGCAGACAAAATGAAAGAGGTCACGGTGGACGATCTGGTGGACGGTCATATGGTGGCCGAAATGAGGATCCGAAAAAGAAGGATGAGGCTAGTAGTAGTCAGAATCAGTGAGGAAATAATTCAAATCACTTCCAGGATAAGAATAATAGAGATTAGAGAGGAAGAGGAAGAGGACAAAGATCTAGAAGAGGTGGCTTCCATGGAACATGTTTTCACTGTGGAGAAGAAGGCCATAGGGCATTTGAATGTCCTCAGCACCAAGGCAAAATAGATAGGAGAAATGAAGGCCAGGCCAGAGTTGCACATGTAGATGAAGATGTCAGATCATCAAATTTTGAAGATGCTGAAAGAGGAGAAATGTTGATTAACAGAAGAGTCCTGTTGAGTGGTGAGAATGAACCTGAGCAAAGGAGGAGCCTGTTTCGCACCAGTTGCAACTGTGAAGGTAAATGTTGTGATATGATTATTGATAGTGGAAGCACTGACAATTTGGTGTCAGAAGAGATGGTGACAAAGTTGAAGCTCAAGAGATAGAAACACCCACATCCATATCGGATTGGCTGGGTACAGGATGACCACAAGGTCATGGTCAATGAACAATGCCTGGTGAAGTTCAAGATTTGCGGATACCAAGATGAGGTATTGTGTGATATCATATTTATGGATGCATGTCATATGTTGTTGGGTAGACCATGGCAGTTTGACAGATGTGCTGTACATGATGGTCGTGCAGATACCTATTCCCTGACAAAGGATGGAGTGCGACATAAGCTAAAACCATTGAAGGAGACTGAAGAAAATGTATGTGGTAATGCAAGGATAACTTTTGTTGATGAAATAAATTTCTTAGATGGTATGAGGCATGAGCATGTATGTTTTGCTTTAATTCCAAAAGCTGGTAAAGAGGAAGTAGAAGATGTTCCTGTAGAAGTTGTAGATTTGTTGAATGAGTTTCAGGATATTGTATCCGATAACATGCCTGATGGATTACCACCAGTCAGGAAGATCATTCATCAGATGGACTTGATCCCAGGAGTGAGTTTACCGAATAAGGCAGCACACAGAATGACACCTACAGAAAGTGAGGAGTTAAACAGACAAGTACATGAGTTGTTACAGAAAGGATTGATTCGAGAGAGTTTGAGTCCCTGTGCTGTACCTATGGTATTAGCACCAAAGAAGAATGGAGAGTGGAAGATGTGTACAGATTCCAGAGCAATAAACAAGATCACAATCAAGTACAGGTTTCCATTGCCACGAATGGATGATATTATGGAATGTTTAAGTGGAGCTGTGTATTTCTCAAAGATAGATCTAAAAAGTGGATATCATCAGATTCGGATCAGAAAAGGAGATGAATGGAAGACTGCCTTCAAGATAAAGGAAGGATTGTATGAGTGGTTAGTCATGCCTTTTGGGCTAACCAATGCACCGAGCACTTTCATGCGGCTCATGAACGAGGTTCTGAAAGAATTTTTGGGTAAGTTTGTCATTGTTTACCTAGATGATATTTTGATCTTTAGTAAGACATTGGATGAGCATATGATGCATATTCGTATGGTATTTGAGAAGTTGAGAGAAGAGAAATTGTTGATTAATTTGAAGAAGTGCAGTTTTGTGAAGAAAGAGTTAGTGTATTTGGGATTTGTAGTTTCAGCAGAAGGTCTAAAAATGGACCCAGAGAAGGTACACGCTATCCTTGAATGGCCTACTCCAAGGAGTGCTACTGAGGTAAGATCTTTTCATGGTCTAGCTAGCTTTTACAAAAAATTTATCAAAAATTTTAGCAGTATTTGTGGACCCTTGACTGAAACAATGAGAGGGGATAGAAAAAAGTTTAAGTGGACTAAAGGAGCAGAAAAGAGTTTTCAATTATTGAAACAAAAAGTTACAGAACAACCTATTTTAGCACTTCCAGATTTCAATAAGGTGTTTCAAGTAGATTGTGATGCTAGTGGTACTGCAATAGAAGCTGTTATGAGCCAAGAAGTTAAACCTATTGCTTATTTCAGTGAGAAGTTAAATGATGCCAAGAGGAAATATTCTGTTTATGATCAAAAATTTTATGCTATAGTTCAGGCATTAAAGAAGTGGAGACATTATCTACTTCCTAAAAAGTTTGTTTTGTATACTGATCATCAAGCTTTGCAATATTTGAATAGTCAAGGAAAATTGAATCAAAGACATTTGAAGTGGGTTGAGTTTTTGCAAAGTTATACATTTATTTTGAAACACAAGAGTGGAAAGTCTAATAGGGTTGCAGATACTCTTAGCAGAAGGCAACTATTGCTGACAGAAATGCAGATTGAAGTGGTTGGGTTCAAGGAACTCAAGAATTTGTATCCAAAGGATCTTGATTTTGGTGAAGCTTGGAGAGCTTGTAAAGAACCTGTTACTCTAGACAGGACAAAATGGTTGGATTTCATCATCCAAGATGATATGCTATTCAGAGGGAGTCAGTTGTGCATTCCACGAAGTTCTATGAGGGAGAATCTCATCAAGGAGAAGCATAGCGGAGGATTGGCTGAACATTTTGGTCATGACAAAACCTTTGGTTTGGTTAGTGAGAATTATTATTGGCCACAATTGTAGCAAGATGTGAAGAATTTTGTATAGAGTTGTAGAGTATGTCAGATGGTGAAAGGAGTGAAGCAGAGTACAGGGTTGTATCAGCCATTACCCGTACCAGAGAAGCCTTGGGAGGATATCAGCATGGACTTTGTTCTTGGTTTACCGAGGACTCAGTGGGGACATGATTCAATTTTTGTGGTGGTTGACAGATTTTCAAAGATGGCACATTTCATTCCCTGCAAGAAGACTAATGATGCTGTTCATGTAGCAGAATTGTTTTTCAGAGAAGTAGTGAGACTTCATGGTTTGCCAAAGACCATAGTTTCAGATCGGGACACTAAGTTTGTTGAATATTTCTGGCGTACGTTGTGGAAGAAGTTGAAGATAGATTTGAAGTTCAGTTCATCACATCATCCATAGACTGATGGACAGATAGAGGTGGTGAATAGGAGTTTGAAAAATTTGCTGAGATGTTTGGTTAGAGATAAGCCAATAGGATGGGATTTGATTTTAGCACAGGTGGAATTTGCATACAATAATTCTATCAACAGGAGCACTAGTAAATCACCATTCCAGATTGTATATGGAAGTAGTCCAAGAAATGCATCTGAATTGAGGAAGATAGATAAAGGAGAAATAAGTAGTGCTGAAGCTGAAGATTTTGTAGAACACTTGAAGAACATCCATGAAGAGGTGAGGAAGCATATTACCAAGATGAACGCACAGTATAAGGCTAAGGCAGATGAGAAAAGGAGGTATAAAGAATTTTAGGTTGGTGATGAAGTCATGGTTCATTTGCGGAAGGAGCGGTTTCCAGTTGGTACATATAACAAGCTGAAAATGAAGAAGTTTGGACCATGTAGGATACTGAAGAAACATGATTCAGGAAATGCATGTGAGGTAGAATTGCCTACTGAGCTAAATATTTCACCAATTTTTAACATTTCAGATCTGACAGAGTATCATGAAGGAGGTGTTGAAGATGAGATCACAACAGCACAGTGGAGTATTCCAACAACTAGTTCAGACACTAAGGAGATCGAAGATATACTGGACAGTCATGTTGGTAGAAGCACAAGGAACATGACATATGAAGAATATCTGGTCAAGTGGAAAGGATGACCTGTTGAAGATTCATCATGGTTGACAAAGGAGGAGGTTAGTTGTCTTGGTTTTCCTCTGCACACCTGAGTCGTGACAGGGTCACTTCTCAAATTACTCTGGGTGTCTGATGCAGGAGCATCCTGGGTGTAAGAGCAATCTTGCATCACCCAAAAATATTTTTATTTTTTTTATATTCAATAAGGGCTATTTTGTGCAGAGCTGCTATTTATGAAAAGTTACTATTTTTGGTAATTTTCGTATGTGCTCAGAATGATCTGATTTCTTTCTTGGAGGTTTGTTTTGGTCATATAAGCCTGCCAATAAAGTTTCATTGCCAGATCAAGTGTATATTGGAAGATATTGAAGATTTTTGGTATTGGCAGCAGGGTACAGAAACTTTGAACTCAATTTTGAAGGCTTTAGAGGCCCCGGATGAGGTCAAAAATTTGGGTGACGGGCGCTTGCGCGGGTCAAGCCTGTAGAGCACTTCATGGAATTTCAGAAATGGGGTTATAATAGCCGAGTGGGTCAACTGGTGATGACTTATGGTCTTTGGAAGTTGGGCCACCTGAAATGGCAAAAAATAATTTTCTTCAAAATTTCTGTTCAGGTTTCAAAGGTTATCTTGAGCCGACTATGATGTAATAAAATGTAAAATAAAATAATTCTAAGTTTGGTCAGCCGTATTGGCTAAAATTCTGGAACCTTCCAGGCGGTGGAAAATTGCCTATATAAGGAAGGCTGTATTATTGTCTTAGGCAGTTCAAAATAGTTCTGGGTAGTAGATCTGGGTAATAGCTCGAGGCTTTGTCCTACAGAATATTGTAAGGGAATGCCCATGTGGCTTTGCATATTTTAATTCTGAAAGTTTGTAATTCCACATTTGTGGAGATAATAAGAAGCCAATTTTCTGTTCTTGCATATTGTTGTTGTTTCTCTATTTCTATTATGTGTTTGTGGTATTAAGGGGAGCACCCTTCATCAATAAAGGAAGAAATAAACACTAATAAAAGACCATAGGGATTTCATTATATAATTTTTACCCTCTTCCAAGCATATACAAAATTAAAATCTTTTAATCCACCCACTGTTCATCAAAACAAACACAATATATAGTCACAATTATTATATTTCAAGAAATCCTCACACTAGGGATCATTGTATCTCCTTCCATACAAAATAATTCAACTTGATATTATAAAAAAATGAAATAACATTGAATGCATTATCAAAACCCAAAGGATTGGGATTTTTCAATGGTTAAAAGTCAAGTTATTGAAGAAATTGTAAGAAAACCCTTAATTGTGAGGGTTTTATGACAATTTTGAATAAATATGCTAGAAATCTCTCTACAATCCAAAGAACACCTTCAAACTAGTTGAAAAATGAAGTGGATTCAATAAAATTTCATTTCCAATGGGTTCCAATAAGATATCAATCCATACCAATGAGATATTAAAGTGTAATCAACAAAATAGCTAGGAAAATGACTATAAAATAAAACATTCTCATTGAAACTTTGATTCCTTTTTCTCTCCTTGATCACTCTCAACCCAAAGAGGGGTATATGGTCACTCAATATAAGTTTTTAACTACCTTGAACTGATATCTAAGGTTGTTTCCTATTTTTTTTACATAATGACATGATTCGGTGCAAAATTGCAAAGTTGTCATTGTCAACTTTTGCAATGTTAATGCGACTTTTACATCTTTTCAACTTATGACCTCTAAAACCTTGTAAACATGCTCAAAATGAGTGAATCAAATTTTCAACAATATTCAAATTCCTTACTCACCTACTTTGACCATTTTGACTAGTTTGACCATCCTAAGGACTTATAGGCCAAATGGATAACATGGCACAAAAGGCCTTACATTTGGATTCTAATGCATATAATGATGTCAAATAAACATAAAAATGACAATAATGGCCTTATTAAATGCTTTGACTAAGGATTGGTACTATTTTTCCTCTATGTTCATGGTGCTTCTTTACCATGAAGACAACAAGTTTTATAGGAAAATAATGTGTATAGATTTTAAATAAATGAAATGCAATTTTCAAGATTAGCCCACATACGTCCACCAAGTACTAATAGAAATGATATTTTATTTGGGGTGTGTTTTGGCACAGTTGAGCATATCAAAGTGTTAAAATAATTGGAGGAAGCATCCAATAAAAAATCCAAGAATGGTGAAACTCAATTTTACCTCTACTAATTATATAGGTGGAAAAGAGTATAAAGAACATATTGAGAAAAGGATAAATATTGAAAATGTAGAAAGTGATCTTACCTATGCCTTCATGAATGAACAAATTTGGTCAAATGATATCTGTAGAGTTTATAAGAAAGATGTCACCAATATATAAATGATTTTTAGGAACAAAAACGTTGCATAGTCCTTGGTCTCTAGAGTTGTCCTTCATATAAATACATTGGAATAAATTCACTCAGGCTAAATCACTACCAAAGAGTCTTTGCATAGAAAAACTTATAGAGAGATTTCATGCACTTTGAATGTGACATATTGGTGTAGGGGAAACTCCCTAAATTATTCAATGTTAGATCTTCATCAGGAGCCTCCAAGGATATACTCAGGGGGCTTCATGCATATGGGATAGAAACAACATCTTAGAACTACTAATAAGCCTATTTGTAAGGCCTAGTCACCCTTGGTGTGGTTATAAACCCTGGGTTTTGAGTATGGTCCAAAGGAACTTTTAGGTATATAGATTTTCTTAGGTATCTTTTAGGTTAGTTTAATGATTTAATATCATTTGGGATCCTTAGGATCCAAGGATTAGGCCTTATAGGCTCATCACGAGCAAGAATGCAACATTTTGCAAAAAGTTACAAAATGCAAGAAATGTTGCTCAACAACTTTTCCAAAAAGTTTCTAGAAACTTGTAAAAACCTCCCAAATGGTCACAACCTTTGAAAAATGGTTGGATTAATTAGGAAAGGTCTTCAAATATCCCTTTCAGGTGGGTGGAAGACAAAATTATGTAATTTGGCATTCAAATCAATAAAAATCCCTTATTTTCTCTATATTCTGGACTGTAAATAGTGCGTGTATGGATAGGTAAGGAATTGAGAAGAAGAAGATTCATAGGTATGGTTTCTAACATGAACTAGGACTCCAATGCACTTGGATTGAGTTATTTTGGAGATTGGAGTCAAAAGATATAATAATTTCTTTACCAGGTTTTTAGGAAACCCTCCCGAATCAGGGTCTCAACAAAACAATGCCCTAACTTGATTTTCCACCATAAGATTCCCATACGACCTAGGAAAATGCAAGTAGGGTCAATTTAATTTAGATCCTCAAGAGCACAAGAAAAGGGGGATTTTTCTATGAGGTTTTCTTGCAGCCCTAGGGCAAGGATATTTATGTGCTTGGTCCAGAATATGGAAGAGTGAAGTGATAGTGGCACTTCAGGGGTGGATGATAGTAACTTGATGATGGATTTTTTTCTCTTTGGGATCCCTAGCACCGTTCCAATTAGTTATTTTCCCTGGACAATCAACTAGTGAACACTTCCTTAAGAAACCAAGCCCAATTAGACCTATTAGGACTAGTGGCTTAGGGATTGTTAAGTAGTGTTCATATTGGTTGGGATCTCATGATCTGGAGGTTTGATGTAACACAATAAAGGGTGTCCAAATCTACAATTTTTTCTATAGACTCTTTGTAAAAATCTATGTCTAAGTCCCTAGAACCTTTCTCATAGGCTATAAGCCTAGAAGGCATAACAACCAGAGTTGTTGTCAAAAGATGTAGGTATTTAAAGGGTTTGAAAATCACTCCCATAAGAGACATATAGTGAGCATGGAAAATTTCCATGCCCTTTCTAATCCATAGGTTCCTATTTTTATACAAGGCCATAATAGAAGGCATTTCTACCAAGGAAGACAAGGGTCTTCTAGGAGGGTAGTGAGTTGTGGAAGTTGTAGGATCTTTTAAAGGTGTAGAGCACTCTTCCTAGACAATTTGGTCCTAGAGAAGGCAACAAAAGCCAAACCACTCTCAAACTTCCTTAATAGGGGAGATCTCTGCATCACATATAAAAAGAAGATAGAAGGAAAACCCTTGGAATAAAAATTTTAAACTAAATGTTGTAAGTAAATGGAATAACTAATACCATGTCATTTACTAGGATATATCTAACTTGAGACAATTACCTGAAGAATTAGAGATGATGTGATAAAACCAAATGCATATTCACCTATTCATGGATGTCGCATACTAGAAACCTCTTTGAATTCCCTTGTATTTTGATCTGAAAATAATAAATCATGAGAAAAGAGACTTTGTAATATAATAAGTTGTGTAATTGATATACCCATAGGATAGATTTTATATGCAATTATATTCCAATAGTTGATGGCCAAATTTGTCTAGTACTAAATTGTTAAGCACATTAAATCTTCTTCCTATTTAAGAGAAAGCTTGGGAATTAAGGTAAAAAAAATTCTCAAGAAAAAATATTTATATAAGAACCATATCATCAATCAAGAAGCTATAAACTTGTCTCTTATAATTAAAAATTAGGGAAAATAAAAAGATTCCTTATCACATCTCTGAACATATATATGTAGGATGATTGAATATACAATTGAGTGTGTACAAAAACACCAACTGCCCAAATCTCTTAAGCATGCTCCACATCAAATAAAACTGAGCCTCTAGTAATGGAATTATAAATTCTAACATGCAAATGATATTTTTGAATAATAAAATAATCCCTTGAGAAATGGCAGCACTTATTTGCTTTGAGGCTGAGTAGATATGCCTCACAAGAGGCATCTTCTTTATAAACTATTCTCCAAGCCAGAGAATAGAGGTTCCCATCTAGGGAGATACAAAAACACCAATCAAGAATATGAAGATCAAAGAGGTAATGAATCTAAGACCTGAAATAGTTTTACCAAAAAATGAATGTTAGCAAAAGGATTGTTGTAAGCTTAACTTACTAGAGTATTAAAAAAAGAAACTTAAAGTGTCGTCACCTTGCATTGGAAAGTATTTGTAAAATTAGATAGAAAATCATAAATGTGTTAATCACTATGAACAAAAATAAATTCTTAAGCCGAATATGAGTAAAGATTGCATGATTGTGTTGGAGATTTTCCAGCAGGCCAGTATTAACTATATGTTTGTCATTGATTAAAACATATGGAAAGTAGCATGTGTGGAAGTCTTATGCAATAAGATTTTAGTATATGTAGCATGGACATGATATCAACATGATATCATGGGTGAAGAGGTTAACTGCTAGTACAGATAGTTATATAGCAGCCGGTGTTAGCAGTGTTCCTGGTAGAGTAACATGCAATGTTCTGTGTATGGTTGTTCGTACAATTATCATGCAACCTTGTGCACTTGGATATATGTTGAAGACATGTTAGTGATGTTTTAGTTATGAACACATAGTCTGACATTAAGTAAAAGTGAAGTTATGATATCACTATTTGTTAGTAGCTGTTTCCTATGTTTGTTCAGAAGAGATGACATAGATTTTATTGGTTCTAGAGTTGCACCTATCTTTTGGGTATGCACCCTTGGAGTTAAGCTTAGATAAGATTTATTGATGTTTAGTTAAGAGTGCATGAATTAATTCAGCTTGAGGAGAAAGATAAAGTTGTTTTGGTAGAGCTGATAGTGTGTAGCGTGCGTCTACAATTGTCTTATTGGACAGGTCCCAAAATGTGTTGCATGCATAGTAGAGCTGACAGAATGATTATTGGAGTTTGTTATGGTTTCTCTAATATGATTCAAGGTGGTCATTATATCATTTAGAGGAAAGATATTTATAGGCCGTCATTTGTGATTTATTGAGTGTGGTTCATGGTTGATTAAGAAGAGTAGAGCAGAGTGTGAAAAGTGTTGAGCCATCAGAAGAAGGTCTATGTGACCAAGTAAAGTATTTGTGCTATACATTAGAACTGATCTAGATAGCAGGTCAAAGCACAGTTCACCAAGATCTAGATATAGTGTGTATCTATTATTTAGAAGGTTGTAGCCTTCACCCCTTTGAGCAGTGAGCTCTCAAACAATGCATCCTCTCCCCTAACAGGGACAATTGTAAAAGAATCCTAACAGGGTCTGACCCTTGACCATGTCTACTATACTAAATATATTGTAAAGAAAATCCTAACATAGTTAAGGATCTTCTAACAAGGATCATAATACACTAGTGTAGAATATTAGTGGGTGTCAATTCCCATCGGGGTTTTTACCTATTTCAGTTTCCCCATAACCAAAATACTGTGTTGTGTTCAAGTGTTCTTTCATTGTGTTTATGCTTTATGTTTAAGTATAATTAATTGGATAAAGAATTGAAACTTGTAGATAACTGATCCACCCCCCCCACCCTCTCAGTTATCTCTTGGGACTATTCCTAATAATTGGTATCAGAGCCAAGTAACTCAGAGAGAAATTTTAATAGCTTGAGGTTGATTAGATGGCATACTTCAGAAAATAAAGTCCTAAGTTCAATGGAGAGAATTATCTTGATTGGAAGAACAAGATGGTGACCCATTTGTAGTGCATTTCTTTTGAAGTTTTTGATGTAACTATCATTTTCTTGTTTGTCTCCTTCAAATATGTCTTCTTGATGTAACTATCAATGCCCTATTTGATGGTGAGTTTTCAGAAATAAAAAAGGTAGATACAACCCATAAAATATGGAAGCACCTAGAAGACATATTTGAAGGAGACAAACAAGAAAATGATGGGTGTAGAAAGACATGGAAGAAAAGATACAATGCATTAGAGATGCGTCTTGAAGAAAATATCAGAGCTTACAATTAAAGGATCAATGAAGGAGTTGCTAGAATCAGAAACAATGGTGGAGAGATTTTAGAGGACATTATGGACAAGTTAATGACCACTCTCACTCCAGAATATGAAAGCAAGATCAACATTCTTGATGAGACCATGTATATTACATCTAAATTCAAGAGAGAGACCTTGATTAGAAAAATCTTATATTTTGAGATTTCAAGATTGAAGATAGAACCAAAGAGTGAGACAACCTTCAAACCACAGTTCATGGTAATAAATCTGCAAACACTTCTAGTAATTTTAATGATGATGATGAAGAGAAAACATTAGATGATTTCATTACTATGATTGCCAAAAGAGAAAAGAAAGGAAAAGGAAAATATGAAGGTCAATTACCATTTAAGTGCTTTTAATGTAATAAGATCGGTCACTTTGCATCTAAGTGTCCTATTAGAGATAGAAAGTTCAAAAAGGATTACAAGTCTAAGTACTCTAAGGAATGCTACTATGCTTGAGATGGATTTTCAGATGATGAATCCGGTGAAGAAGAAATTGGATTCATTTCTATTGTAGACAAAATGAATAATAATATAGTTCATGAAGATAAGAAAGAGAATCAAGAGCTAGCATTGATTTCACAAGCTGATATAAGGACATACTGGATTATAGACAATGGTTGTTCACATCACATGACAGGTGATAAAGGCAAATTTGTTCATTTCGACAAATATAATGGTGGTATGGTCAGATTTGGAGACAACACTCCTAAACCAATAGTTGGTAGAGGAGCCATCACCTTGGATGGAAAGAATAGTACTGATGATGTTCTCTATGTAGATGGTTTAAAACATAACCTTCTTAGTGTTGGAAAGTTACTTGGAAAAGGTTATCAGTTGGATTTTAAAGATGACAAATGCATCATTAACAACAAGGATGGTGTTATGATTGCATCGGGATCAAAGACAAGAGGTAATGTTTTTCAACTCAATTCAGAAGCAAGTTATTTTGTTGCTAAAGTTGATGACAGTTGGTTGTGGCATAAAAGACTATGTCATATCAATTTTGATAACATAGTAAAGATAAGCAATGTAAAGGTAGTAAGAGATCTACCTAGCATATAAAATCTAGTTGATACTATATGTAGAGAATGTGTGATGGGGAAGCATGTGAGAAAATTGTTTTAGGAGTAAGTAGAATTCAATAGAGAACAAGTTGTATCTAATTCATACAGACCTATGTGGTCCAATTCAAACAAGATCGTACTATGGTGAAAGGTATTTCATTTTTTTTGTTGATGATTATACTAGGATGATGTGGGTTGTGTTCTTGAAAGATAAGTCAGAAGCATTTGAGAAGTTCAAAATATTCAAAGCTAAGGTTGAGAATGAATTTGGACTAAAGATAAAATGTCTGAGATCGGATAGAGGAGGAGAATTCACCTTCGAAAGATTCTATGAGTACTATGAAGAACATGGCATAAAGAGAGAGTTAAGTGCATGTAGAACCCCTCAGCATAATGGAATTGCAGAGAGAAGGAATAGGATCATCCTTGATATAGCACACACCATTATGATAGAAGGAAAAGTTGTACACACCTATTGGAGAGATGCGGTCAATATAATAGTCTACACCATCGATAGGATTCAATTGAGGCCTAGCACTGATAAAAAACCATATGAGCTATGGTTTGGTAATGTTCCCATAGTAAAAAGTGATGAAGGTATTTTTCTTGGTTACTCTACTAAAATTAAAGCTTATAGATGTTTCAATTTAAGATTGAAAAAGATCATTGAAAGTGCTCATGTTAAGATTGATGAAAAGTTTATGGTTCAAGAAAGATATAATGATTAATCACCCATGATTGAAGAAGAACCCAGACCCTCCACTAGTGAGATAGTTATTGAGGAAATGTTTGATAGTATTGATGTGTTATTCAATGACCCTAAGACAAGTGAAGAAATTAATCCTAAGGATGATGAGTCAGCATCACCTAAAGTTGAAAATTTTACATCTACAAATCATTCCAAGAAAGACATCATTGGAGATCAGAGTGGCAAAGTCTTAACAAGATCACAAGCAAAGAAATCAGCTAGCAGTGAAGTGGTATGTTTATTATCTCAGATTGAACCTTTAAGTGTTGAAGATGCATGTAATGATTCAGATTGGCATGATGCTATGAAAGAAGAACTTGATCAGATTATCAAGAATGACACTTGGAAACTGGTCCCAAGACCTAGTGATAAAAATGTGATTGGAACAAAGTGGATATTCAGAAAAAAGATGAATGAAGATGGTACAGTAGTAAGAAATAAAGAAAGGTCAGTATTTAAGGGATATGTGAAAAGAGAAGGCATTGATTATTCAGACACATTTGCACCTGTGAGTAGATTAGAAGCTATTAAGTTGTTTCTAGCTTATGCTACAGCCAAAAAATTTAAATTTTATTAGATGGATGTCAAGTCTGAATTCTTGAATGGAGATTTGAAAGAAGAAGTATACATTGAGCAGCCAAAAGGATTCACCTTATCAGATAGACCTGATATGGTATGTAGATTGAATAAATCCCTCTATGGACTTAAGTAAGCCCCTAGAACATGGTATGAGAGACTAGATGGATATCTAACAAAGATTGGATTCAAGAAAGGAGCAACATATTGTAATCTATTCATTAGAGAGACATCTGAAGGTCTACTACTTGTAGCTATATTTGTTGATGACATTATCTTTGGAGGTAATGACAGACTAAGTGCAAAATTTGCCAAAGAAATGCAAAATGAGTTTGAGATGAGTATGATTGGTCCTATCAAATACATTTTGGGACTAAATGTACAGCAGATAGAAAAAGGAATTTTCATTAATCAATGCAAATATGTGAAAGAGATACTAAAGAAATTCAAGATGGATGATTGCAAGCCAGTAGGAACCCCTATGATCACTGGATACAAGTTACAAAAGAAGATGACTCACTTGTAGTAGATATAAATTTGTACAAGTCTATGATTGGTAAACTCATATATCTTACTTAAACTAGACTTGATATTTCCAATGCAGTTGGCATAGTCGGAAGATTTGCAAAAAAGCCTAAGCAAAGTCACCTCATGGTAGTAAAGAGAATATTCAGATACTTGTAGGGCACTATAGATTATGGTCTATGGTATCCTAATTCAAAAAATGTTGAGCTTCATGTGTACATTGATGTAGATTGGGCAGGATGTGTTGATGACAGGAAGGGTACATCAGGTGGAGCAGTGTTTTTTGGTGATAGACTTGTCACTTGGACAAGCAAAAAAAAAAATTGTATTTCTCAATCAACAATAGAAGAGGAGTATGCTGCAGTAGCTTTGAATTGTTCTACAATTGTTTGGATCAAGCAGATGATAAAGGATTTTGGAATTCAGATTGATTATCCTATTGTTATTCATTGTGATAACACTAGCACTATCAATATGTCGAAGAACCCTGTGATGCATGCAAAGACAAAGCATATTGAAATCAAGTATCACTTCTCAAGAGAGAAAGTGGTAGATAAAGAAGTCAAGTTGGACTATGTGAGTACTAAAGATCAGTTGGAAAATATATTCACAAAGCCCTTGCCTAAGGATACTTTTGAGTATCTCATGGAGAAGTTAGCAGTAATTCCCTTCCTTGATTCTGCTGAGAAGAAAGAAGGAAAGGCATCAATCCTTAGGGACTGATGGAAGGTTGACTACTCTACCTCAAGAGTAGTACCGGTGCTTAAAATGAATGGCACCCTTTTCCATTGATGTCAAAGGGGGAGTAATATACAAAGTCATGAAAAACATAAAAAGGAGGAGGAATATACTAAGGGGGAGCAGTATTCAAATATAATAGTAGTACAATTGAGGAAATGGAGAATATTGGAAAATATTGCAGTAGATGGAGGATTCATCTTTGGGGGAGTTTTGAAGAGGAAATGGAGAATGTTATAAAAGAAATATTCTTTTGGGTTGGTGGTGGTTTTTCATTCCCCATGTTGCCATCAATGCCAAAGGGGGAGATTGTTCAAGATTTTCCACCAAGCCAGTACTAACTATATGTTTGTCATTCATTACAACATATGGAAAGTAGCATGTTTGGAACTCTTATGTAGTAAGATTTTAGTATATGTAGCATGGACATGATATTAGCATGATATCATGAGTGCAAAGGTTAACTGTTAGTACAGATAGTTATATAGCAGCTGGTGTCAGAAGTGTTCCTGATAGAGTAACATGTAGTGATCTATGTATGGTTGTCCATACCATTATCATGGAGCCTTGTGCACTTGGATATATGTTTAAGACATATTAGTGATATTTCAATTATGGATGCATAGTCTGATATTCAGTAGAAGTGAAGTTATGATATCACTATTTGCCAGTAGTAGTTTCCTGTGTTTGTTTAGAAGAGCGAACAAAGATTTTATTGGTTCTAGAGTTGTGCCTATCTTTTGGGCATGCACCCTTGGAGTTAAGATTAGAGAAGGTTTATTGATGTTTAGTTAAGAGCACATGAATTAATTTAGCTTGAGGAGAAAGATATAGTTGTTTTGGTAGAGACGATAGTGTGTAGCGTGCATCTACAATTGTCTTATTGGATAGGTCCCAAAATGTGTTGCGTGCATAGTAGAGCCAACAAAATGTTTATTGGAGTTTTTTTATGGTTTCTCTAATATGATTTCAAGGTGGTTCTAATAGGCTGACTTGATTATATCATTTAGAGGAAATATATTTATAGGCAGTCATTTGTGATTGCTTGAGTGTGGTTCATGGTTGATTAAGAAGACCAGAGTAGAGTGTGCGAAGTGTTAAGCCATCAGAAGAAGGTCTATGTGACTAAGTAAAGTATTTGTGCTATACATTGGAACTAATCTAGACAATAGGTCAAAGTGCAGTTCACCAAGATCTAGAGATAGTGTGTATCTATTATTCAAAAGGTTGTAGTCTTTTCCCCTTTGAGCAGTGAGCTCTCAAATAGTGCGTCCTCTCCCCTAACATGGAAAATTGTAAAAGACCCCTAAAAGGTTCTGACCCTTGACTAGGTCTACTATACTAAATATATTGTAAAGAAACTCCTAACAGGGTTAAGGATCTGATAACAAGGATCATAATACACTAGTGCAAAATGTTAGTGGGTGTTAATTCCCTCCAAGGTTTTTACCTATTTGGGTTTCCCCATAACCAAAATATTGTGTTGTGTTCAAGTGTTCTTTCATTATATTTATGCTTTATGTTTAAGTATACTTAATTGGATATAGAATTGAAACTTGTAGATAATTGATTCACCCCCCCCTCCTCTCGGTTATCTCTTGGGACTATTCCTAATAGATTGACCCTTGTTTCTATTAGGACATAGGAGAGTGTTTGTGGGAAACCACTTCTTCCTCCAAATCAATCTAGGATAGACCTTCCATTTCCATTGACATGTGCTAAAGAAAACCTTGTAGTTACAATAACAACATTTCTGGATCTAAAGATGGGAAAAACACCTTAAATATCATGAAAAGCAGAGCCATTCTCTCTAATAGTCAAGTATATACAAGGATATATACTCTATAACACAATAACTAATTTGACAAAAATACTAGGATGTTTGCAGTCAAATGAAATATATATACCATCTTCAAATGATATGCATAACTAAAATAATTTTCTTGAGAAGTTGAAAGAACCTCCAAAATGCAACAACGTAAGGCTCAACCAAGTATGTGAGCAATTCAATATAGAAACTCTATTGATTTTATCATAAGGTACCTAATCCAATTTGCTTCATAATTGGTGTAGGAGAACAATTGGGTCAATGTACATATGATGGATTTTACATATAGATATGAATCCAATATGTATAAGGTCTAATCGACCATTTATATGTCAAATATAATCAAGTGAAGTCATTATATAAGGCTCATAAGCTATTATTTGCATTGTAAGGGTATCTGGGTCAAAGTTGGTCAACATGGTCAAATAGGGTAGACCAACATAAAAATGATGTTTTTAAATCATTTATGGTATATTGGTGAAGTTTTGATGTCATTAGGTCTATTACTTGTTCATAGGATAAAAAATATCAAAAAGATGTAAAAATATTGCATATGTTGCTTTGCAACATCTCTTAACAAGTTTTCAATTTGATGAAACCTATTGGGAAGTTGATGGAAATCGGTTGTAACTGTTGATGTTTTGCAGCTCCAGTTGTATAAACACTATGAGTCAATACTAGTGAAGATATATATATATATATGTATATATATGTATATATATACATATATATATACATATATATATATACATCTATATATATACATATATATATATTTATATACATACATATATAATATATTATATATATATATATATATATATATATATATATATATTATATATATATATATATATATATATATATATATATATATATATACATATATATATATATATATATATACATACATATATATATATATATATTATATATACACACACAACACACATATAT